>VDFB02000003.1:441570492-441731580 GCA_007258455.2 Sequoia sempervirens
TTGATGGCACAAAGAACGAGAATGTACGCGAAATGCCCCTACTCACACTCGCACAAGATGTTCAATTTTTTAAGCCCAAAATGAAGTGTTTTAAAGCAATAAAAGCAATAAAATGTATTTTGAGAGTTTCTCTTGCACCCTAGATCGCACGAAGCGCAAGGGGAGAGGATACGCACTCAAAAGACAAAATAACACAATCAAGCACTTGTTCGTTTTAGCCTCAAAGCAATGATGACTTCATTTTAAGCACCAAAATCAAATGTGAAGTTTGCCTTGTTCAATTTTAAACCAAAACGAAATCTAGTAGGTTTGTTCTAAGGTTCGTTTTAAGCCCTTTGCAATAAAAATGAAATTGTTCGTTTTAGCCCCAATTGAAAACTAATGTTCTAAAACGAAAAGGAAAACAATTTCGTGAAGTGTTGATCAAACACTTTAAGTGTTAAAAAACACATTGTGTTTTCAAAGAAAAGAAAAAAATCTTTCCCTCCTTTCGTGAAGTAGTTTTGATCAAAAAAATCAAAGTGTTAAAAAACACATTGTGTTTTCAAACAAGAATCCTCCTCCTCTTTTGCTTTGCATCTTTTCGCCTTTGTTCGCTTTTGTACCTATAAGATAAAAAGACAATTATGTGTGGGTCAAAATATTAAATTTGTTTAGATCATTAATTTCGAATAATAACATAATCTCAATTGCAAGAACAAACAATTTGGATGATCATGATAATAAAAGAACATTTATAAGTGAACCTTTATTTTTCACAAACTTTAAAGCAAGCCTTAATCAAAAGTGAAGTGTTTGCTTAACAAGAAGTAGAAGTCTTTTTCCAATAATATGAAAAGATTCTCTAAAATGTGAAAGACTTTACTTATAACTCAATAAATATTTTATTGGAAACATCGATATTAATTGCCAAAATAAGCATTAAATGCATTCGATCATATCAATTTTCCTTGGTCATCTTCAAACACCATAGTTTAGAAATACTTCAACTCCCAAAGTCATTAACACTATGATTATTCATGAATTCTCAATGTTATTATCACAGCAAGCAGATTTAAAAACTTCGTGATTTGACACCCCTTTCATATGCTGAAAATATATCCTCTCCTGACAATGTTACGCCAGCTCCTGCAAAAGCTATTATTAATATATTAGAATTTAAAGCTTGGACTTATGAAAGGAACTGCGCCATCAAATCAATATCCCGTTAGTCAAAGAACATGACAGGGAACTATTCTTCACAAGTCTGCCTACTAATAAATATGCATGAGTTATCAGCAATAACTAGTTATGGATCGAAGTAATGATTGATACGTTTCTGCCTACCGAATAAGATGTGAATGATATCCAATAAAGTTTCTTACAAAATTTTAGGACGCCCTGTCTATATCAGCCGCAAGAATTGCCATGATTTAAGGGTAAAGAAAGGCATTAATTAAGACGCGTATTGCTTTCCTTTCTTCCACGACACTCCTCAAAAACAATCAATGGTAATCTTCTCTCACTGTCACGCATTAAAAAGACTTTCAAGAAAATGCTGTTGGTAGCTGTAATGCCGAATCCCGAAAGCCTTTCAAAAGGGCGCCAAAACTAAATGAATCAGCGACCATAATGATACTTCAGACCAGTAGCCTTTGACCAGCATGTTCATAAAATAGTGAATAAAGCAAAAGCATAGACAAGGCGCATGAACAAGCCACATGAACCATTTGACTACGTTCAAATGCGTGAAAGCATAGACAAGACACGCTGAACTGTTTGACAGTTTAAAATAGACTCATAGGCAAGGCGCATGAAATGTTTGGACAAAATGTTTCAAGAGAATGTGGTCTCATGGAATGCAATGATCGCCAGACCTGCATAGACTCATAGACAAGGCGCATGAACTGTTGCATATACAAGGCATGCGAACTATCTGACAGCGAGATGTGGAAGAATAGACAAGGCGCGCAGGCTGTCAATCAAAAGGCCTCAAGTAATATGGTCTCATGGACTGCTAATGATAGAAAAGGTAAAATCAGAAAATGGATTCGCAGAAAAGGCTTTGGAAACCTATAAGCAAATGTGACTGGCAGATGTAGAGCGATATTCCACGACCTTTGTCAATATCCTCCCTGTCTGCGCCAAAATGGGAGCCTTGGAACAGGGTATGAACTGGCCGAAGAAAAGTAAATTGCAGGGTTTACATGTATGCAGAATGTGAAAGCATAGAGAAGGCACGTGAACTGTTAGACAGAATGCCTCAAAGAACAGTGTTTTGATGGTCTGATTGAAAGCGCATATAATAGTTTCTGTTGAAAAGACTTTAGAACTTTTAAGTAAATGCAACTTGTTAGGTGTGAAACCAAGCTCCACAACCGTTCCAGCATCTTCCCTGGCTGCGCGCAAATGGGAGTTTTTGTAAGAAAATCAAAGCATAGCAAATGCTCTAGTGAATACACATGCACAATGGGGAAGCATAGACAAGGCGTGTGAACTGTTTGACAGTCTGCCTCATGGAAATGTGATTTCTTTTAAGCAGATGCCTTTCACAGGTGTAAAGAAAAAAGAACAAAAAATAAAAGGTCTGCGCTAAAGAAGTTTTTGGTGACAATGCGCAAGAAGCTTTCAAGCAAATGCTAGATGTATGGTGTATAAAATACAGCAAACAAAAGTCTTACAGAAAACTTTCAAGCAAATACACCTCTACGGTAATGACAGTCACAGAAATGGGTGATTTTGCACCGTCCAAATCTATCTAAGCCATTTACAACGATATCAAAGCCGCATCAACTATTGCTTTCAAAAGTAAACTTTAAGAAAATCGAATAAGAAGTGTAGTAATTATTTGCAACTGTTAATTTCTGTCATTTGACAAGAGCTATCAAGCCCTCCTTCTAGCGCCATTTTGTAGGACCCTAAATCTGCATTGGATCAAAAACAAAAACCATTAGTATTGTTAGTAAACCAAAGCAAATCAGATCCCCTATAAGATTCATCTAATCACAAGAATGATGCCAAAGAAACAAGCAAAACATAGAAATGCATCATTCTAATGAATCAAACTAGCATCTTATAGTGGATTGGTGTCACATGTGTTAGTGACCCTTTCCCAATCCTTGATTAATAAGCTTAGATGATGATGATAAGATGGAAATGATGAGCAAAATTAGTTCTCAAGGAGAGTAACTTTGCATATGCTTTTTGGATGAAATTGTGGAGGATTTGCTTGAGGATGATGCCCTATTTAAAGATTTTCAAAATGCCAAATGTTGAAGAGGGACCAATGTGGGATCAAAAACAAGCCAATGAATTGAGGACACTTGTCACCATGTGATTGATGGATGTATGTGCAAGATTTGGGAAGAGTGCCCAAGAGGGGGAATTTTTGAATTCAAATTTGCAATAAATTTTGAGAGGGGGACAAGAAAGAAGAGCAATAAATGCCCTGTTTGACTTGTCATTGTTGAGGGAAAATGATTGTTTTAATAAATCAATAAAATTGATTTATTGTGCAAGTGGGATGGGATTAGCCTTAGATTAGGATTAGATTAATTTAATGATGATTATGCTGATTTAATGCTGATTAACTGATTTGACTTTTTGGACTTTGGAAAATGATTTAAGATTTGATTTAAATGGCTTTTTTTATTTTAAATAACCTTAGGCAATGAGATTATTTAAATGGATGAAGGTGATGAATGGATCTAATGCAAATGTCTAGTTTAATTGATAAATGATCCTGATCGAATGCATAATGTAAAATTTGCATGTCTACAGGTCTTTTCCTTTGCGTAAATGGATTTGCATCTAGCTTCAATGGGATTTCATGTTGTTCAACAAATCTTCCCCATATGCTTTGAGATCTTCATAAGACCATGCAAACACATGTTTATATTTTCTCAATAGTGTAATCAACATTCTTCCAATTGTCAAGATTATTTTCTTTCAATGTATACCCTTTTTGGTGCCAGTTTAGTCCCTAAATTGACCTCTTCAATGTCCTTTGTCTTGACTGGTATTTGTTTCATGAGGGACTAATCATTTCCATCATATACCCTTTCCAATGCTACTATCCCTTTGGGAAGCTTATTAGTTTTAAGCTGTAAGACCTCTTTCCCAAATACTGTTTGCTTTCCATATACTTCTTCAACAAAGGCATTGAAATCAACTTCTTGAGCTTCATATTGATCTATACAATGAAGAAATTTCAAGAGGTCAACATCATCATTAAAAACCTGCCAACTATATATATTGTCAGGCACAGCGGGTCTTGTTTTAAACTTGATTTGAGATACTCTAGCCAATGTGATATCATCTCTTCTTAATGCTACATTGGCTAAAAAGTCTGCCATTATGTTCTTCGACCTCTCAATCCATTCAATGGAGAAAGCATCAAATAACTCAATTGTGTCCCATACAACATTCTTGTATTGCTTCAGCCTCTTGTGTTTTGCTGCATATTTTGATTTAACTTGAGAAACAACTAGCTCAGAATCCCCTAGAACAACTAGTAGCTTGATCTTATGTTTTACTGCCATATTCAAACCTGTTAACAAAGCTTCATATTTTGCTATATTGTTTGTACATTCAAATGCTAGAAAAAATAAATATTTAAAAGTAACTCCTTCAGGGAAAACGAACACTATTCCTACTCTGTTACCTTCTTGGCTGCAATCTCCATCAAAGTACATTTTCCACATGCCATCACAATTTTTTGCAACATGCTTATCAATTGGATCACCATTAGCTAATTTTGGTTGAGCTGGTTCTATCTTAAAACTTCCAAGATCCATATCACAAAATCAATTGACTTGATCTAGAGATACACAATCTACAATTGGGTTCATCCTTGGCTCGCTGTACAACTTAACTTCCTGGCCATTCACTGGAATTGTTGCATAAGACAAATCAAATTGGACATTTCCCCCAACTGCTGCTATCCACTATCTTGATAGAAGCATTCCAAATTGAGGAGGGGTATCAATTACAGTTATATCTATATTGTAAGCAACCTGAGGATAAGCAGGTAGTTTTATTCCAACATCTTTCATAACACCTACCACTTAAATAGGCCGGCTATCCATTGCATAGCACTTCCCTTCATTAGTATCTACCCACATACCAAGTTGTTTCATAACTGCAACTGGCATGATATTGATTGCAGTGCCATAATCTATCATGCAATTCCTCAACAGTTTGTTGTTTATAAGCAGTGTGGTGAAAAAAGGTTCAACTTGTGGGGAACTCACCAATACATCATTTAAGCACACTTCAGGGACAACCACTTTCTCTTGCTTGTTAACCATTTTAGTGGCCATCTGATTTTCATAACTCATACTTTTCTCATTTCCACTTGATATCAATTGAATTGCACTATCCCTATACTCCTTAATTCTCATCATCTCAAGTAGTGGGACATACATTTTTACCTGAGATAAAGCCTGAGAGAAGTCATAAGAAGGACCCTCTTCCTTAACCGTTTTCTTTTGCTCTAATGTTTCCCCTTTGAATTATTCCTTTCAAATAGGTTTCTGCTTTTCTTTGTATAACTCTTTGTTCTCTTCTTTCTGAAAGAGCTTTTGTTTGTTCTTGTCATGTTGCTTATTTTATGCTCTCTTCAAAAATCTTGGTGTTACTTCTCTATCTTTCATGAATGTTTCCCTAGGAGAACCTTCCTTTTCATTTACTTTCCTATTTCTTAACCAATACTTTCTCTTTGCTTGTTCAACCGCAACAATGGTTAACCTCTTTATTTCCTCTTTAGTGGGTCTCCCTATATTGCAATGAGTAGGCACCTCAACAAAGTATTGTTCTGCATAACTTTCTTCAAAATCAGAAAAAAACTGGTTGTTTAGCCATGTGGACATTGCACCTTTGATTTGAAACATCGTACTCACAACCTTCATCTTCTGAAGATGAATATTCCTCCTCAGCAGGGTGAAAGGTATTTGAGGTCAAGTACACTATATGATCCTCTGCATTGTCACCCACTAGCATCCCTTCTTCTTGCATTTTTTGGGCTACAACACAATGATCTGGGGAATGTGGCCCATCGCATCCTTCACACCAGAGATTATTATTTACCATATACGCCCCCTTCTTCCTTAATGGATCAGGTGTTTCTTTGTTCCTGGTTCTATCCATTACAGGTTTTCCATCCTTCCAATTTGTATTGTAAGGCATGTCATGTAACCTAGGCCTCTCACTTCTGTATGTGTTCTCCTATTTGTACTAATAATTATTGGCTTGCTGAGGAACCCTAGGATTATCTCTCTTATTGATCATCCCAACATCTTTCCTATTGTTTTCAATAGTTAGTGCTATCTTCTGGGCTTCAGCTAAATCTCTTGGAAACCTGTTTCTTAGTTCATACCCAGTTTTTGGATCAAATGCATTCAAATAAATACTCATTGCTACAGAGTCTGGCAACTTTGACCCAGGTGGTATTTTATTTTGCAATTTGTTGAATCTTCGGTTAAAATCATAAATTGACTCATTCTAATTTTTTTGAATCCGCACTAATTCATGTAAATCAGCATCTGGTGCACATGGATTTCCATACTATTCAAGAAATCGATCCTGAAATTCTTGGATAGAATCAACAAAAGCTGTTGGCAGGCCATTGAACCAATCCCTAGCTTCTTCGGTGAGTGACATCATGAAAAACCTCATATGTAAATCTTCATATGCTATATCCAAGTCTTGGACAAAAGCATTAAAATTCCTCAAATGATCTTCAGCAGTAATTGCACTGCTCCCTGTAAACTTAGGAACAAGACTTATCCAACTATTATCCATAGGATAAGGGTATAATTGAAACCCTGTCAAATCAAATTGTCTGATCATTGTTGTATATTGCTGAGGGGGAGGGTTATCCACGTGCTGATACTGGTACATTTGATTATTGTATTGTGTATGAAGATATGACACATATTGCTAACCATGAGGTGGTCGTAGATTTGTATGTTGTGATGCAATATACGATGGATGGTTTGGTTGCTTGTACTAATATCTCATATGATTCTGAGGAGCCTTTGATGGGTCTAAAGGCCTTATATTATCATTTCCCTGCCTATGAGGTGGTATATACTTTGAAAAACCAGGTGTCTGAGCATCAATTTGGGCTTTCTGCAATTTCAAGTCTTGGATTGCTTTTATCATTTGAATCTTTTCCTGTTCAGCATTTTCCCTTTCTACTTCATGTTTATGAAACTCAAGTTGTGCTTCTACTTCTTGATGAGTCGAGAACTCATAGTTTTCTTGACAAATTACATGATCAATAGGCTCACTTTGATTACCCTCCATTCTTTGATCATATTCCTGTTGACATCTGATTCATTCAGCTTCGAGTTTAGCATCAAACTCTACCTGCTTTTGAGGATTATAAAAAGGATTTTTTTGTTCTTCAGGGGTACAAGATTCTGCACTTGAATTATCTCTCCAAGTATCATAACGGTCATATGTTTCACAATGTGGTCTTGATGCTTTTTCTTTGTTTGTTATGCACATGTCATCCTCTTTCTTCTTGCCCTTATCAGCCTTGTCACCCTTATGTGTCCACTTACTGTTGCCAGTTGGACCTCCAGAAGGACCTCCTTTGTATTGGGATCTTCTACCATTCATGTTGAATTGATGCAATGTTTTTGTCAGAGTTGCCACTCACTTTGTGAAAAGTAAAAAAAATGAAACTATTCTTGATTTTATCCCCCAACGGAATCACCTTTTTAGAAACTTCTCAAATTATGAATTTTTCTTTAATGACTCTGTATGATGATCTTCAACCAGATATCCTGCAATAAGTCCCCAGTAGAGTCACCAATTTGTTAGCTCTCAAAAATGCAAGTTTGAACCACAAAAGGTTTCCAAGCTTTCACAACGTTTCAGGGTAACATACAAGGCTAAATGAATTGAACCTTCTACTCTTCAGGTGCTGCCAGACCTAGGTGGGTATACCTATAGCAATGAGGCAGACTTGGCCTTTGTTTATTTCCCAAAATAATTTACCCACGCAGGCAATTAGGAATGGATAAATAAATATTTTGGTATAAATTTTATAAGAAATATCAAGGCTAAATCTAATGTGTTCATATGAATAAATGAATGAAACTAAATAGTGGAATATCAGAGACTAGTGCCTTATTGGGTGTACGGAGTCAAATGAAAATCTAAAAAGAGTAACCTTTTTCTTGCAGAAACTCAAATCGTTTGGCATATGGGTTTAAGTTTATAACTGGTTAAAACATGCAAGGATGTGACTACTGAGTTCTTAATAATCCAAATGAGATTCCCTAATTACTATGATTGAATAAAAGGATTTAATCTCTCCTTGAAAGAACCAATTAATCCAACCATACAGATACAACAAGTGTGCACTAATAAACTAAAAAGATATCCTTGATATATCAGTTTAAATAATTAGAAAACATCAATCTTGGAGACAACTTCAACAATACTTTTAATTAGCACAACAAACAATTGATACTAGAAAAATGTCACAACATCAAATGAATTCAACTGAAATCTCCACCATTTCAAACATGCATCATAGTCTCAGACAAAGACATTTTGTATCCTACTGTATTTTTTACTCGTTCCCTACTCTCTCCTTCCTTTGCTATCAAAAATGAGTATTTATATATTAATCATTTGAAAGGTCGCATCCATTCGTATTCAAATCTGGGTGATCCATTATTTAGGCCTTTTCCATGTTTGTTAAACACCCATGAAGACATCATGTAGTTCTGCCGACACCCTGAGTCTCTCCGACTATCACATATTACATATCATTTTGGTGTCACACAGTCTTATCAAAGTTATGAGTCTCAATGATAGCCTATAGATCATATGTCACTATGGTGTCATGCAGTCATACTGATGTCTTGAGTCTCCCCGAGAATTATCGCTTCGGTCTGAATATGTCGCTATAACTCTCATCGATGAAGCCTGTAGCTGTGACATAGAGGGTGGCCAGGACTCCATAACTTCATTCCGATGACACCGAAGGAACCGAGCTTTTCCTTATCGGCAAGACCAAACAAATGCTGCAAGACGCTACCCCGATGGCTCATGTTTCACCAACAATCATTTTGTGCTTTATCAATATAACACACATGTGCTCATTATGACTTATATTGATGAAGAATTTCTCGCCGATAGGATCCACTTTTCCAGGAAACATGTTAAGAATATTTTAGATTCCTTTTTGATGCTCCGGAATTGCACCATGATCGGTAAGACACAAATAGACCCGATATGACTCACCCCGATGCATACTGTCTTGCCGATAGGATCTTTCTGTCGCTAAGACCCCGAATTGTGTCTGCCCAATATGTATTATGAAATGAAACTTTATCGGTAAGACAATCCTACTCTCTTTCTGATAGACTGCAAAAGACACACATTAGTATGAAATGCTTTATGGATCGGGGAGACCCTCACCATCTCTTGCTGATATGAATTCTATGGGACCAAATGATGAAAACAATCTAAAACATGGGAAAACATGATATGCAAAGTGGATTCATGAGCATATGGCATGAACCTCTTAGGAAACTTATGGGTACGGACAACCATAAAATTTTCAAAATTTTACAGTTCTAACATACCTTGAAATATATTCTCATTTCTCAATTTACACAATAGAAATAATATCAATGGTTCTAACAAACAAAAAGGAGTTACACTTACCACTCAGCCCTTTAACATAACCAAACAAAATCTTATACCAAGAAAAATATATCTATTGTCCCATCCCTTAAGATTAGATAAAAAGGACCAATTACTTATATAAAACTCAATTAAACTAACTCATGCATATTGTAGAAATTAAAATTACTCCTACTAGGATATGACTTAAAAAAATTCAAACCTACAACCAACCTCTTAAGTAAAAAAATCCATTTAGAACAATTTTTTTAGGTTAAAGAAGACTAGACCAACAAACACTAAAGATTTTTCCCCATTGACTAGAACTAAGCTCAGGATTATCTCTTATTCACATGATCAATAACCTCGTAGGAGCTAGTTAAAATTTTGTAGATTGTTTTAGTGTTAATCTTCAAGAAGGTAGAACCATCCCTCTATAAGGGTTTATCATGAATTTCATAATCAAAGAAAATATTGATTGGAAAGTTCATATTGTAACAACATTTTTTAAGCATAAAATAGGTTCTTTTATGAGAATGAGATAACCCAAATGTATTACTAAGCTCCTTCCAACCGTGCTTAGGTATGCCCCATCAAGAATTTCCTTAAAATTTCCCACTTCTTTACTATTCCAACATTTAGTAGAGCACCCTTGCAACAAAGCAAGAGGTTTATTTTTCCACTACAAATTCCACCATATAGACCTAAAGCTATAAATATTACTATTTTATTCTTGTAATCATTACAAATTTTGATCTTTCTCACAATTTCCCAAGATTTCCAAATATTTTTTAACACATTAGAGCCATAGGGAGTGTCCGCCTCCTACAATGATTCAAAAACTAGGCCTTTATAGCTGTGATTCATAGATTGAACATCTAACCTGAATAACCATTTCAATAATCATGAAGGTGCATTTAACTTTTCAACCTAGGGACGTGAACTTGAAATGGGTCAACACAGTATGTGCACTAGGAACCCAAAGTAGCCATTTTCATTCTACAACTAAGAAAGACACAATGCTGAAAGTAAATTGCTTAGGAAGGAATAACATGAATGCTAACCATCAATTAACATTTACACTAAACTAAAATGCATGACATAAATGAAAATCTGAGCAAAAAATAGGGCACTACTTTGTCTGCCTTGGCTATAGGAACAATCACATAATGGAATTCTAGTGGCTGCAAGAACAGTTGGTGCCATATTTTTAACTAATTACTAAACAACAAGTAATACTAAACTAATACTAAACTAAGGGACGGATTACTCACCAAGTGGCCCCCCTTGGATAATTATCCTCTAAAACTAATGAGAACTCAAATGCTCAAACTCATAACTTTATTTTATTCATTGTAAATCATGAGTACAAAAGAGTAATATATCTATATTACTAAAAAATCAAGAATGCAAGTACAATATCAAATCATGCAACCTTTAGAGAAGGAGCATCAGATATTTATTTATACTATCAACTAGACAAGGTAGTCAACTCTATGAAATAGGAGGATGCCATTTAGGGAAAATAGAGAAAGTGGAGTGGTAACGATTACGCATGCATGGAATCTGGTCAGACATGCAGGTCCAAATGCAGATTTAGCACAACAGTAATGCCCGCATCTGCTCAAACAACATTAATGTCCACTACAAGGTGGTTACATTTAGTTTGCATGAGGAATCTCCTGTCATCGAACTCCTTTGACTTTTGAGTGATTCCTTTGTTGGATGTTATGTGCATGCCTAGTTGGTGGTGTCTTCCTCAATTTAGCATCCTCAACTTATCTGCATGGAAATTTTAGTACGCACAATAACTGCATATATGCAACCACCTTAAGGAACATTCATTAACCACATGCAAGATTAATATAGATAGTCCATATAACATGCCATTTATCATTAAAGGTTTGCAGAATAAGATTAAGCCCAATGTCTATAGTTTGAGGAAAATATCATAAAAGTATCAACACTTAATGTCAAAGTCCATGGTAACTTCAACAAATAAACCATGAATCCTACCCAAAACTAGACAATATTCTAGACTCATCACTCCCCCCAACCTAAGATCTTGTTGGTCCTCCAACAAGGGAAGGGATGTTCTTTTGCTTGGTCAATGCTCTGAAATTTGCAACCGACAACTGTCCCACATCAAAGTGTGTTGTGCGTGAATCAAGATCCCAATAGAATCCTCCCAATCTAATCCATCTTTGTCTCTCTGCAGCCATATCATATTGGTAGAACTTGAAGTTCGGTACAGGCCACATTAGGATGGGTGGCTGAAAAGTCAGGGGAATCTAGAATCACCCCTTTGTCCTTCCAATGTGAATATAGCTGTCAATCCTTTTAAGAGATGTTGCATAGTTCTGGATGGAATGAGGCTCAACATGCTTGAGATCATCAGTTAAGATATTCTATCTTTGTGAGAGGTATCTCTTCATGGTTTCCTCTTTTTCTTTTGCCTTTGCCTCATATTCACTATAAACAACTTCTATCCAAGGCATAATCCTATTACCAAAGCTAGGTCTGAAAAGCATTCTATGCCATTCCCTAAAAATATCTCCTAGATTCCTTGATTCAACCCTAATGGGCATAGGGATGTTACACTCCAATTGCTTATAAGCCCCATATTGTTGTCCCCAACTAATCTCATTTTGTACCCAAGACATGAATGCCCTTAATTGGAAATCCCCAACATACAATAGTGGATTCCAATCATGGTCTTGAGTTACAACATAATTATGCAAATAAAACTCACACAACAAATTCTTCATTTAAGGGGAAGCAATTCGATAAGCATTGAAAAATTCAACAGGGGTCTCAATGGAAGGGTTCAAACCTAAGACAATTCTTTCCAGTCTAAAAGAGAGATATTTCTCCTTCAAATGCAGAGTATAGACCCTTGGAGGGTTCCTACATTCCAAAATTTGTGGTACCAAGGCTACCATATCATCTACCTTCTTCAAGGTGGCAATTTCTACATCTTTATCTTTAATCTCCTCATCTCTCTTGTGTATTTCCTTCTTCAATTTGCATTTTTCCTCCTTCCATTCCTCTTCTCTTCTTTGCATCTTTTTCCATAAATGCATGGCTACCTGGAGCATTGAAAAATTAGGGGGGTTATGTATTCCTACCAACATATTCTCTGGCACTAATGCTAACTGCAAGGATGCAGGTTGTCTCATCAATTTTGATTGCAGGGGTACTGATTGTTCTCCCAATTTGGGTTGTTGCTGCAGGGACTCTTGCTGCAGGACCTCTTGCTGCAAGAAGTCCTAATTTTCCTCATACTCTTAATTTTTGACTTGTTCTACAATATTGGCAAGATCAACCAATGTTATGTTTGTTGTTTCCTTGAATATATCTTCCTCCTCGACATTCTCCTGCCCCATTGGAGCTTTTATGTCCCCTTGTGATATTTCTCTAGATTGATGGCTTTCTTGTGGAGGAATACCAAAGGTTGGCCTGGTTGGTCTTGCTTTCCTAGGAGGGCTTTCATGATTTTCTTTGGCTGCAGGATGAACAGTGTCAGCCTTTCTCTTCTTAGAGCTTGGCACCTCTTTTTCTGTCGACTGTCTTTTGGATTTCCCTTTTCTTGTTTCTACTTCCCTCTTCTGTGCCCTAGTTTTCATTAGAATGCTAAGTGGAACATCATCATCAAAGTCAGGGGAAGAAATTTCTTTGTCTGAGTGCTCTGTCCTAGAAGAGCTAATTTCTATGGTTTCTTCTGTTGCAGGAGGGTTTACACTTGGGCCTATGCCAGAGGTTGAAGCACCAAGAGTGGCTTCAGCCATGCTCAATCTCCTACTAGACCTACAGGGTTGAGGTAAAACCTTAGGTTGCAAGTGCTGAGGTCTAATTTGATCAATTTTTATGAATTCTTTCGATGTCATTCTAGATACATCATGCAAAAACTTCTCAACTAGCAATTTAATCAGACAATGGTGGAAAATAGAATTGTCACTGCCTTTTTGAGTCTTGTCTGCCATGATTGAGACAAGGTTGTATAACACATTTGACACATTCATCCTTCTTCCATGCCTCATATGATTCAAAAGATTGAAGTGAACAAAATGTAAATTCGACTGGCGACCTTCACAGGTGATGTATTTTATGACATAAAAAACTATCTGCTTCCATGGATCAAGCAGAGAAATTCTCTTCGTACCCTATTTATCTATGCTCAATGGAGGGTTGTTCGTCTCTGTAAATTCAGCCGTAGCTGATTTGGCATCTCTAGAAGCAGGGTAATTTTCACCATCAACAGGTAACCCTGTGACTTATGTAATTCTTTCTTCAATTGCTATGACCTCTAGCCATTTTATTGTGGCCTTCCCTTTAGACAATGTCTAGGTGAACTCTAGTGCAATGTCTTCATCAAAATCATCCAACTTCAGGAAGTAGTCAACCCACCTGCAGTTTCTAAATTTAGTCAAGCAGGGTGCATCCTACAGTAATACATCGTGCACCATGGGTTCATTCTGAATTAACTTGCCTCCCATTTTCTGCAACCAAATAAATACTCTATGGTTTCTTTCCTGCAATTTCATCTGAAAATCAAATTCACCTTCCTGCAACACTTGCTAACTTTTCAATTCCGACGTCGACTGAATTTTCCCTTTTTTAACTTACCCTTTGTTTGCAACGTAACTTGAGATATGGCAGGGTCAATAATGGCAAGGAAGGAGTAATAAAGGAAAGTTATAATGAAGAGAAATGGTGGCAACAATTGGTGTCACTTTACACATGTGAGTTGTCCACTCACTCAGATTTTGAATCGGCTCAATTTAAATTTTGCTAACGTAGACCAACATGGACTGACATGTGGGAAAAATATTCACATCTTTTCCTTCCCCCCCAACCTAAATTTGGGCATGCATCCACACATGCAGAATGATGATTTCACAGGGTAGGAAATAGTGGCATGCTATGGTGAACGTCCATACTAATGTACAAAAATTAAATGAATGCACTTAAAGATAATTAATATGTAGCAATTAATGTGCACATACCTAAATGTGTGGAGGATTCATTGCAAAGATTGTGGAGAAAGTACCACTCACCATTTAAAGAAATAAGTTGAGCAATTAATGAAGATGAGGTGGGATGAGGTGGAGTGGAATGAAGTGAAGTGATGGAAGAGAGAGAAAGGTGGAAACAGATGGGTGGATGGGTGAAGAAATGGACTCCCACGGAAGCAGAAGTCTTTATTATGAAAATTTCATACCTTAATTAGCCAGAAGAAGGGACACTAGGTCCATTTCCTTCAGCTACAAGAAGCTTGGATGCTGCATGTTGAGTGAATTGCTACAGGAACTCCTCCTTGGAAGTTGGCTTGTGATACAATCTGAGGTGATGTCCATTAGCAAGCAACTTAAATATGATTGAGTCAATAGTAATGAGTTGTACAACACCATTAGGAAATACCTCAGTAATCTCATATGGTCCTAGCCACCTTATCTGTAATTTTCTTCCATTGTCTTGATATCTTGAGTCATAGAGCAAGGCCTAATCTCCTAGTTTGAATTTCTTGTCCTTGATGAATTTTTCATGCCACTTGATTCTTTGATTCTGCACTACCTCTATGTGATGCAGCGCTGACCTTCTCATCTCATCCAAAGCATTTAGCTGCATGATTCTTTCTCTGTGTGCCTCAAATATATCCATCCCCAAATCTATTGTAGTCCTAAGAGTCTTGTGTTCAAATTCAATGGGCATCATAACTGTCTTTCCATACATCAACTCAAATGGAGTGAAGCCTATAGTTGTTTTCTAGGTAGTTCTGTAGGCCCAAACAACTTCTGGTAATCTATTTTCCCAATCCTTTCTGTGGATAACTATTGTCTTGGTTAGAATAGCTTCAATTTCTCTGTTAGTTACCTCAACTTGGCCATTAGCCTGGGGGTGATAAGGAGTAGAATTTTTGTGCCTTATGTTGTACTCATTAACTAGTGTTGCAACAAGGGTTGATGTGAATTGAGCCCCTTGATCAGTCGCTATCTCTCTTGGAACTCCATATCTTGTGAAAATATCCTCATAAAGAAATTTTGCAACTTTATTATCCTGTGCATGCTTCATGGCCTTAACTTCTACCCACTTTGTTACATAATCAGTGCATACCAAGATATAAGACTTACCATTTGATGGGAGGGTCAATGGGTCCTAAAAAATCCAATCCCAACTTGTCAAAGGGAGTGATTACTACCTGAGGGAAAAGTGGCATCTCATTAGATTTGGTTGGTCTTCCTATTCTTTGACATCTATCACATTTTTTGGTATACCTTCCTGTGTCCTTGTGGAGTGTTGGCCAGTAATATCCTATGTTCAAAATCTCCATTGCTGTCCTCTTGGCTGCAAAATTTCCTCCACATGTTTCGTTGTGGCATGCATGAAAAATGTCATATGTCTCATCTTCTCACACATCTCCTCATGAAATGGTCTGGTCCAGTATAAAACAAACATCCATCAATTTAGGAGAAAGGAAAAGATTTTTCAATGAGTGCCCTTTTCTCTTTTGGAGAAAAGTGAGGAGGAACTCTACCTATAACCAAAAAATTGGCTATGTCAGTATACTAGGGTGTTTGTATACTGATAGAGAATAGACACTCATTAGGAAAAGATTCATCTATGGCTTGATCATCCCATGATCAAGTCATTCTTGAAAGGAAATCTGAAACAACATTGGCCTTCCTTGGCTTATCCACAATGGTTATGTCAAATTCCTTCATCAATAATAACCATTTTTCCAGTGTACCTCTGATCAAAGGTTTATTCATGAGATATCTAATGGCTCCATGATTAGTGTGTGCAAATATTTGGTAACTTGTTATGTAATGTTTAAATTTCTTCAGTGCATAAATTACTACTAGCATTTCTTTTTTTTCCACAGTATAGTTGAATTTAGCTCCTTGCAAATTTTTGCTAACAAAATAAATGGCATTTTCAATAGCTCCTTATTTTTTTCCTAAGACTGATCCTATGGAATAATTTGATGCATCAGTATGGATGTGGAAAGGAAGCTCCCAATTAGGTCCTTTGAGTATAGGAGCATGAGTCAAAGCTACCTTTAAGTTGGAAAATGACTTGTCACAAGCTTCAGTCCACTAGAATTCAACATCTTTAGTGAGAAGAGTATACAATGGTGTTGCTACCTTGCTGAAATTCTTGATGAAACACCTATAATATCCTACATGGCCCAAGAAACTCCTAACATCCTTCTATTTTGTAGGTGTGGGAATATTTGTGATTACGTCAATCTTTGCAGGATCTACTTGAATTCCCTTGTGGGAGATGTAGTGGCCAAGGACTACACCTTCCTGCATCATCATGAAGCACTTTTCACTGTTTAAGGACAAGTTTTGGTCTTCACATATTTGTAGGACTCTCTTAAGATTTTCCAATGCTTGATTAAAATCAGCACCATAAGTGGTAAAGTCATCCATATAAATTTCCATGCAATCATGAGAAATGTTTGAAAACTATGCTAATGACTTCCCTCTGAAAAGTCGCAGGTGCATTGCATACGACAAATGGGAGTACAGAGTAGGTATAGATCCCCCATGGATAGGTAAATGTGGTCTTCTCCTAGTCCTCTGGTGCAATTTGGATCTGGTTGTAGCCACTGAATCCATCTAGAAAAGAAAAGTATTGCTTTCTTGCAAGTGTGTCCAAAATTTGATCGATGAAAGGTAAGGGAAAATGGTACTTCTTTGTGGTAGCAT
This sequence comes from Sequoia sempervirens, assembly GCA_007258455.2. NCBI lineage: Eukaryota > Viridiplantae > Streptophyta > Pinopsida > Cupressales > Cupressaceae > Sequoia > Sequoia sempervirens. The sequence goes on from VDFB02000003.1 coordinate 441,587,835, forward strand.
TAAGTTCACTGTAATAAACTCAAAGTCACCATTTCCCTCCTTTTTTGAGCACAATCACTAATGGAGACACCCACTAGCTATCTGAAATGGGGTAGATAACTCCTGCATCTAGCAATTTCTGTAGTTCCCCTTTTACAATTTCCTTTAGTGCAAGGTTAATTCTTCTTTGTGGCTATCTCACTGGGGTATAATCATCTCTTATATGAATTCTATGTGTACAAAGTTTATGGTCCAATCCCTTCATATCATGATAATCCCATGCAAATGCATGTTGATGTTTCCTTAATAAGTATTCCAATAACAATTGTTGTTCTTCACTTAATTTACTATTAACATTCATATACTTTCCTTCTGACACCTATACTTGTGTAGTTGAATCTATCATGGTTGCTTCATTAACACATGGTACCTTTAGTTCATATGGCAGAAATTTATGGGACATACCTGTTGCTACAGGAAGTCTGTCTGTAGGAACGATGGCTGCAGGAAGAGTGGCTACAAGAAGAATGTCTGTAGGAACAGTGGCTACAGGAAGAGTAGGCAAAAGTGTCTTGACTGGAGTAGCAGAATGAGAAGATGATGCTTCCTCCACTTCACAATGGTTCTGAATGATGTTAGCCAATACTTCATCCTCATCTTGAAGCTGTATAAAAGAGATTTTTCCTAACATCATAAGCTGCACCACAAAATTAACTTCCTCGACCTCTTCACCAACATGTGGCCATACAGAATTATCTTCATCATGAGATGGCTGAGCAGGAGGATAAAAAACAAAAATTTTAGTGCTCTTCCCATCTGAAATGGTCATGTCACCTGACCGACATCCAATATATGCATCTGTAGTTGCTAACCATGGCCTTCCAAGAATAATGGGATACTCGCCTAGTGTAGCCTTAGGAGAAAGAATCATGAAGTCTGTTGGGTACTCCTAGGAGTCTAAAACTACCACAAGATCATCCACTATACCATCATGCTTAACAGTAGAACTCTTAGCAAGTTGCAGGATAGTAGTAGATCTCATGCTTGCAACGCTTAGTTGTTGCAGGATGTCCTTGGTCATTACATTTATTGTTGCCCCTAAATCAATCAGATCATTCTTTATTTGGATCTTGTTTATAACAACTGCTACCATATGAGTACTTGGGTCATTGTACTTGGGTATAGTCACTTTTCCAAGCATGATGCCAGCTAGCTATCCCACCACATGAACTATAGTTGGGTCTTTCTTTTTCCTACTTGGCTTCTTGAGGCATGCTTCTTTGATTTCCTTGTCATAGATTGGAACATCCTTTATGGCCTGAAATAGAGGTATCTAGACACATATATGCTTCAGCTGATCCAAGATGTCAAAAGTTGTATCCTCCTTTTCTTCCTTCTTTTTGGCAACTTCCAATCTCTGAGGAAATAGTGGTTCTTTTTTAGTTTGCTTGACTTGGACTGGTTCAAGATTTTTAGGTGCACTTGGTTGAATGGGATCATTCAGAGGTTCCTCCTCCTCTTCCATGAGAAGCTTAGTGATAATGGGCTTGGAAGGGGATGGTAGAGTAGTTCATGAATGCAAGTGGATGCCACTTACACTCACAACATATGCAAGGAATTGATTTGAATCAACAGAGTATGCAGGCTAATGCTATGGTTTATTATTTGGATTGGGTGTGGGTTGAGTTGTTAGGTGAATTTGAGCTTGGATTAGCAGGTGGAGGCATTATAGCAGGTTTTTGGGGCTGAGAAGGTGGCTGCATGTAGTTGGTTGTCTGGGTAGGCCATTGTTGTCCTCCCCTCCATTGATTTGTTTGCTGCCAATTTCCCTAAGGTTGCTGCCACTAGGGTGGAGAGCTTTGATGGGTGGGCCAAGCATTTGGAGGGTTACTCCAAGGCTGTGGTGGATATCCTCCATAGCTGGATGGATATGGGGGTTTCTATTGGTTACTAGTTGAATAGGAATTAAAATATGGCCCAACATAAGATAGTGGATCAGGTGGCATACCTTGTCTTGGATCCCAAGGCTTCCTTTTTGCAACATAGTAGACTTGGTTTTCTTCAATCTGGATTGGTTTGAACTCGGGTGCGATATTCTTTCCTTCAATATTGGCTACCATCTTGCATCTGCAGTCCTTCTTCTTTTGTCTGCAATGGGGGAAATATTCTACCAACATTGCCTCTTCCTCCTCTTGTTTCTTCTTAGCCTGAAATGTATCCAATTGAGTAGCTAGATTGTTTATAATGACTTGCTTGAAATCTTCTAGCAAGTGTGTGATCTCCATTCTTGAGACTCCACTAGTAGTTGACTTACCCATGGAAGATTGGTAAGCTCTCCCTTTCTTTGAAGCTTCCCTAGAGTAGTTTTGGCACATTTTTTTGATATCTTCCCAAGGAAATTGGGAGATATCTCCTCCTCCCATCAGGTCCAAGGCATCAGTGTAGCTGTCATTGATTCCTCTCAGGAAAAACAAATTTTGTGAGTCTTCATTGAGTGTATGGTGAGGATATTTTTGTAGACAAAATAGAAACATTGCAATATAATCTTCCAGGCTCTCATTTTCCTTTTGCTGCAACCTAAAAATCCCACCTCCTCTCATGTCACTGCCCCTGCAATATTCCTTGTATTTCTCAAGAAATTTGTCTTCATTTCTTCCCAAGTTTCCATAGTATCTCTACCTAGGCTCATGAACCATCTTAATGTAGCCTCTTTCAGAGTGGTAGGAAATAGCTTAAGCCTATGGGAATTGGTGGTATAATCATAACTCCCGTAGAGTATGTCAAACTCAAAAAAAAAGGTATCATGATCTTCTGTGATAGGTCCATAAAACTTGGGGAGTGTTGAAGCGGGGATGTTTTTGATGTTTTCAACTTCATTCTAGTGGGCAATGGGAAAAGGAAAAGCTGGTTCATTAGGTCTGTTCCTATTTGCATCACCCATGCCTGCTTGATGTAGTTGTTACCAATTTTTTGCTACAGCTCAATTGGTGGAGTTGACTAAATACCGTTATATTTAAAAGTGGAAAATATAGTTATTTATGCATATGCTAAGTGTTGATTGCATCTTTTTTATCATTTTATAAGTGACAGTTGTGCATTGAGAAGAGGAAATAGAGTTTCAAGTATTGTTTATCATTTTACAATCAAATGAGGTACATGATTGAGCATACAAACAAAAAATCATTTCATTTTCTTTCTTTTATTTCATAAAGTAATTCATATTTACAGAATTTCATTTGATTACGAGAATTCAAATGATAGTACAAATTTGCATTGAGATGCATTTTTCTTTTCAAAATGAAAAGCATAAGATTGAAATAAAATATCCATGCAAGCCATGGATGGGACTGTCATAGTGCATCATAAACAACACACTACACTATGGAAGATGCATAAAAGGAACAATCACATAAGTATAAACATAATCATCATTGCCTGGTTGATTGACGACCAACGTAGAAGTGGTCCACCATTTGTCTTCTTCAAGCTCTGTGACCTGTAGGAAGGAAGAGAGGGATGTCAGAGGCTCCGACTATGAATATACCTACATGAACCATCAACGATAATGTAGTATGCTACTAATCATGCACTGAAACAATCAAGAAAAGTGCAGAAACATGAGCTGAAAGAGATACATCAACATGATCATATATTTTTTTTTATGCTAACATCGTTTGCTTCTTTGTGTAGGTATAGGGAAAATCATGAAGCTGATTATCATTTGAAGACCAAGCATGTGGAGAAAAATGGGCTCCCACAAGGGTAGATCTCGGCATGCTACCCCTTATCCATTGCAAGTGGGATGAGATAGTGAGTGCAATCATCATATTCATCAAGAAAGGAAATGCAACTGAAAGAGTAAAGAAGAGTTCATCCGTTAAGCCATCAAACCAACAACCCACTCATAATATACAGAGGGTGCTTTCTAAAGGCTACAGGTGGACAGTTAATTTAATTAAGCTCAATTGATTTAACTATTTTCAAATCTCAACATTGCTTCCATAGTATTATGAGGCATTGTGTTCATGATATTATGCAAGGTTCAACAGTGTTCTTTCTCTTAATTAAGGATAGTGAATAGGTATACATAATGCCTCAATGAAGAGAATTGTTTCAAATATTCATTTCAGAAGAGAGCAAGTGGATGGAGCAGTTTTAAATAATGGAGCATAAAAATGCATGAAGAGTGCCAGATAAGAAACAGTGATAGCATCTAATCAAATGAATGAACAATTCAGTCATCTATTAGGTGGTGGAGCAATCAACTTGTTTGTAAGTACAGAATACAGTGATTAGGTGTGTTTGATACAATCTTTTGGTTGATGATGGAGTGAAATAGTCCAAGAGTACATTGTTTTAAAGTTTTGTTTCTTCATTTATCACGTGTTTCAAATGGTGGTACAACAAGTAAAAAGTTATTTCCAGAATAAGCAGAGTTTGCAAAATAACACTGTTTTGGACATCTGTGTTGTTCTACCAGTGCAATGGTTTTTGTCATTTAAGCTATACTTTCAGAAAATTCACAATTATCAGGTAGAATTTTAAGGATTCATATACATAAAATCATTTTCAAAACAAACAACATGTATACGTTGAACCTAGTATGAATGAGGGTTTGGAGTGCATAAGAGACAAGGAAAACAACTCATCTACAAATTCAATCAAAAGATTTTTGTGTGCAAGGAAGAAACAACATGGAGATGACTATTGAAAATACAAACAAAAGATACATTTTCAGAATCTCATGAACCTGTGTGAGGGCTTTCAACAGTAATACATTTAGAAATGCATTTTCTTCACAAATAACAAATACCCATATACTGAAAATTGAAGAGTTTGAATGCCAAAAGGAGCCCAGATTTTACACAGATATCAAAATATATAGATTTTGTTTATTTTTCATACACCCACTTTGGGGTTTGAGTTTAAAGACAGATTTAATGCCATTTCTAGGTTACCCATATGGAGACTTCTACAAATAAACAAAATAGATGCTTTCTATAATTTTCAAAGTCGCCATGAGAGGGTTTTATAGGAAACAACAAAAAATAGAATAAATCATGATGAATCGTGTTTAGGAAACACAATTTTCTTCAAAATACAACTTACCCACATTGGGGTTTTGAACAGAAAATACAACTTCTACAATTTTTAGTCACCCATGAAGGGTTCTATAAGGAAACCATAGAGATTTCAAAGGAAAGCAACAGTCATGATGGGTCGAGGTCAAAATAATCAGAAAGCTCATAAAAAGTATGCTTATGGCGCGGCCTATAGATGGCCTTTAAGTTTTTAAATAAAAATGATATCTTGCTAGAGTATATGAAGCTTTTTAGCTTCTATTTTATAGAAAGACAAGGAAGCACGATGGAGAGGTGAGACTTTACCATGTGCGCCTGAAGAAGACCAAGATGCCCGCGGCCAGCTCTCAATAAGCTCAAACACATAGCTTCCAAAATAGGCTCGAAGTTCCCATAATGGCGTTCCAAAGAAATGATAAAAAGAAAGCACAAAAATAAAATAGAGGCATCAGATAGTTATCTCATGGCGCGGCCTGTAGATTTTCATTCTACCATCAAAAGAGCCAAGAGATCAAACAAGAATGAATAGTCAGTGATTCTCACCCATGAAGCTAAGAAGAAACCTCATTTTGTCTCTTTTAAAATCAAACCAAAATGCCCAACTTGAATTCCCTCATGGTAGCCGAAGAGAAGTGAGATACAGAGATAGTAAAAAGTTGCATCAAAAGTATGGTTACAACCTTGACTTTAAAAGCTAGTTGCATCAAAAATCTCAAGGAACGAAGAGAAAACAATCAATAACAGTTACCCTAAGTTATGGAGGCCGAATATGATCAAATTGAAGAGGAGTGAGCTTGAATCAAGTCTCAAAACTGTCAAACCCTAGCTCATGGCGGCGCTCACAACAACGTCATTTTCTCCAAAAGTTCACCTTGCAAAATGATGCGAAAAGATAGGGCATTCTTCACATTTTGTTCATTAGGGTTTGCTTTACCCTAAGTCAACTTAGGGATTTTCCCTTAGTTTTTTAAAATTATCAATGTCTAAATCAAATACACATAGTGGTGGCTGATTCCATGTGTTTGGTTTTGAAGATAATCAACTCCTAAGTCAAAAATATCACAATAAAAGCTATAATGAGATCTTAATTTTGACTTAGAGTTTTTATTTTTAATTAATTTTGGAGAAGATCAATTAAAATAAGAATGATATAATAAGTTTTTCCTTGGAGATGAGCTTTCATATTTAGGGCTTATTTTATTTTCAATTGATTTTAGAGAAAATCAATCAGGATATTGAGGAGAGTTGTACTTTGTATATTTTTTTGATTTTATAAAGAAAAATAAATTGTTGTATTGGAGAAATAAGGTGGAAGTTGTTTTTTGCAAAAGATTTAAAATCTTTAATTGCAAAAATAGGCCAAATTGTAAAAATCTGCATATCATGTAAAGCAGGATTAAAGCGATGCTTTTATAAATCACTTTATTCTTTGCTATTTTTAGCATATTGTTTTGTTTTCTTCCTGGGTCGGATTTGAGTTGTCTGTTGGATGGATAAGGTGCTTTATTTGCTTTAAAATCAGATTTAGTCTTTTTTGAGAGGCTTTTCAGTATGAACATGGAAACAGTGTGTTTTTTCTGATTTTATGCAGACTTTTGAGACAGTTTGGTACCTTTTCCTTGAGCTTTTCTTGTGAGCTCGGATTAGGGTTTCTAGAGGGTTATATCTTGAAGAAACTTAGTTTTTCTTCTTCTTCTAGAGTTCAGATTATAGTTTCTTGCTTTTAACATTTTTGAGCTTGTAAACTTCTTTGTACTCAATTTTTTAGAGTTTCACTCCATCTAATAAAAAGCAACATTCCTATCTCCAATTTCTGTCTCAACTTGCAGTTTTAGTGTGATGTTTATATTGTGATTTTGTTTACAAATCCTCTTTATGCCCTATTATTGCAGATCATCAATGCAGAAAGTTCATTTGTTTTAGGTTGCATGCTTTGTTTAAATCTAAACCTTCATGCAAATCAATTTTGCACTGGTGTTCATGAGAGATTGTGAATTCATTATTGTTTTTCTGAAGATTGTTTGTGGGAGAAATTATCAAAGTCATTATTAAGTTTTGTGGATCATTTTAAGTCATAGGTTTTAATTTCAGTTTTTCTCTATCCCTTTTCCTGAAGATCATTTAGAGTAATATTCATCATTCAGAGAACCAACTCACTCTGGAGATTCTCTTTTCGCACAGATCACCCACATCTGAAAAGAGTTTCCATGTTTCAACAAATAGTCTGATTTCTGCAAATCTGACAAGGGTGCATATCTGATTGATAACAATAGTTCCAAAGAAAAGGGGTTCTAAAGTTGATTTTGGTCTTCAGAGGAGACTTCATAACTAGTCAAATCAGGAAATGCATCATCAAAGGGGTGTGGATCTTCTTCTTCTTCTTCCCTTGGTAGGTTCTGATATTCAACTAGCTAGAATGGATTAGGATTGTTAGGAGGGAATCTCCCATAAGCATCCCTTCTTCTTCCTCTATGCATGCAATATCACTCACTATCAGCCAACTCACACAAAGAATTGGTAACGAATAAGGGGGATCATTACTTCCTAAATGAGGGTATACTAAGAACAAATTCTAGAAACACTACAACAAGAAAAACTACCAATGACTCCAAAAAACTCCCTAGTTTGACACCATCCCCGACAATGGCGTCAAAAATGTCTGCCTCCTATAATGATCCAACAACTAGGCCTTTATAGTTGTGATTCATAGGTTGTACATCAAACTTGAATATCCATTTCAATCATCATGAAGGTGCATTTAGCTTGTCAACCCATGGACGTGAACTTGAAATGGGTTAGCACAGTATGTACACTAGGAACCCAAAGTAGCCATTTTCATTCTACAACTAAGAAAGACACAATGTTGAAAGTAAATTGATTAGGAAGGAATAACATGAATGCTAACAATCAATCAACAATTAAACTAAACTGAAATGCATGACATAAATGAAAATATGAGCAACAAACATGGCACTAGTTTGTCTGCCTTGGTTGCAGGAACAGTCACAGAATGGAATCCTAGTGGCTGCAGGAATAGTCAGTGCCAAATTTTTAACTAATTACTAAACAAGAAGTAATACTAAACTAAGGGATGGATTACTCACCAAGTGGGATCTCTTGGATAAGTATCCTCTAAAACTAATGAGAACTCAAATGCTCGAACTTAGAACTTTATTTTATTCACTGTAAATCATTAGTACAAAAGAGTAATATATCTATATTACTGAAAACTCAAGAATGCAAGTACATTATCAAATCGTGCAACCTTCAAAGAAGGCATAAATATTTATTTATACTATCAACTAAACAAGGAAGTCAACTCCATGAACTGGGAGGATGCCATTTAGGGAAAATAGAGAAAGTGGAGCGGCTGTGGTTACACATGCATGGAATCTTGTCAGACATGCAGGTCCAAATGCAGATTTAGCACATCAGTAAGGCCCACATCTTCTCAACCAGCATTAAAGTTCACTACAAGTCGGTTACATTCAGTTTGCACGAAGAATCTCTTGCTGTTGACCTCCTTTTACTTTTGAGCAATTCCTTTGTTGGACATTATGGTGCATGCCCAGCTGGCGATGTCTTCCTAAATCTAGCATCCTCAACTTATCTACATGGAAATGTTAGTACCCACAATAACTTCATATCTGCAACCACCTTAAGGAACATTCATTAACCACATGCAAGATTAATATTTATAGTTCATATAACATGCCATTTATCATTAAAGGTTTGCAAAAATAAGATTAAGCCCAATGTCTATAGTTTGAGGAAAATATCATAAAAGTATCAACACTTAATGTCAAAGTCCATGGTAACTTCAACAAATAAACCATGAATTTTACCCAAAACTAGACCATATTCTAGAATCGTTAGGGAGCACAAAAAACTCTACCAAAGAGGATATCATGAGGATGCAACCCTTTTCATTACCTAGCCCTGTTTGGAACATCATTTTGAATATCATTTTGAACAAGAATTTTCCAAGGCTCATCCCTACTAAATTAATTGATTATCCACTTTGTTCCATTGCAAAACCTTAGGGTTTTCAAGTCCTTTAGACCAATTCCACCCTACTTTTTATTCACACAACACCATTTCCACTTAATTGCATTTATCTTCTTATTACCTTTCCCATCCGACTAGAGGAAATTCTTGGTTATCTTCTGAATATAATTTATCTAGTAACTACTAAAGATCCAAACATAAGCATAATAAATATTGTACAAGGGTAAAATTTTCTAGAAAATTAAAAAATTTCCCACCATTGACAAATATTGCTTGTTCCATTTGGATATTTTTTGTCCATTTTCTCATAGATCCAATTCCACGTGTTTAAGGGTATACCAAGGTACTTGACCTACTTATTAGGAACTTTCACATAAGTTTGTTATTGTAGAACCACTCTATATTTTTATATTTATAACTAAGTAGAGTAGATTTACACTCATATGTCTTAGCACAAAATTCTAAATAAAATAACTTAAATCTATTCATCATATTATCATTTTTTTCTTCTTCCAACTCCATAAAAAGAGCAATATCATCTTCAAATTGAATTTTTAATATATTGTCATTATTTGAAGAATAATACCTTTGACTTTATCCCTAACATTACTAGCTCTCGAAAAGTAATATATGGATTTATAAGCAATCACAAAGTAGGGAAAATAAAACAACCCTGCCTAATTGATCTCTATAGTGAGAAGGGTTTTGTGAGAGATCCATTACTATCAATTTATGTAGAGGCATCCTTAAATAAGAACTTTATCATATTATAGAAGTTATGGGGGAATCCAAAGGCCTCCAAGGTCATATTAATGAATGACCATTCAAACCTATCATAAGATTTCTCAAAATCCAACAAAAGCATGCCAATATTTTGACTAGTGTTCTTAGCCTAGTTCATTGCTTCCCATCTAGTTATCAAGTTTTCAAGAATAAATCTTCCCTTAAATTTTCATTATTGGTCTAGTAATTTTTAATCCATATAGAACCAATCTCTTCTCTTTTTTTTTAGAATTGAGAAAGCTAAAATAGAACTTAGAACCCTTATCCCCTTCTTCCATCCAATTCAATTTAGTTTCGATTTTCATCCCTTGAGCCTTCTTATTTTACATATGTCTCAACTGATGATTTATATCAATCAATCTATTTAAAAAGGTCTCATCATTTGATTATGATTGAAGAAGGTCCTCAGCTAAACAAAGCTCTTCTTGGAGTTTACCTTCAATTCTTCTCTCATCTAAGGAATTTTTTTCCAAAGTTTGAAATAAACCTTTCCAATTTTTAACATTAACATTCCATTTCTCAATATGAGATGAGTAATTGAGAATAAATTTGTTGATATCTCTTAAGGTGAAAATTCAATCATTGCAATCTTGAATATTCAATGACTTAGTATTGAGTTTGAATAAATTATATCTCCTCCAAGTAACAATTGAAGAGTCATTCTGAGTTAAATTTTTTATCTTGAATAGGATCATGATACAATAAGGAGAAAGGGTAAATTTTTATTTTATTGACACTCTCTAATGGCTCAAATTTGAAGTAGATTGAGTGGGCATAAAAAATATCAAGGCTAAAATAAATCCTTTTGCCATATTTTTGGCTATTACACCACATAAACTAGACACCATTACTATTTTTCTTATCCTTATCTAGGGGATTAATGAGGTGTAAGTTTTTTTTCATTATTTTCTAAAAAATAGTTCATTACCTTTCCAAGTCATCTTTGTACCTCCAATTTTTTACTCTTTATGCTTAATCATATTGAATTCTCCCCCCACAACCCAAGGGATCTTGAGAAGAAGGCTCATCCATTTTCAAGTATCAATTTTTACTTATAAACCAAATTAAAAATTAAAAATTATCTCTTTCCAAAATAACCCAAGCACACTTATTACACTATGAGCAATCAAAGGCCTTAATAAAGCTGCTCTATTTATCATTAATAAGAATTGTGGTTCCCCCTCATCCTTTATCATGGTTAGTAAGAACTTGAAAATAGTATTTCCAAATAAAATTCAAGTTGAAATCTTACTACCTTGACTTCTTGTTGAAGTAGGAAGTGAATAAAGCTATTTCTATTGTGAAAAATTCTAATAATATATTTTATGTTAGGGGTTTGAAGGCCCTTGACATTCCAACTAATGTAATTCAGAATCACCATTACTAGGAGGAGTAGAGGGATTTTTATTCTTATACAATCAACTAAAACATTTAGGGATTCTCTGCTCTTTTCCTTTTTTCCTACTCTTCTAGTCATTGTCTTCTCTAATTAGTTGTTTTATTTTTTTATTCTCCTCTTTCTTATCTTCCTACTTTATAACATCCACTTCTTTTTTAGCTTCATTGTTAAAAGGGAGTTGTCCCAATTTAATAACACATTTCCACTATCCTCTTTGAATATTCCATATTGAGTATGTCATTTGACCCTCCCTTTGGATCTACTACAAAGGAAGTTGTTGGATTTGAACTAGAACTTTCAAATTTCTTATGTTTTCTAGCAATTCAAACTCCTTTTAGTTTATCCAACATAATTTCTTGAGATTTTTTTTTTGTTTAATCTCTTTCTCAACAATTTTTATTTATACTTCCTTATTCAATTCACTGACTTTGTGAGAATTATTCTTTAGTGGTAGGGCTATCCCCAATTCCAGGGTCTTTCTTATTTACAAACTCTTTATTTTCAATTTTTCTTTAGAAATATTTTAATTATTCACTAGGTCCTTGGTTTTTTCCTTGAATTCAATTTTAAAATTCTTATTGTTGATTCTAATTTTAGGATAGTCTCTATTTTGATGTCCCTCATTTTTACATAAGAAACATGCATTCAATATCATGTCACTATATATTGAACCATATTCATTTCTAAGTTATCAAGGAAATTAGCTCCAAGAGCAAGAGAAATAAAAACTCTTGTGGACCCAAATGTGGTAAGGTAGTTTTGGTTTCTTAAACCTAGAGCACTTTTCCCATAGGTTGCAACAATTTTGGAATAAAGGCCCAAAATTGAGGCGACGAGTTTTTGATTGTAACCCATCTAGGAATAGTGAATGCCATGAAATTCATTTAACACCTTCTAAGACCAAGATATAGATTTGATGATAGCTTTTCCTACATTCCAATATTCCTCACTCAAGGATCTTTTCTACATATTATGAGTTTTAAAGAAAATCACAAACAACCCTTTTGAACCATTTTGAAAAATAAAATATACAATCCTAATTTCTTTCCCCAAAAATTCATAATTCATTCATCAAAAAATTTTGTGATGGGAGGTTATCCCTATCCATGGTAGCAAATAATAAATCAACACTCTTTAACCCATTTTACTCACTATTCATAACATTAAAACATATCTAGGTTAGGTTCCATATAAAGAATATCAGGAGGAGGAGAAATCTTACTGTTTTCTTCATGTAGCTTGTTTACCATCCACAAAGCCTCCCCCATCCTTAACATCATTTTTTCTCCTTTTGAAACTTCCACTAGGTCCTCACTGTTAAGATCTTACTCATACAAATTTCTGGCTCCTACACAATCCTCATAACCATTTTCATCTGATACCAACTCCTTATCTCCACCATCCTCCATAAATTCACATGCTATAAATTTACATATCCTTGGAGGTACTAACATTACATAGGAGTAAAGGAAAGATAATTATCAATTCACAAAGATTGGCAAGAAATAAGGCCAACCTGTCCCAACCCAACCTAAACTAACAAACAAACCATAAAATAAAAAACAACCAAAAAGAGCACCCTTTGACATGGATGAAATAAAAAATGAGGAAGTATACATTAGTTGTGGTGAACAACACTAATAAGAGTCAATTTCAGATGATAAAGGTAAAAAAGGAAAACAGGTAGAGTTTGGAAGGCACAAGAAACCCTAACACATTGTAAACACTGTGCAACTTTAGAATGTTGTAAAAATTGGAGAAAAACAATACATCATTCACCTTTTAATTTGGAGAATCTACTAGATTCAGAGCCAACCCAACTAACACCTCTTGGATCCCACACAACACTCACAACCAGATCTAGAAATATGAAGAAAAAGGCAAGAGAACGTGGTAGGTCTGAGACAGAAAAATTCAAGGGAGAAAATTTGATGGAGCCCACACCTGACCCTTGGACTACCATAGATTTTATTGAGGCCAGGTCTACAGGGTCTTACCCAGGAAATAAGACCCCACTAGCCTCCATGCCTATTGCATCAGAAAATCCTGCTAGAAATAATGAAATAGATGATGGGAAAAAATAAGGTAAATCAATTTCCTTCCAATTTCCAAATGAAATCATTGAGGTCATTTTAGAATGTAGAGAAAAAACCATTATTTTGTTTTTTCTCTGAGGCATTCCAATAGAACAAGAATTGTTTGAATGGACCCGCAATAATTGGGAAATCAAGGGATGGGTTATTGAATCTTTCAGAGGTTTGGGTAGGGGATATATAACATGCACCTTTTTAGACCTTCACCATGCCTGTATGGTGCTCCAATACATCTCCTGGATTATATGTGGTCAAAATTGTTATGTGCAAGCCTGGGATATAAATTTCCATCCAGAAGGTGTCACTAAATCCAGATACCCCATGTGGATTGAGTTCCCCTTCCTCAACCTAGCATTTCTTCCCTATTTTTTAGATATAGCAGGTCAACTTGGTAAAGTCTTGTGGTGCAAGCATCACTCAAATAAATGGGCAAGCCTCTGATCTCACCCCAGGGTTTTCATCAAGATGGACCTTAACCAACCACTCCCTGAATCCATCAAGATTGAAGGTCTAGGCTTTGACTTTTCTCAGTGCATTAATTATCTAAATAAGCCCAACACCTATTTTTATTGTAGAAGGGAAGGCCACCTCATCCACAATTGTCCCTTCCATAAGCCAAAGTCCTCTCAACCACTTGTAGACAACCCTTGGACTGTTGTTCCATCATCTAGTGGTGATAATCATAAGTATGCTTCCTCTCAACCCTCTTCACCCCTCTTGCTTACTGCTCCCCCTAGCCGAATAATCAACCTCCTCCCTGTTCACCCCCCTCTTCACTCAAATCACCTCCCCAGCCTAATAAAACTTCCTTTAAAGAGGTTTTTTTAGGATCATAGCCTAGGGCCTCAAAATGAAAAAAAGAGACCCCTCTTAATGGGAAAAATGTTGCACCTGAATCAAGCTTTCCATCTCAAGATAAAGTCCTTTCATCAATCCAGCCCCAGCTACCTACCCATGTGTCACTTGGTGTTGACTTCATTATGGACTCCCTTGAACACAACACTATTTAATTTGGCCAAAGTTGTACAAGTATGAATCAGTTTAATATACTTCAGTTTGATGAGGAAACCCTCCCAAACTCATCCTAATGAAGTGCAAAATACAATCATGGAACGTGTGGGGACTGACCTCCCTGCTCATAAATTTTAGGTCAAAAATTACATCCAGATTAATCAAACTAATGTCTTAATGCTACAAGAAGTGAAAGTTGGATCCGTTCAGCTCAAGGCTACCCTTGCTTCAATGTGGTCTAATGCGAGATTTATCCATACTAACCATTTTAATGGTAGTGGTGGTGTTGTTCTAGGCCTTGCTTCTTGGCTAACCAAGAATATTATGGCTAATGGATATGATCCTAACAATCATTGTGTTTGGGCTACTATTCTAATCAATGACATGTTGGTGGGGTTTTGCTCAATTTATGCTCCTAATTCACCTATGGAGAGAACCTTGATGTGGGAGTGACTTCACACTAGTCTTCCCAATGCTGAATGGGTCTTGGGAGGGGACTTTAATATGGTAGAGCATCCTTCTGACCATAGTTGGGGTGGTCTTTCCTAATTAACCCAATCTAAACTTGAAGCCTGGCTATTGGCCCATAATTTTTTAGGTGTGCATGACCCTCTCATGGGAAATTTAAACCTTCATATGCATCATTGGTTCACATGGAGTAACTATATAGAAGGAAACTTAAGAAAAATGAGTCGGCTAGAAAGATTTTATATTTCTCCTAATTGCCCCATTCTCCCTTCATTTGATGGTCGTCTTGTTTCTTTAGACCTTTCAGCCACTCTTTCTGACCACCCCCCCCCATCTTCATGTTAAATGGCATAGGACAACTAAGAGGGGGGGTGAATTAGTTGTCCCACAAATTCAAATTTAAAACTTCAACACTTATCAATTCCACAATCACAATATTTTGTTATTAAGTATGAGCATGGAACACAAATAATAGAAAGTAAATGAACACAATAAACACCAAATTTTTATGTGGAAAATGCAATGAGGGAAAAACCATAGTGAGGATTAACTCACAATATAAAGAGATTATAAAACTAAATTCAAAAGCTCACTACCAAGGGCCCACTAACCAAAAGAGAACTCACTATCTAGATACAAAAGCTCATTTCTTATAAGGGAGGCCCACTACCTACAAAAAGATTCACAAAATAAAATTGGGCTTCACAACCAGAATGAACTAAGAATAGTGCACCTAAAGAGTGTTGATACAGTTCCGGTGATGCTCAATAGACTGACTTAACACACTTCATCATTTTTTCTCTTCTTCACTTTCACATTCACTACTACTTCAACAATCACACACACACACACACACTCTCTCTCTCATCCTCTTTAAAGCTATTCAGCACACACACACACACACACATATATACCCGATCTATCCACAAGCATTAATTAGGTCGGCCTAATTAGATGCATCTCTTTTCTTCAAAGAATACCAACCTTTCAGCTTCAAGTATTCACCAAGTCTTCCCAAATGGTAATTCAATTGCATAAAATGCTATAGCATGTCATCTTAGACCTAAGATAGGTTGCACATATAACCGAATAACAAAATTAATTCACCATATTACCAGTAATCCAAGAAGTCGACAAGGAATAGATTTTATTGCAAAAAGTAATCAACAAAGTGATGCCAATACGTTGTATGAGCACTGAAGGACATGGAATTCTGAACATACATGTCAACAACAACTATAAACAATTTCCCAAAACCACAAGCATAAACTACCAACTGCAAAGGAATGCAAACTAGAATACTGGTTAGTGCAGCTTGAATACCGATTTAGGTACTGGACCAAAATATCAGATTAGGTACTAAATTAGAATTACATTCACAACATGGTGACATCAATTACAACACAAAACTATAGAGATAATCATTCTTCTTTGTTCTTCCAATAATTTCCCCCTTTGTCATTGATGGCAACATGTGCCAAAATTTTCAAAAACTTTCCTCCAATCTCTAAATCCCTCCCAAAACTCCACCCCTTTGACATCAATGGAAAAGGGCAACCAAAAATATGTAAACAAATATTTAAACATGGTGACATCAAAATTGCAAAAATAAGATTCCAAATTTTCAAAAACTTCCAGCAATCCAAAAACTTCCAATCAATTCAATCTTATTCAGATTCCTTTTTCTCTTTCTTTTCTTCTTGCCAAAACAACCAAAAAAATAGAATTTGAACATTCACAATTCAAGTAAAAATGACACTTTTCACCTCAAACACCTTCTTGTACCTTTCTTTGATAACTGGATATAACTTCTTCTAGTTGAATGTAGCTGAATCCATTCTTGTGCAAATGCTTTCCAATAGGGCCAATAGAGTAAAAGAAGATGACCAATATGTGTACTGTCTTTCACAATCTTTTGCATTAGTAAGTATTCTAGAGTGGATTAGACTGACCTCTGTCACTTCTCCATTCTCCTCTACTGGAGCCGATTTCCTTCCCTTCTTAATTTTGAAAAAAATTGAGATATGTCCTGGTTTATTGCAATTGTAGTAGAAAACACTTCTCTGATTAGATTGACCTCCGTTACTTCTCGATCTACATTGATTTGCTCTATGTCCAAATTTTTTACAGGTATATCAGTAGCCATTAAAGGATTGATTCATTCTTCCTCCATTAATTTTTTTCATCATTACCTAACTGATCATTCTCACCTGAGATCTACATTCAGTAGCTTTATGTCCAACCTTCTTACATCCAAAACATTGTCTGGTGAAGGGATCAGAAAACTAGTTCTTCCAGCTCCTGCATTTTGTTGCCTTATGACCATATTTATTATAAGAAAAACAAATACCATTGAAAGAGGGATACCTTTGTGCATTAGGTTGTCTCAAAGGATGTCTCCTTGCAAACATTCTTTTTTGCTTCCCTTTGTCTTGAGTCATTTTATTGTCCTTAGACCTTTCACCTGCATCATTTCCCAAATTGACTTTGTCCTTACTTGGTTTCTGTCGAGCAAGTAGTTCTCCAAGCTTATCAGAGTTGGATCTGAAATTATTCTCACAAAGTTTTTCTTTTTCCAGTTCTACCCTCAGGTTTACTACCTCCTGTTCTAGTTTAGAGTACTCATCATAATTATTTTGTACCATTGTATTCGAACATTCTTCAATCCTCTTCTCTTCTATAGTCACTTTTATTCCAATTATCTCTTGTTTCAACTACTCAGTTACTTCTTTATGTCTTTCCTTGAATTTCTTCAATTGTTCTTTTAGTTTCCAGACACATTCATTTGCATCATCAAGATTCTCTTTCAGATCTCTATTTTCTCTTTCCACTTTGTCAAGATCCTCAAGAGCAGTCTAAAGCTCTCCTTTATCATCCATCTAATCAACCTTCAAGATCCTCCTCAAGCGGTTAAGCTCTTCATCAAGGAACCAAAGCTTTGATACCAATTGTTAAATGGCGCAAGACAATTGAGAGGGGGGTGAATTAGTTGTCCCACAAATTCAAATTTAAAACTTCAACACTTATCAATTCCACAATCACACTATTTTGTTATTAAGTATGAGCATGAAACACAAATAACAAAAAGTAAAACAACACAATAAACACCAGATTTTTACATGGAAACAATGAGGGAAAAACCACATTGAGGATTAACTCACAATATAAAGAGATTATAAAACTGAATACAAAGGCTCACTACCAAGGGCTCACTGCCTAGAAGAGGACTCATTGTTCAAATATAAAAGCTCACTACTTACAAGGGAGGCTCACTACCTACAAAAGATTCACAAAAAAAAATTGGGCTTCACAGCTAGAATGAACTAAGAATAGTGCACCTAACCAATGTTGATACAGTTCCAGGGATGCTCAATAGACTGACTTGACACACTTCATAATTTTTCCTCTTCTTCACTTTCACATTCACTACTGCTTCATCGATCATACACACACATGCACTCTCTCATCCTCTTTGAAACTATTCAACACACACACCCACACCCACACACACACACACACACGTATATATATATACTTGATCTATCTGTGAGCATCAATTAGGTTAGCCTAACTAGATGCATCTCTTTTCTTCCAAGAATACCAACTTGTCAGCTTCAAGAATTCACCAAGTCTTCCCAAATGGAAATTCAATTGCATAATACGCTACAACATGTCAGATTAGACCTAAGATAGGTTGCACATATATCCGCATAACAAAATTAATTCACCATATTACCACTAATCCAAGAAGTTGGCCAGGAATAGATTTTATTGCAAAAAGTAATCAACAGAGTGATGCCAATACGTCGTACGAGCACTAGAGGACATGGAATTCTGAACATACATGTCAACAACAACTATAAAAAAATTCCCAAAACCACAAGCATAAACTACCAATTGCAGAGGAATGTAGACTAGAATACCAGTTAGTTCAGCTTGAATACCGGTTCAGATACTAGACGAAAATACTGGATCAGGCACTGACTTAGACTTACATTCACAACATGATGACATCAATGACAACCCAAAACTGTAGAGATAACCATTCTTCTTCATTCTTCCAACACTTCACCACTCTATCCCTCTTGAATTCCACACCCCCTTCTAATGACCTTCCCTTCAAGTTGAATGTTACTCATCTCCAAAACCAAGATTGCATTGACAGTATCCTTTCCATTTGGCATGCAGAACCAAGACCACAAGAAGGTAGCTACATTAGTTGGTGGGAGAAAAATATTGCTAGATGTATTGCATTTCTTCATGATTATGGGCATAGAGCAGCAACAAAACGTCACAGGTTTGAGAAATCTCTTAAAGGAAAACTTGAATATGGGAGATCACATTTGGCGCATGACCCTTACAACATCTCATTGCAACACTCTATGGCCAATGCTGAAAACATGCTTCAAAAAATGTTTGTAAGGGAAAGGTGCTCAAATTCATGCCTAACTGTAATGGATTAAGGATGGTGATAATGGTTCCAAATTTTTCTTTCAATATCTTAACCATAAGCATAGGATGGAACACATTTTTGCAATCAAATCTGTTGATGGTTCATTACAAAAAATTCATTTGAAGATCATGAATACATGTTATGAGCACTTCAAAAACCTTTTTACTAATGAATTAGCTAATGACACCCTCCTTCCCATCCTTGAGGATAGTATTGTTGGTTATATCCCCAAGAAAATAGACCTTGAGTATAGTAATTTTCTCAACCACCTCCTCTCCATTGATGAAATTAATGTTTCCCTTTAATGCATGGCATTAAAAAAAAGTCCTAGTAGTGATGGGCTTCCAATGGAATTCTATAGAGCCCTTTGGCCTCATATTCATGAGGATTTTTATTATGTTTACCTTGAGGGAATTGAAACAGGTTCCTTAGGAAAGGTGATTAACCAAGGACTAATTAAACTCATTCCCAAAGGCAAGGAGGAAGATACTATTAATGGGTGGTGGCCAATTACCCTCCTCAACACATCTCACAAAATAATAGCCAAAACGTTGGCCTAAAGAATTAAACACATCTCCCAAATGATAATGCATCCAAAACAAACCAGTTTCTTGGGGGGAAGATTTATCTTAGACAATTTGATTCTTTCCTAGGAAATTGCTGAATGGGCACAAAAATCTGCTCAAGATTCATTAATTGTAAAGATTGACTTTGATAAAGCCTATGATAGAATTCGTTGGCCTTTCATCATTAATATGTTGAAATGGCTTGGTTTTGGCACTAAATTATGTGATCAAATCAAAATGATTTTTAGGGATGCAAATGCTAGAGTGGATGATAATGGGAGTCTTTCTCCTTCCTTCCCTTACAAAAATCCATTTTCCAAGGTTGTCCACTTGCTCCCTTCATTTATGTCCTTGTCACTGATGCACTAGGCTATCTCTTTCAACATGCTCATTTGAATAGGATTATTCATGGAATTTAACTTCCAAGCAACACTACTGCACTTAACTCACATTTTGTAGATGATAGTATGTTGTTCATACAAAATTTTGATGAGGAAGTGAATAATACTTTGGATATTTTGGAGTTGTTCTATACCATTTCAGGCTCCAAATTGGCAATGCACAAAACTGAATTTATAATGACTCGCCCCAACCTTTGACCACCTTGGATTCCTAGTGAATGGAATTAAGTGAAACATGTGACTATAATGAGATATATTGGTATCCCCTTTGGAATTAGAGTCTCCCTTAAAGAGATGTGGTCTTGGTTCTTACATAAAGTTAAAAAAAACTTTTGAATTGGGCAAATAAGTTCCTCTCTATGGTTGGTTGAATCCAAGTAGCAAACAAAATTATTTTGGTCAGTAATGTCTACATCTCCTCATGTTGGCTTCCCTCTAAAATATGTTACAACCAATTGACACAACTTATTAGAAACTTTCTTTGGGCTAAATGGGGTAATAAAAAAGGCTTGCCTGTTACTTTGTGGACTCATTGCATTCAATCAAAAGAGAAAGAAGGGTTGGGAATTATAGACCCATATGCTCATGGAATTTTCCTAATAAAAAAATGGATTGTGAGAGCCTTGGATGGTGATGCTCCTTGGAAATATCTTGTTTGTCATTGCATTCAAACAACCACTATTGGATGGCTTTTGGGACTTGGTCAGCTGGAAAGATAAAATTCTTCTTACCTCATACTTTAAAACTCATGGTTCTTCGCCCTTTAATTCCATTTGGAAAGCGCGGAAAATGACATCCAAAAAATTAACTTGGTATGATCAAAACTTGAGTCATGGTTTGAGTTTCGCCTCCTCTTCCATTTGGTGGAACTGTTTAGTCCATTAGGACAATAGTCCTTTGGCCTTTATAAAAAAATTAAAGGGAAGAATTCTCTTTAAAAAAGGCATTCAAGTATTTTGGGACTTATGGGATCCTTTGAAGTTTGAGTGGAAAACTTGGCAACAACTTAAATCTCAGTTTAGACTTCCCCATTCTACTAAGACACTAATTTGAAAAATCAAACAATTAGTTAAGCCTGAGTTGTTGCAGCTCTTGTCTACACCATTTCATGACAATTTACTTAACGATTGGAAATGGCTTAGCAATCATAGCTTTCAAAATTTTCCTCTCAAACTTATTTATAAATAGCTCCTTCCATCTATCTCCTTATCTTGTAGGCTTAACTTCAAATGGCATTGCAACCTCCATCAATCAAAATGGAACAAATTAAGCTCTTTAATATGGAAGTCTAAAGTTGATGTGCAAGCCTAGTTGACTGCCTGGAAATTTCTCCATGTTAAAGTACCTATAGGTGATCGACTCTCCTTTATCTCTCTTGCTCCAGCTTGCCCATTTTGCTCCAAAAATGAGACTATCAAACATGCCTTTTGGTTTTTTCCCCATGCTCAGAAGATCTAGAAATTTTTCTTCTGCAACTTCTTAATGCTTTTTCCCCAAGCATGGTCTTGGAGAATTGCTCTTCTTGGTCTCTCCTCATCGCACAATATTATGACTCAAAATTTCAGACACATCATTCTTAAATACATCTGGAGATTTTGATGTTAGGCTTCTCTCTCACGTACATTTCATTCCTTGCAAGTTGAATCAATTATTATATTTGTTGATTTCTCTCTGTAGATCTAGGTTCTCCACTCTACCATCTAAGCTAATTCAGATTTGAAAAAGATATTGGATGTTCTTCAGAAGCAGCTTAGAGATCTTGAGGCAAAAACATTGATCATTGCTGAAGAGCATATAGTCACTTTATAGAAACACCCTGGTCAATGAGTTGAAGGCTCCTTCAAACAACAGTGATCATTATCCTTATGTTTCTCATTCCTTTTAGTTGGGTAGATTTTGTGGTTATGGGCATATTATATCACAAGTTCTCCAGGCAGTACAATTTTTGTACAATTTCTTGTTGTTTTAATCAGTCTTATTTGAGCATTGTTGTTTGTTGTAAGCCCTTGGCTTCATCTGTTGACATTGCCATTTGCTTATACTCTTTTTGTGGCAGCTTGTAACTGCTCTTTTGGTGCTCTTTTACAACCTATAACTATTTGTTAAAGCCTGTCCTATGGACTTTGTTTTTGCTATTTTCTCACAGCTATAATTTTTTTCTTTGTAACTGCTTGTAAATGCCTTTTTCTTCAATAAAAAAAAGAGTCAATTCCAAAATAAGGAACTCCAAGTAAAAAATGGAGAATGACTACTAATCTTCTCCGTCAACATTAGAGCTCCATCCTTTCAAATTGCCTTTGTCTCACCTCAACATATAATTTAATGGTCAGAGCATTTATTTTTTGTTAAAAGGGTGTTTAAATATTGTGGAATTTCTTATTACTAGTTGTACTATATGTTACTAATGATGTGGAAAAATCATTGAACATATATGGATTTGTTGATGTAGATTAGACATGTGACTTGGATAGTCGAAGGTCCACCAGTGGCTATATTTTCTCTTTGTTTGGAGGTACATTTTAGAAATAGGGTGTTGTAATCCTTGTATAAGAAATAATTATTTAAAATTATTTAAAATAAATATTTATTTGTGGTCCATATTTTTTTATTTTTTTTAGACTGCAGGAATCGGGTAGCACGACCCCCTATAAACTGCAGTGCGCCTGGTAAACTTTTTAACGTGACCGGCAGCGCTGGCGCGACACGCCCTCCGGTACCACGGGACGGGGGGAGACTAGAACTCGTGACCAGTAGAGCCGCAACGGAATTACTTAGCCAACCGAGCTAGGGCCCCCGCCCGATTTGTGGTCCATATTAGGTGATGTGTTTAGCCACATTAAATATTTATTTGGGTCCACTTGTAAAGTTGTATGTGACATTGGCTATAGATTTTATGTTTGGGTTGCAAATGGGAAAAATATTTAATATTTGGAAACTTAGTACCAAAAAGTACATGTTACGGTCAATGGTTTTCTATAATAATTATTTTAAGGAACATGGTTTAACTTACCACTTGATTGTTTTGTGTGAGCATAATTATATATAAAAAAGCACATGTTTAGTGGTTGAGGTTGTTGGTTTGAGTGGGTTGTCATTTGTATTGATCTTTCTTGTTGAGTTCATATGTAAAGTATGGCATGGGATATGTGGATACATTCTTGGATACATGAAGGCTGCATTAAATGAGCTTTATGTTTTAGAATTATTTATTGAAATTATGTAAGTATATTATAATATTTTTTTATTATTGAGTAATACATTAAATGTGGATGTTTTTGGAGGCTAGGTTTTTCCCATGGTATATATTGTGTAATCTTGTGGTATGTATTTGATCTTTTCATTATGGTTATTTTGTAAGATTGTATTCATGCTTTTCTCTCATGAGGTTATGTAGGAAATTTTTTGATCAACCTACTATACTTTTCTAATAGTGCAATGAGTTGGATGAATAAAAGGTAGCTCACAATTTCTTTTTCCACCATAGAAGTAGAGTATATTTCTACTACACATGCCTCTAAGGAGGCGAATTGGTTACAAAGAATCAACATATGTATTAGTTTTGGTTGTAGGATTGTTAGAATCAAATGTGATAGTCAAAGTGCTATTTTTTTGGCCAAAAATCTTATGTATCATGCTCATACTATGCATGTAATTTTTAGCATCACTTTGTGTGAGAAATGGTTGATAATGGTAAGGTATTGTTACAGAAAGTTGACACTCTAGATAATGTTTTAGATTTTTTGAAAAATCTAGTGACCACAAATAAATTTTCTTGGTGTAGGAAGGCAATGTTCCTTGATACTTGTACTTAATTATATTATTATACCTATAGATGTATTTGCAATGTATAATTTCTAGTGATAGAATTCTAGGATTAAGGTGCAATTTACCTTGTGATCTTATGCATTATTCAAGTGTCTCCAACACTCTTCAAAAGTGTCATTGGATGTATAGGGTGTAATTAAAAATTAATTTTATAATATAATATTTTTGAATCTTAATATTAGTTGTCATATGCATTCATGGAGGAGTGGAGTTAATAGTGGGGTTACAAAGTCATTTTTAGCAAATCTCTCAAATTGGGCATGACAACTGAGTAATGGAGCATCTTGAGTGTTATTGGTGGGTCCCATATGAGTTGGGTGATGATTTTGGATGCCCACCTTGGAATATGGGCCATTATGGGGTAGTTACAAGTCAAAGATGTCATATCTTATTAGTATGAAGGTTATTTTTCTCTATTCATGGCTCATTGAAAGTTACAATTACTATTATGGAATAGCCTCTTTATTTTGGATGTGATTTTCATTTTACCATAGTTTGATTGTACTTTGTTTTGGGAAATATTTGGCATATTTATCTCCCATTTTTTATAAATTGGATGCATTAGATAATAGTCTTATGAGATCATTTACAAGTACATAGGTTCTATTGGAGTTCTGTTAGATTTTAGAATGTTAGCATGTTGATGTATGCATATTTTGAAAATTAATACATACTTTTCATCTTTCTTGTGTAGAATTTTTTCTTGAAATGGTTTCTCCATGTAAATCTTGTATCACTTATGGTTTGCTAATTTATCTCTTATTCTCAATTTTACAATCACATAATATTTATCATATGGTTTAAGCCTTGTTAATTAAACAAATTTTATATTTGCATACACTTTCATAAGATTTTATTATAGTAGTTTCAACTTATAAATCAACACATATCACATAGTCATTAGGTTAAAGAATATAATTCAATATAATTAATTTGTAATGTACATGCCATTTCTAATACTATTATGTCTAAATCAACACTAGCTTTTTTATAAATGTAAATAAAATGATTTTTTTCTAAAATATGTTTTCACTCATTATCGTGGATTGTGAAAACCTCATGTACATAATTAAGCATTAATTAATTCTATTAATTTGTAAATTTTTACTAAGTTGGTGATGTGTACATGATCCTTTTTTATCATAATGTGGTTGATGGGGTAGAAAACCTTTGTTCCCTTATTTTAACATGAGGGGTGTAAGGGACAAAAACTAGACATAAAATTATGATTATATAATGTTTTGTTTCCATATTAAAAACCTTAGGGATGCTTATCATTTCTAGTTAGATGATATTTTAAGCATATTTATGATATTCTATATGAGTTTATACATTTATTTTGGGCTATTATTAGAGTGAATAATTATAAGAATGATGTAGATGAGAAGTTAAAACAATTGCAAAAATGATATGGGGGACAAAAATAATAGAAAATAAAAAAGGAGATCTAATAGGAGATATTATGTTGACAATGTTGGATGTTGTGGTTGTCATTGATTTCAACACTATTAGCATTATGTAGATCTGTGTTCTGATAGTGTTTTTGTGGGTTATGACAGTATTCTTGATTGAAGTTTATGTGTTTCTAATAATTTACATTATTGCGGATATTTCTCTATTAGTTCTTGTTGTTTGTGGATGCCTCTAGATCATTCTCTATCCTTATTATACATTCGTGTTGATCGATGTGCTCATGGTCGAAGATTTTTCTCGGTATGTTCGAGTTTTCATGTTCTTGGCTGACATGATGGTTGTGGCATGTTACAGATCCTTGAAGATTTAATTTTGAACATTTGGTGCGCTCGAGGATATTTTTTTGGGTCGCATCATGATATTAGCCGATGGTGGTTGATCCACATTGAAAGTTTGTTTTTAAAAATTGGGCCGACATTAAAAATATGTCTTATATTTTGGTCGACAAGATTGTTGATGTAATTCCATGTTGTGGATATATAAGAGCGACTGTTTGAGAAAATTTAGTGTGTGCATAAGAGCGAATGTATGCTAGAGAAAGAGGAGATGTGCGAATAGTGTCCAAATCATTCGATTGCAGAGCAAAGTGAGAAGAAGTTTGAGTGAAGTGTGAAGAAAGTTTTATGTGCTTAACTGGAACTATAATTAGGCTTGTGAAGAAGCTATTTCCTTAGTTCATACCCTACGGATCTAATCTGTATTGTTGTGTATTGTTGGGAAGTGAGCCCTCTTATATTTGAGTAGTGAGCTCTAGGCAGTGTGCTTGAATGCATGTGCATTCCCATTATTTTTCTTATACTTTTAACAGGGTATAATATTGTGGACTAACATCCACCATGGTTTTTCCCCTAACATGGTTTCCACGTAAAAATTCTTGGTGTTCTCTATGCTTCTGATGTGTTGTTTGTTCATGGTTTACTGTTCATTCATCAAATTTGAGATTAAGTTAAGTAAAGTTTGAAAAAGTTTAAATATTCAGTGACAACTGATTCACCCCCCCTCTCAGTTGTCTGTCCTTATTTTGCCAACAGACAATACTCAAGTTTATGGTAACAAAGAACTAATAATGGTAGTGAATGTGATGTTAGTCAAAGTCTCAATGCTAGTGATGTGATTCATAGCACTATTGGTATTGTGATTGTTGATTCTCATGTTGTTCTTTCCTACATTTTGTGTGGAATTAACACTAGTGTTGTTGGTAATAATGGTATTATTGTCTCTTGTATTAATATGTATGAAACCATTAGATTCTACAAACCCCTCTTTATAAATACTACCAACTCATGAAACTTTGCAAAGTATTTTCATAGTATTTTGACTTCGATCCCAATATTCATTAATTATTGGATCATAGTGTATATTCATTGGTTTGAGATAAGTAGGAGGTGGGTAGAATATTCAAATAGGTGGTCAAAGTAAGTAGGAAATTTTGGCTACCTAATGAATTGAAAGGTATTGATTAAATTGGAGGTTTTAGTGTATGAATTATTTGCATACATTCATTAGGAGGGTAATGATTTTTCCAAACAATATTTTTTATATATAAAAAATATATAATGGGAAACATTGATAATTTCTATGGACATGGATATGAGATAAAGAGGATTCTATTAAAAGAATTACCATATTGTGAATCAGGGTGTTTGGGTAGTTAGCATATTGAATGTGAAAAGAGTATTAGAAGGTAGAGTGATTACACATGCTCAAATAAATAAGCAATATTTGGATTCTAATATGCAAATTGAAGTGTTGTAATATAGTTATAGAGAATTTATCGAAGGAAACAACAAGAAATAAATCACAAACTAAGAAATTTGTGAATATGTGACATGGGTATTGAGAGATAGAATTCACCATTTTGTTAATTTATAAATAAAGGAATTGTTGAGGAATGTATAAATCACAGGTGGTATGGCATCCTAATAAATAGATTCTCATGCAAGAAATTAATGATTGATCATAATTTTAAGAATACTAATAATTGAATACTTTTGGGAACAAAGTTCCATGTTCACCTTAAATAAAAATTAGACTA
Organism: Sequoia sempervirens; assembly: GCA_007258455.2. Taxonomy (NCBI): domain Eukaryota; kingdom Viridiplantae; phylum Streptophyta; class Pinopsida; order Cupressales; family Cupressaceae; genus Sequoia; species Sequoia sempervirens. The sequence continues at coordinate 441,615,410 of VDFB02000003.1, forward strand.
TATCAAGATCATTAATGATACACTTATTGAAAAGTGAAAAGCAAATTTAAATCTTGAGCTTATACTAATGCAACTTAAATCTTGGAGCTTGTATAATGCTAAGAAGAGAGTAGATATAATTCTATAACCCTATGTCTCGACAAATTATGTGTAGTCTAATGTTTAGTTGTTGATGGTTCATGGAACTTAGATTTTAAATAGTTTTCTAGTAAAAAAAATTACACAAGAAAATACTACAACAAAAATTTCATTTATGTTGAAGCTATGTAATGAACATTGCTTTATAAATTATGAATTCATGATTAGTACTTGTCTCTATTAGTGCACTATATAAACATAATTTATTATTTTGCATTGATAAATGTGTATAGAAAAATTAAAGATAATTTAACTATTCTTGAATAAATATAACAAATATTAAAATTATTAATTATATTTTGTCTTATTTGTTACTTGATTATTTTAGGGAGATGTGTCCATTTTCTTGGGTAAACAATTAATTTTATTGAATGATTAAACAAAATATATAGATCATAGAAAAATCAAAACAAGTCATTAATAGTGGAAACATTTTGTGTTGTGAAAATAAATAGAACACAATATTATTATGTTAGATACCAGAGTAACGATTACAAAGAGGTTTATCTATTTATATAGAGTCTAGAGATGAAACAAATAAGCATGGCCTATGTAATGGTTAAACATGACACAAGGATAAACATTATAAATAATAAAAATGAAATCAAAATAAACCACTAAAGTCACTATAATGAATTTATCATAAAGGTAAACCTTATCTTCTAATACCCCCTCTTAAGGCTTACTACACTAAAAATAGATCATACAAATATAATGACTAAAAAACTAAAATGCATAAAACAATGAATTCAATAGAATATTTTCTTTGAAAATAGTACATAAACTAGGTAGAATTCCATGAAACTTCCTCATAATCCTTGTAGAGATGTAGTTTCCAAGTTGAATTACTGAGTTCCCAAATTATCACCTTTCTAAACTCTCGAATCATGGATCTCCAAAATTATTGGACAATAATTCATGTTGAGCAAGATCCACAATGCTCCATCAAGCTATCTCATGACATTCATAAGGCTATAAATCCCAAAATAACTAGGAAACCATCCATATTGAGCTTCATTTACGTTGGAATCCTTCTTGACTTCAAAGTGTGAGCTTCTTTAATATATTGCATATAAAGAAAATCCTTCACCATTGTCAACATTTGGAGGATTTTTCTTCAACAATGGCTACACTAGTTATATAGATACAACATACTTGCTTCCCATTTCTTTCAAGTATGAGAAGTTGGTTTTGTCATTGATGTCAACAAGTTTATGTTGCCATTAATGTTTGTAGTTGAGTGAGATGGTTACAAGAGTGCAGTTGGTGCTTTGATGAGTTGCATTATGTTGTCATTAGTAAAGCTACTGGTGTCAACCTCTAATGTTTCTTTTGATAAGATTTTAGCTATGTTTGTGGAAGTGTTGAAGATGATGAGGATGTGTCTCTGGTGCTTGGTTTCCAAGTGCTTTTGAGAAAATTTGATAAAAAGAGGAAACAATGTGTTGCAGTGGTATTTTGGGTGACAAAGTTGTGTTGGAGCAAGAACTTCACCACGTTTCAACAAACAAGAGTCCAGGTTCCAAAAATTTCTTCTCTTTATTTGTTTAAGAATTCCATTAAAAAAATCATATTGTATTGGGTCAAGCGAATAATTTAGTTTTCATGTATTTGGGAAAATATGGGTTTTCAAACAATCAAGAAAATCTGGGTTTTCAGAAATAATTTGGGGGAAAAATCTGGGTTATCAATTAATTTGAGAAAATTTGGGTTATCAAAAAAAAATTTGGGAAAACTGGTTTTATGTATTTGGGAAGAATCTGGGGTTTCAAATAGATTAGGAAAAATCTGGTTTTTTTTTTAAAATCTGGGGGTTTCAAATAGATTAGGAAAAACTGGGTTTCAAATCTATAAAAGAAAAATTTGGGAAAAATATCTGTTATTGTTCTTAAATTCTGTTGTCCTGAAGAAATTTTATTCCTTCTCTGGATAATTTGTTTATCTCTGTATATTTGCTGAAGAAAATTTTACTCCTTCTCTGATCAGTTCTAAATTAATCAATCCCTATTCAATGCTATTCAAATATATATATATATATATATATATACAATTATATATTTATTTTATATGAGATTTAGTTAGGGTTTATATTTATAATTTTATATTGGGAAACTGTAATTTAAAATTATCTCAGAGCCGAACTGGGTCGGCGTCCGTACCTGCTAAGGACGGAATTTACTTTTAACAAAAAAAGAAAATATTTTAAAAATATATATATATGAAAAAATATATATATATGAAATTTTATATATAAAAAAAAAATTTAAAAGGGCTAGGAGGGGCGGACTGCCCCCCCCACCCCCTGTACCCTGGTGCGGTGGCTAAAGCTGCCACACAGTAGTCATAAAGACTGTTGTGCGTGGCAGCCTTGGCTGTCGTGCACAGCAGTCCTTAGGACTACTGTGCGCAGTCCTTGCATGGACTGTCGTGCGCAGTCCTTGCAAGGACTGCGACGACAGTTTGTTTCATATAGTTTGTTTTTATTTTATTCTTTTTTTTAAGTTAAATTTAAATTACATAAAATTTAAACATTTTTATAATCTGTTTTATTTATTCATTTATTTTAGTTTAAATGTAATTTATGAAAATTTAAATATATATATATATATATATATTTATATATATGTTTATGTATGTTTATTCTTTTTATATATAAAAATATATGATACATTATAAAGCATTTTTTTTTAATGCAAAGATTAGACTACAAAACTAAATGGTTTCTGTTAATAGAAATATAGTTGTCTTTGGGAATAAAATGTTGATAATTTTATTATAATAAAAATTTAATGTGTTATTTACATATGTCAATTGTTCCTTGCTTTTATGAATTTGATAATTGATCTTGAGAAAACTGTAGTGCTTCCTGTCTTAACTGTTTTGAGTAAGTGGTATGGTGTTGTGAGATCATCAAATTATGTGTAGTTACATTCTGCTTTTGTGTTAGTTGTAATGTCGATGTGGGTACCCGGTTATTGACTTGAAACCTTTGTTCCAGAGGCTGGTTTATTTTTTGGATGTTATTCTCGTTTTGAATTTATCTTTGGAGTTGAAAACTTATGGTTCATGTTTGGAAGGGTTGAACGTTCGTTGAGACCTTTTGGTTCTGAGTTGTTGCGAGAGGGTTAGTGCCTCTCTTGTACTTGTTTTGGGTATCATGCTTATTTGTTGAGGTTCAACCCTTGTCTTGTTTCAATTTTCTATTAAGAGTCTTAGCGAGAGTGGCTCTTCGTGGGGGCCGGCGCCTCGGTTAAGAGGAAGTGCACAGGAGAACCCACGTAAGAGTAGGTAAACAAGTGATAACCTAAAATAGATTTAGGGGGAATGGGTAGTAAAACACTTAAGATAAATAAAACTTGGATTCCTCATCTATGCATTAGGGCTATCATAGACTAATGATAGATTGAGAAGGCCGTGGTCGGCAAAGTCATAATCTCGTCTTCATGAGAGGTTATTGGCTCCGCATGAGCTACCCTATGGTGCTGGCGCCTCAAGTAGGAGGAAGAGCTAGGAGATCCATAGATGGGTGCCGACACCTCATGTTGGAGGAAGAGCCTGGAGATCCCATGAGAGCTATGCGATGACACTCTCCACTAGACTTTTTGTTTGCCTTGTTGCTTTTGCCTCTAGAAATGAATTTTGGATTTTGGATGTTGTTTCAGTTTCCTTAGCTTGTACTCCTTTTGTTGATTCAGATTTTGTAAAAGTGATTATGAGTATACTTTGGTGATCTGTTATTGTCATTGCTTGGTTTAATTGTATTCTCTGGATTTGTATTTGAGTTTGTACCTTGTTGTCATGGAGTCGGTTTGACAGTCATGGTCGAGTTAACTTCATTGTCACCTCTGAGCACGGGGGGTGAGTTATCTATAATTCACATGGTTGGGTGGAACGTGCTCCGCACCCGTTGGGTTCCCCATCAACATCCTTTGTTCGCAACTTTTCCACAGTTGGAGTTGCACCAGTGTTCACTTTGTTATTCAGCATTCATTGTAAATTGTATCATCCCACTTGGTTGGGAAATTCATAGTAATTATTATATCAAAAGATTGTAATGTAACATTATATCAATGATGTAATAGTTAGGATTCTATGTAATTTTACTTGATGAGACTCATATGATTGTATTATGTGGTATCTTAATATATATGCTCTTGGTTCAAGGATGTTCATTTATTCATGGTTATTATATTATAATTGGTTACATGGTTTATCATTATCTTTATTTCTGTTTGTGGTTGCAATGTAACCTCGCGTGCCACAGAGAACTAAGTGTGATAATGTGAGGTAATATGTTATGCGATTATGATTAATGTATCGTAAGTTTAATTTAATTGTTTTTTTTAAAAAAAATATTTTCCTTTTTTGAGTTCTCTGGGGTTTGCACGGCGGGCGTTACATTGCAGTGGTATTTTGGGTGACAAAGTTGTGTTTTGGTTTTTCTCTACATTTCTTCTAGGTTAAAGATATGCTTGTGTGGTTTAGATATATTGATAAGAGGTGTTTAGAGATTCTATATCTAGAATTTAGGCTTCCAGATCGATGTGTAGAGAGAGATATGTTCACTAGTGTGTGAACTAAGTTTTTAGTGTTGTTTGTAGTTGTGTCTAGGATAAATGTATTTGCTCCTCATTTATCTATGATTTGATGTTTGGTCTTACAAATCTGGGAAGTTGTTCATATTGTTTGTATCTTTCATAATTCAAAAGTGTTCATAATTTGGTACAGTGCATAGCGAGTTTCATATGTTAGTGTGCATGGAAGGTAAACTGGGTGTTCAAGCTGAATGTGTTTTATTGGTGCAAGTTGGTGTGAACAATTTTTTAGGCCTTAGGTGGTTCGTGGATTGTTCCAAATTGTCTAGAAGTGTGTTATGTTGTTCGTATGTCATCTTGATAAAAAGAGAAGCATGTACTTAATTGATTAATGGTGTTTACATAGGTAACAACTGACCTTGGTGTTTACACTACACGCGAAGGTGTTTAAGTATTGATGAAGGTGTAGTGTGACTTGTGAGAGTTAATTTGGATTCAAGATATGTTGTATTGTGGTTTTCTTTCATTCTTATCCATTGTGGGAGTGTTTAGTGGCAACCTAATTTTGAATTTGTAAGTATGAGGCATGTGTGGTCGACTTCAAGATGTTTCTCAAGTCATGGATGGTATAAACACAAGTTGATTTGATGTGAGATGGAGTGTAGTGTTATGTTGAGAGTTGTGATGCAAAATTTAGAGTAGTAGAGCGTAGAGATGCAAAATTCAGTGTGAGCTATAATGTGAGATTACTAGATGCAGTGAGCAGAAGGTATCTTGATCTTTTTGAGAGTTTCAGATGATGTTGAGGTGTTGTGGTGGATTCTCCTATTGCTATGAGATAATTTTCTTATTGTAATATTCTTTCTTCTTTCTTCTTTTTGATCTGGAAGTGAGCCTTTCTTCTTTAGGTAGTGAGCCCTATTTTATTTGGTATTGATATTACTTATATTGTGAGATAATCCTCACTATGGTTTTTCCCTTCTTGGATTTTCCACATAAATCTGGTATTCTCTTGAGTATGGTGTTAAGTTTTTTCAGTTTTTGTTTTCTTTTCATGATAATTCATTATAACAGATTTAAGGGTTTAATGAATGTATGTGGATCTCAATGTTACTAAGGATTTTTGAAGTTTTAAGTTACAACTAATTCACCCCCACTCTCAGTTTTCTTGTGCATTTCAACAATTGGTTTTAGAGAAAGGTTCCTTGGAGAAAATCTTAACCACTTGAGGTATATCTGGGATGGCACATAAGAAGATCCCTATGTTTGATGGAACTGACTATGCATCCTGGAAGACAATGATGGAAGGATTTTTGGAGCATCTGGGATGTGATGTGTGGAAATAAGTTTAGACTAGATACATTATTCCTACAAATGGTCCAAGCACTGATGTTGAACTTAAGGCCCATGAAAGAAATAGTAAAGCTAAGTGTGCTCTCTTGAGTAGTTTTACAAATTTTGAATTAGTGAAAGTTATGGATTTGAAACCTACTAAAGAAATTTGGGATAAGTTAGAAAGTATTTATGAAGGAGATGATAGGGTCTAACAAGCTAAGATGCAAAATTTGAAAACCATATTTGAGAAATTGCAGATTTCTAAAGATGAAAACATTACAAGCTATATGCAAAGGGTAGATGAAGTGGTGAGCTCCATCAAAGGTCTTGGAGGAAAATTCAAAGAACCAAAAGTGGTAAAGAAAATTCCTAGAACCCTTACTAAGGCATACAATTATAAAGTTGTTATTGAGGAATCTCAAAATCTAGATCAGTATTCTAGAGATCAATTGTATGGCTCTTTAACTGCATTTTAAATAAGAGAGTTTTGGTACTAACATGATTCAAAAGTTGAGACTTCTTGTAAGGTTGCAAGAATAGAGAATATTGAAGAACCATATTAGGAAGATATTGATGATGTGGAGGATAACTTTGTGAGAAGAATGAGAAGAGGTCCTGGTAAGTACAAAGGTAAATTAACTTTAAAATGTTTCAGTTGTGGAAAGATAGGTCACTATGCTCCAAGATGTCCAACATAGTTGTGAATAAAAAAACAAAGAGAAAAAAGGTAAGATGATTAAGAAAACCTATTATGTTAGAGAAGATGTAAGTATTTTTTATGGTGAATTTGATTATGGAGATGATGGTGATGATGAATGCTTGTTCATGGCTTTAAAAGATGATTTTTTTTCTACTCACTCTGAAAGATGTGTGAAGGAATTCCCTTTGAAGAACAAGGATAAGACTGAAGGTAATTTGGTATCTACTTTCCATGCTAGATAGGATAAGAACTATTGGATCATTGATAGTGGTTGCTCTAATCATATGACTAGAGAAAAAATTTAGTTTTTTAAACTTGAAAATTATGATGGAGGACTTGTTAGATTTGGAGATGACTCAGGTGCTAAGATATGTGGAATAGGTTCAATCAATTTTGATGGAAAGCATAATATTGAAGATGTTTACTATGTTAAAGGTTTAAGGCATATCCTTTTGAGTGTTGGACAAATGTGTAGAAAAGTATACAATCTTATGTTTCAGGATGATGGATGTGAGATCAAAAAAGGATCTGAAACTATGATTGCTGCTAGAAGGACATGTGGAAATGTTTATCGACTTAAGGGTGTTGATGGTCATTGTTTTATGACTTAAATTAATGAAATTTGGTTATGGCATAGGAGGATGTGTCACATTAATTTTGATAACTTGGTAAGAATGAGTTCAGTTCAAGTAGTGAGAGATCTACCAAAGATTACAAAGCTCATCAATGTTGTCTACAAGGAGTGTTAGACTGGAAAGCAAACAAGGAGAAGTTTCAAAGGAAAAGAACAATATTCTATCAAATTACTAGAATTGGTGCATACAGACCTTTGTGGTCCTACAAGAATAAGAAGTCTTCAAGATAGATTCCAAAGTATTTAAGGTTATGGTTGAGAATGGAATGGATATAAAGATCAAAGTTTTGAGGTTTGACAAAGGTGGATAGTTCACCCCCAATGAATTTAACATGTTCTATGCGAATCATGGCATAAAGAGGAACTTTTTTTCCGCTAGGACTCCTTAGAAAAATGGAGTGGTTGAAAGGAAAAATATAACTGTTCAATAAGTTGCAAGGACTATGATGAAAGAAGTAAACCTACCAGAAGTCATCAGGAGAGAAGAAATTCATACTGTTGTTGACATACTTAATAGAGCTCAAGAAAAAAAAATAGAACAAAGACTCCCTATGAATTGTGGTATGGAAGGATACCTATTGTTAAATACTTCAGAGTGTTTGGAAGCAAGTGTTATATCAAAAGAGATGAAGAAAACTTGGGAAATTTTGATGCAAGGTCTGATGAAGGAATCTTCCTTGGATATTCTACTAAAAGCAAAACCACCTAGCAATGCAATAAAAGATTGAGAAAGATTGTTGAAAGTGAAAGTGTCAAGGTTGATGAAGATTTTCAAAACTCAGTGGTGATAGATGGATATGAATCAGATGAACCTAATTGTAGAGAAAAAGAGAAGAAAAAGTACAGTTTGAAGAAGAGGAAGAAGCTCTAGAAAAGTCTCCTAGAACCCCTAAGTATGTGCAAAGAAATCATTCTAAGGAACAAATTATTAGAGACAAAAGGAAAGGTGTATTACCAAGAAGGAAAGCTATTAAAGAAGAGGTAAATTTGTGTCTACTTTATAAATTTGAACCTAAAATACTGATTGAGGCATGCAAGGATGAAAATTGGATGAAATATATGGAAGAACAACTATTGTAGATTGAGAAGAATTAGACTTGGGAACTTCTCTGAAGACCTACAAACAAAAACATAATTGGATCTAAGTGGGTGTTAAAAAAAAAATAGAATGAGAATGGAGATGTGGTAAGGAACAAAGCAAGGTTTGTGTGTAAGGTCTATTCACAAGTTGAAGGAATATATTTTGAAGAGATATTTTCCCTAGTGGAAAGAATGGAAGCTCTTCGGAGTTTTTTGGATTTTGGAACACATAAGGATTTCAAAGTTTATTAGATGGATGTGAGGTCTACTTTCTTGAATGGAGAGTTGGAAGAAGAAGTATACATGGAACAATCAGAAGGATTTTAGTTATTAGATAAACCTAATGTGGTCTCTAGATTGAAGAAGGTATTGTATAGATTAAAGAAAGCTCCCATAGCTTAGTATACAAGGTTGGATAAGTATTTGATACAACAAGGATTCAATAAAGGTACCAAAAATAGTAATCTTTACTTTAAGTTTGAAAAAGATCAAATCTTGATTATAGTTGTGTATGTTGATGACATAATTTTTGAAGGAAATGAAGCTATGTGCAAGAAGTTTGTAGAAGAGATGTAGAAAGAGTTTGATATGTCTATTTTTGGGGAGATGAATTTCTTCCTTGGCCTACAAATTGATCAAACAAAAAAAGGTATATTCATTTCACAATCAAAGTATATCAAAGAAATGTTAAATAATTTTGGAATGGAAGACTCTAAACCAATATGTGCTCCTATGGTTATTAGTTACAAGCTGAGCAAGAACGATGAATCCCCTAAGGTTGATTAGAGTAAGTACAAATCAATGATTGGTGGATTGTTATATCTAACTGCTACTAGGCCGGATATTATGTATGCAATTTTTCTTGTGGCTAGATTCCAAGAAGATCCTAGAGAGTTACATGTTGTAGTAGTGAAGAGGATATTCAAATACCTAAAAGGTACTCCAAATCATGGCTTGTGGTATCCAAAGAATACTAATTTCACATTGAGTGCTTACATAAATGCAGATTGGGATGGTTGTGTGAATGATAGAAAAATTACAAATGGTGGTGCTTTCTTTCTTGGATGTAGATTGGTATCATGGCTAAGAAAGAAACAAGATTCAATTTATTTATCTATTACATAGGTTGAGTATATTTCAGAAACATCTTGTTGCACACAGGTGTTGTGGATGAGGCAAACATTGAAGGATATCCTGCAAACACTAAAGGATATAAAAGTGGTTTACAATGAGCCTATTTCTATCTTTTGTGACAATACAAGAACAATAAACATTTCAAAGAATCCAATGATGCATTCAAGGACAAAACATATTTTAATTAGATATCATTGTCTAAGAGAGAGGGTTGTGGATAATGAAGTGAAGCTTGAATATGTATGTACAAAGGATCATATTGTTGATATATTCACTAAGGCTCTTCCTAAGGATAATTTTGAGTATCTTCAGTAGAAGTTAGGGGTTACTACGCCTCCTTCTTTGAACTAGATGCATAAGGAGATGCATCAGTCAAGTGGATCTCAAGATTCATTATTTATTTTGGATTGATGTTGGTGGCTACCTCTCAGGGGGAGTAGGTAGTGGTAACTAATGTGATGTAGGTTGTGTGTGCTCCTAAGGGGGAGTATTCAGAGTAGTAAAGGAAAGGTGTTGCAAAGAAGTTGTAAGAAGGTTGTTTGATTTCAAAGGAAAAGAATAAAGTAGTACAAGCATTATTTCCTTTGCCATTGATGTCAAAGGGGGAGAGAGAACCATGTGAAAAATTCATAAACAAAAGGGAAGAGAGAAGCATGTGAAAAAGAATAAGCAATAAGGGAGAGAGATTCATGAGAAGTCATGTCAAAGGGGGAAAGAATAGTGTGTAAAAGATAAGTTATTCAGGAGGATAAAAGAGAAAAGGAAATTGGTATGGTATAGAGCTATTGCATCTTTGATGGTTTTTCACATCATGTGTTGCCATCAATGACAAAGGGGGATATTGTTGCAAGTATGAGCAGTTGGTGTTGTCATTAATTTCAACAAGCTTGTGTTTCAATTGATGTCAACAAGCCTATGTTTTCATTGATATTTGTAGTTGAGTGAGATGGTTGTAAGAGTTTAGTTGGTGCTTTGATTGGTTGCATTATGTTGTCATTAGTAAATCTACTGTTGTTAACCTCTAATGTTGCATGATAAGCTTATGTCTATGATTTTGGAAGTGCTAAAGATGATGAGGATGTGTCTCTGGTGCCTTGTTTCCAAGTGCTTTTGAGAAAATTTGATAAAAAGAGGAAATAATGTGTTATAGTGGTATTATGGGTGATAGAGTTGTGTTCTCATTTTTCTCCGCATTTCTTCTAGTTGAAGATATTCTTATTTGGTCTAGATATGTTGATCAGAGGTGTTTAGAGATTCTATATCTAGAATTTAGGCTTCTATATCGATGTGTAGAGAGAGATATGTTTACTAGTGTGTGAACTGAGTTTTCAATGTTGTTTGAAATGGTGACTGGGAGAAATGTATTTTCTCCACATTTATCTATGAGTTGATGTTTGGTCTTGCGGATCTGGGAAGTTGTTCATATTTTTAATATCTTTCATAATTCAAGAGTTTTCATGATTTCATGTAGTCAGAGCAAATTTCATATATTAGCATGCATGGAAGGTAAATTGGGTGTTCAGGATGAATGTGTTTTACTGGTGCAAGTTGGTGTGAAGGATTTTTTGGATCTTAGGTTGTTTTTGGATTGTTATAAATTTAATAGAAGTGTGTTATGTGGTCTGCATGTCATCTTGATAAAAAGAGAAGTGTGTACTTAATTGAATAATGGTGTTTACAATGGTAATGAATGACTTCAGTGTTTACACTACATGCGAAGACATTTAAATATTGATGAAGGTGTAGCATAGCATGTGAGAGTTAATTTGGGTCCGAGCTATGTTGTATTGTGGTTTGCTTTCATTCCTATCCACCACGAGAATGTTTAGTGGCAACCTATTTTTGAATTTGTAAGTATGAGGCGTGTGTGGTCGACTTGAAGATGTTTCTCAAGTTGTGGATGGTATAAATACAAGATGGAGTGTGGTGTTGTGTTGAGAGTTTTGATGTAAAATTCAGAGTAGTAGAGTGCAAAGATGCAAAATATAGTGCAAGCTATAATGTGAGATTACTGGATGCAGTGAGCAAAAGGTGTCTCGATATTTTTGAGATCTGCAGATGGGTTCTCATATTTCTATGAGATACTTTTCTCATTGTAACATTATTTCTTCTTTCTTCTTTTTGATCCGATAGTGAGCCTTTCTTCTTTGGGTAGTGAGCCCTATTGCATTCAGTATTGATATTACTTATATTGTGAGCTAATCCTCACCATGGTTTTTCCCTTCTTGGGTTTTCCACATAAATTTGGTGTTCTCTTGTGTATGGTGTTAAGTTATTTTATTTTCTATTTTCTTTTCATGCTAATTCATCATAAAAAATTTAAGGGTTTAATGAATGTATGTGGATTTGAATGTTAATGAGGGTTTTTGAAGTTTTAAGTTACAACTAATTCACCCCCCTCTCAGTTGTCTTGTGCATTTCAACACCATTGGTTTATAAGTAACTCATCTTTTAGATGGAAAGAAAGTTTATCTACATCATAATACTTGTAGAAAAAGGGACAAGAAATATCTTGTTAGACTTCTTCATCAATCATGGCCTTGCAAGAGTGGAAGTAATTTCTCATCAAGTGATGTATTATTGTATTCAAAAATTTCGGCACCAAAAACTCTTGGTAAAACATTGGATGAAGCAACCCATTTACTACCATTAATTCAATGTAGTTTCCCTATGCCTATTTTAAAAATTCAATCATAAACCATTTTTAGATGTGTATTTCAATGAAATATCTATTGGAAAAATATTCCACAAGCCCTAGCCATTGAGTATTATAAACTAAAACTAAAATTTTAAAAGCCTACATGGACATGTACCCTCACCATAGGTTCTAAAAATACCCTAGCCATTATATACTAAAAAAATAGGTTTAGAAAACCTCTAAAAAAATGTCGTAATTTCTTTCTACTATCATTTATGCTTTAAAAATATAAAAGGAGAATATTTTACTTTGTTTGATGTAATTTTCCCAAAAAAACACTTAATTCCTAAGATTTTTCCTAACCACAAACCCTAGAAAAAAACACAAAAAACCAGTGATTTAATGAATTTAATGTTGTCACTTGGATATGCACCCTTGCTAAGTTATCAACTTAGCTATCTAGTGAAACATGGGAATATCTTACAAAGTGTGGGCTCTGATAGCTTGAGATCAACCTCTAAAGAGGGTTGGTTCCCTTAGTACTTCACCTAGATTGACTAACACTACTACTTTTGTTGAGGAAAAGGATGGAGAATGGCATGAAATGAAATCTAAATGCTAGTGGGGTGATGCACCAAATGTTTATGACCTGTACTGCCACTTACCACACAATTTGTTCAATAAACAAGCTTTTTCATGCACAACTCAAGTTTTGGCATACTTATACATTAGTGATTCATAGGAAAGTTAAAGTTTTTTTAGTTCTATAAGGAAAAAATTAGGCGTTTTCATAATTAGAAGCTATTCAAACCATTGCAATAACTTATAACATGCATAAAGTATGTATATATCTCCATGAAGGTGTTGAAGGAAATGAGACATACATTGACGTTTTGTATATAAATTTCATAAAATATATATCAATCATTCATGTTTGCATGCAAAAATAAAGATTAGAGAAGGAAAAGTACTTGATTTATTGATAAAAGTGCTTACAAACTACTATAAATATTTGAGAATTGACTTTCTTTTAGTTACAACACCAATTTGTGACTAGAAAGAACTATTCTTAGTTACAATACTTAGTCAAGAAGATCCAAAACTAAATGAAATTAGACCCTAGGCGTCCCCTTATGTTGTTGAATAGTTTTTATTCTTTAGCAACATGTTTTGAAGCATAAATTCTAGGTGTTTACATTGATTTTTTGAGTAAAACCTTCTTTTTGTGCTAGAAATTTTCTCCTTGGATTAATTCCCTTTTTATTATGTGTGTTTTCATGTTCTTTCATCACTATAACCATTGTCCATTTGCTAACATTTCCCTTATTATAGTAAATAGAAATCTTGTTTGCACTACCATGTTATTTGTAAATTCTTGATATTGTTAGCATCCTTGTTCCTTGTTTATGTGTTTTTCAATGACTTCTCTATCACTATTATGTTTCTTGGTTTCTTGTACATGAATATGACCTTGAGTAACTCTTACCAAACAATAGAATTCTCTTCACAATGTACGCTTGTTTGGACTATCATGACATCTACTTGTCAGGGGTTTAGAGAAGGATTTGACACTTGACTCAACCAATCAAACTCATCTATGAAATACCTGTAGGGATACAAGCATATGAATTATCACATAAGATGATTCTCTATGGTTAACACATAACAAACATAAAATTGACTATCATGGAACTATGAAAATGGTACAAACAAACTTTGTTTCTAGGAAACAAGTCTACCCATCATATAATAACCTTTCATTAGTGATGGGTGAAATACCAAGGTTTGTCAATGTTGACTACCTTTCAAGGTTCACACTACCATGATTTTGATAAATTGGGTGCCAATGTATCTTTTGATGGTTTTAAGGATATTAGCAAGGTTCCATGATTTTTAGGATTGATTGGTGACAAATCCTTGAGATATTTGACCTCATATGAAACAAAGAATAAAATTACCTATTGACTATTATACCCTTACTCACTAAGTTCTTTTACCACTATCACCAAGACTTCATGGTAGTAGATAGTATACTTTTCTCTCACTATCATAAAAGACTACTACTCATCATAACATTTATCTTGACCTTTCTATATTACTGTCACTATGACAACAATCCCCATAATTGCTTTCATCTTAGTTCCTTCATTGACAGGTGTAAGGATTTACCAAGGGTTTATGATAGCATATTATTTTCTACCAATGATCACATATTCAATCTATTATGCAGGGATGTTTAAAATTATGCACATTTCATTACTTGGATTATTGCTTCTTGAATTTTTGTGTATATGATCTAATGATGCAAGAGCATCCAATGGTGTAGGACAATCTTGCATCACCCAAAAAAATGTTTTCTTTATTTTCTTTAGTTGTTTTGAGTCCCATGATGGCACTTAAGGGGTATAAGATTGTCAGGCGTCAAAAATAGCGAAAAATGAACACTTACTATTTTTAGTAAGTCAGCCAAAATGGGATCGTATGGATGTGAAAATTTACCCCAAGGAGTAGAATTGAAAAAAAATTATGGTCGCGAAAGAATCACCTCAATACCCTGCACGGTTTGGGAGAAATTCAAGTTTATGTCTCGAGAAATTTCTCCAATGCAGCTTCAAATTCATATATAAAACTTTAGAGGCCCCAAAACAACTCAAAAAGTGGTCAAACCGACCTATGGTGGGTTCAAGTGTTGTAGATCTCATCGAGAGCTTTCCGACGATATGCAATAATTATGAATCAGACACCTAGTTCAAAAGTTATGGCCTCGCAAAGTTGGTCCTCTAAAAAGTGAATTTCATAAAAAATTCTTCCTAGGCCAGAAATCAATCGACGAGACTTTTGGCACCAAAACAAAAAGGGAAATTTGAACTTTCTAGAACATTCTAGGGTGGTTATTGGGGAAAATAAAAAGGGTTAAGTGGGGGTTGAAGAAGGTGGCCTGATAGTGCAGATTGTGGCTCTGAATAGTAGATTTTCTTTTTAGAGTTGATTTTGTTGTAATGAATCAAGCCCATGAGGTTGTAGCATGTAAGATTTGAATATGTAATTTAATTTTCTAAAATAAAAGAAAGTGAGTCATTTTTCTATCTCGCATCTTTTGTGTTGGTATTTGTTGTTGTTATTTCTTTGGCTTTTGGGCGATGTGGCCCTCATCAAGTGGTATTAGAGTAGGAGTTATTGAGCCTGTAACAGAGCATCGAATGTGAGGCAGTTGTAGTAGGACCTATGAGTATGGATTGAATTCAAGATGCTTCCAAGAATTTCCCAACATGGAAGAGGTAGAGGCTGAGGTGGAGGAGGTCCACCTAAATATGAAATCAGAGCCCTTAGAATGCAATTAGAAACCCTGCAACAAGAGGTTTGAAGAAGAGATGTGCAACGAGACAGAGATGATAGTGAAGACGAAACAAAAGAGCAAATGGAGGACGAAGAGCAGGATCCAATGGATCCTAGAGAAAGAAGATTGTTGTGAGCGATCTCAAGCATTAGGAAGAGACCTAAAATGGAGGTTTCAATTTTTAGTGGAAATCTGAATCCTAAAGAATTGATTGATTGGATCAATGACATGGAGGAATTTTTTAAGTTTGAAGAGACTAAAGATCCTCATAGGGTGAGGTTCGCAAAGACAAAATTGAAAGGTCACAACAGTATATGGTGGAAAGAGGTCCAGTTAGAAAGAGGAAGACAAGGGAAAGATAACATTTACAGATGGAAAATAATGGTGTCAAAATTGAAGAAACAATTTATTCCAGTTGATTACGAATCAGAGCTGCTCAAGAAGATGTAGAGCTTGAGGAAAGGAACAAGGATAGTGAAATAATATATAGAGGATTTTCACAAGGTCCTGATTCAAATAGGACATTTTGAGGTGAATAAGGAGAAATTTTCTTGTTATATTAATGGGTTGAAGCCAAGGATACAGGAAGAATTGGCACTGGTAAGAATGACCACCATTAAGGATGCTTGTTAGTTTTCTCTAAAGGTTGAAGAATGATTGAACAAGACATTTGAGAAAAAACAACGAGGTGGAGGTCGTGGAGGAAAGACCGAAGGGAGGTCATATGGAGGTTGAAATAAAGATCAAAAGAAGGGTGAAGGATCCAGTAGTAGCCAAAACCAGAAGGGAGATAACACCTATCATCCTCATGATCAGAATAATGGAGACCAAAGAGGAAGAGGAAGATCTGGATGAGGATTGGGAAGAGGAGGCTTCTGTGGAACCTTTTTCCAATGTGGAGAAGGACACAAAACCTATGAGTGTCGTCAACATCGAGGAAGGAAAAATAGAAGATCTGAGGGTAATGCATGAGTTGCACATGTTGATGAAGGTGTTGAGTCTTCACATTCTGAGGATGCAAAAAGAGGAGAGGTTCTTGTTACTAGAAGAGCCTTATTGAATGAGGAGAATGAGCCAAATCAAAGGAAGAATTTATTTCACACCAGGTGTAAGTGTGAAGGTAAAGTTTGCAATGCTATTATTGATGGAAGTAGTACTGATAACCTTGTTTCAAAAGAAATGGTTAGTAAGTTGCAATTGGAGAGAAGAAGGCATCTGAACCCATACCAGATTGCTTGGTTGCAGAAGGACCATAAATCCTTGGTAAATGAAAAATGTCGGGTAAAGTTCAAGGTTGGAAATTACCATGATGAGGTATTATGTGATATTATGCTTATGGATGTTTGTCATATGTTGTTACGTAGACCATGGCATTTTGATCGATGAGCAATACATGATGGACATGCCAACACCTATTATTTGAAAAAGGATGGAGTTCATCATAATTTGAAGCCCTTGAAAGAGGCCGAGGAAAAGGTATGCAGTAATGCAAGAATTTGTTTGGTTGATAGAAGAAAGTTTCTAGAAGGTATGAAGCATGAGCATATGTGTTTTGTATTAATCCCTAGAGTTGATAAAGAAGATATTTCGAAGGTACTTGTAGAGGTTTTAGATTTGTTGAATGAGTTTCAAGCTATTATTTTTGATAATGTAATTGAAGGTTTTCCTCCAATAAGAAAAATTAGTCATCAGATGGACCTGATTCCTGGAGCTATTTTTCCAAATAAGGCAACTCATCGTATGACTCCAGCTGAGAGTGAAGAGTTGAACAGACAAGTGCAAGATTTGTTACAAAAATGATTGATTAGGTAGAGTTTGAGTCCATGTGCAGTACCTGCAGTACTAGCACCAAAGAAGGATGGGGAATGGTGAATGTGTATAGACTCCAGAGCCATCAACAAGATCACCATCAAGTATAGATTTCCCTTGCCAAGAATGGATGACATTATGGATTGTTTGAGTGGATATCACCAGATCTGAAATAGAGAAGGAGATGAAGGTAAGATAACCTTCAAAACCAAGGAGGGCTTGTACGAATGGTTAGTCATTCCTTTTGGGCTAACCAATTCACTGAGCACATTTATGTGGATTATGAATGAGGTATTGAAATAATTTTTAGGAAAATTTGTTATTGTTTACTTGGATGATATTTTGATTTTCAGTAAGACATTGGAGGAGCACTTGATGCATATCCAAAGAGTTTTTGAGAAGCTAAAGGTGAAGTTGTTGATTAATTTGAAGAAATGTAGTTTTGTGAAGAGAGAGTTGGTGTATCTGGGATTTGTTGTCTCAACAAAGGGTCTTAAAATGGATCCAAAGAAGGTGAGAGCTATCATTGAATGGCTTACCTCAAGGAGTGTTATAGAGGTAAGATCATTTCATGGTCTAGCAAGTATTTACATAAAGTTTATTAAGAATTTCATTAGTATTTGTGCACCTCTAACTGAAGTGATGAGAGGGGATAGAAAAGAGTTTAAGTGGACCACAAGAGCAACCAAAAGTTTTGATATGTTGAAGAAGAAGTTACAGAGCAACCTATTTTATCCCTTCCAAATTTCAATAAGGTCTTTCAAGTTGATTTTGATGCTAGTGGCACTACCATAGGAGCTGTTTTGAGTCAAGAAGGTAAGCCTATTGCCTATTTTAGTGAGAAGTTAAATGATGCTAAGAAGAAATATTTTGTCTATGATCAAGAGTTTTATGCTATAGTTCAGGGTTTGAATAAATGGAGACACTATTTTTTTTCAAAAGAATTTGTTTTATATATTGATCACCAGGCTTTGCAGTATCTCAATAGTCAGGGAAAGTTGAATCAAAGGCACTTAAAATGGGTTGATTTTTTGTAGAGTTATACTTTTGTTTTGAAGCACAGGAGTGGAAGGTCAAACAAAGTTGTAGATGCCTTAAGTAGAAGACAAAATTTGTTGATATAGATGAATATAGAGGTTGTTGGGTTCAATGAACTCTAGAGTTTGTATTGAGAAGATCCAGACTTTGCAGAAGCTTGGAAGGCTTGTTTGGAACTTGTTACATTGGATTGGACAAGATGGTTGGATTTCTTAATCCAAGATGGGATGTTTTTTAGAGGAAGCCAATTGTGCATTCCAAGGAGTTCTATGAGAGAGAATCTAGTGAAGGAGAAGCATAGTGGAGGATTGGCTGGAAATTTTGGTCGAGAGAAGACCATTGCTCTTGTCAGTGAGAGTTATTATTTTCCACAGTTACAACAAGATGTGAAGAAGTTTGTACAAAGTTGCAGAGTATGTCAGATGGCAAAAGGAACAAGTTAAAATACTGGATTGTGTCAGCCATTACCTATACCTGAGAGGCCATGGGAGGATATTAGCATGAATTTTGTTCTTGGCTTGCCAAGGACACAGAGAGGGCATGATTCCATATTTGTGGTGGTGGATAGATTTTTAAAGATGACACATTTCATTCTATGTCATAAGACCAGTGATGTTTTTCATGTTTCAAAGTTGTTTTTTAGAGAGGTGGTGAGACTACATGGTCTACCAAAAAGTATAGTTTCAGACAGAGATACCAAATTTTTTGGTTATTTCTGGAGGACATTATGGAAGAAGCTGAAGTCAGATTTGAAGTTTAGTTTTGCACACCATCCATAGACTGATGGACAAATAGAGGTGGTGAATAGGAGTTTGGGTAACCTGCTAAGATGATTAGTTGGAGATAAGCCCAAGGGATGGGATTTGATTTTACCACAGACAAAATTTTCTTACAACAATTCTGTCAATAGGAGCACTAGTAAATCACCATTCCAGATTGTATATGTGAGTAGTCCAAGAACTACTTCTGAAATGAAAAAGATGGATAAGGGGGAGAAGAGTAGTGCTGAGGCTGAAGATTTTGCTGAGCACCTGAAGATTTTGCACGAAGAGGTGAAGAAACATATCAATAAGATGAACTCACAATATAAGGCTCAAGCATATCAGAAAAGGAGGTATAAGGAGTTCTAGGTAGGAGATGAAGTCATGGTTCATTTGTGAAAGGAAAGGTTTCTAGTTGGTACATACAAGTTAAAGATGAAGAAGTTTGGACCATGCAGAGATCTGAAGAAGCATGATTCGAGGAAATGCTTATGAGGTAGAGTTGCCTAGTGGAATAAACATTTCTCCTACATTCAACATTGTTGATCATGAAGGTGATATAGAGGAAGTTCGATAAAGAACAATAGAAAATTCAGTACCTACTTGAGAGAAGGAAGAGATAGAAATCTTGGATAGTCATGTGGGTAGAAGCACAAGAAGCGAGGGAATATGTAGAGTACTTGGTGAAATGGAGAGAAGACCTATTGAAGATTCATCATGGTTATGCGGCTGAGGGTTAACCATCTTGGTTTCCCTCTAACTCTTGAGAAGTGACATGGTCACTTTTCAAATTACCCTGGGTGTCTGATACAGGAGCATCCAACGATGCAGGGCAATCTTGCATCACCCAAAAAAAATATTTTTTGTTATTTTATTTAGTTTTTTTGAGTCCCATGATGGCACTTCAGGGGTATAAGACTGTCAGGCGTCAAAAATAGCAAAAAATGAACACTTACTATTTTTAGTAAGTCTGCCAAAATGGGCTCGTATGGATGTGAAAATTTACCCCAAGGAGCAGAGCTGAAAAAAAAATTCGATTGCGAAAGAATCACCTCAATACCTTACACGGTTTGCGAGAAATTCAAGTTTTTATCTCGAGAAATTTTTCCAATGCAGCTTCAAATTTAGATATAAAACTTTAGAGGGCCCAAAATAGCTCAAAACGTGGCTGAACTGACCTACAGTGGATTTATGTGTTGTAGAGCTCGTTGAGAGCTTTCCGACGATATGCAATAATAGAGAATTGGACACCCAGATCAAAAGTTATGACCTCGCGAAGTTGGTCCTCTAAAAAGTGAATTTCATAAAAAATTCTTCCTAGGCTAGAAATCAATCGGCAGGACTTTTGGCGCCAAAAAGAAGGGAAATTTGATCTTTCTAGAACATTCTAGGGAAATTATTGGGGAAAATGAAAAGGGTTAAGTGGGGGTTGTAGAAGGTGGCCTGATAGTGCAGATTGTGGCTCTGAATAGTAGATTTTCTTTTAGAGTTGATTTTGTTGTAATGAATCAAGCCCATGAGGTTGTAGCATGTAAACTTTGAATTTGTAATTTCATTTTCTAAAATAATTGAAAGTGAGTCATTTTTTTTCTCACATCTTCTATGTTGGTATCTGTCGTTGTTATTTCTATGGGTTTTGGGCGGTGTGGCCCTCATCATCTAACCTTGATTAACCCCTATCCAACACTACATCTCACCCTTTTCAACCCTCCTCACACTATCATCTAGGTCTATTCATTCAGACTGTCATAATATCTCCTTATAGTAGGGTTTATAAATTGTCTTGCCATTATTTGAACATTGTTCCTTAAGGAGGTTTCTCCACTATCCTTATTCTTCTTGTCTTTAGTGACCATGGACTAGCCTATTCATTCAAAACTTACATACTTTTCCATTTGACTATCAAAAAAATTGCCTAAAGACCTATCACAAAGGTTCATCTCTTGGAGTCCCTTAGCATTACTGCATATTGGATGTTATCTTCATTTAATGACTATGATATCGAAGTTGACTCTCTAATGTTACACAGTCCAATTCCAAGCCTTTGCTAGTGTGTTGAATGCCACACAAAACTCCAACTATATTTTATGTCTTTCCATTGTCCTTTTGGACATCTTGATGAGACTATCATCTTGTGGTTTCATATTCTTTCATCATTGTAAATTTTGACCTCTTATGAGTGCCATTAATATTTATCTATGCTCAATACCGGTGACATATTTTGTCCACTTTATTTCAAGTATAACTTTTTCTTAATTTTTTTCCTTGATCACTTCTTTGTCAAATTTTCTTCTTATATTTGTATCCATGCATTCTTTTATTTGTCTCATTTTCTAGATTGTCTTAACTGTCCCTTACATCTCACTATGTTTGTCAAGAGAGGACTATCATGATTCACTTTTCATCAATCATCTTCATGAAACTCTTCTTAACCTTTCACAAACCAGCAACATATTTACCTAAACTTCATAAAAGTCTTCCATAACTTAAAATACATATCATAGTCTCAAAAAAGCTCACATGAACTTGTAATATCCCTTTATAGAAGGCCATCTAAACTAATTTACATCCGAATTAGATAGGAAGCCTGACAAAAAATGAGTGAAATCAATGGAAAAATTATGGACATGTGAAATCCTTCACTGAAAGATCCTTCTTGAGATAACTTACACAAAAATTACCATATGTTTCTTCAAATCCTCAATTAAACCTTTCAAGTGAATTGATAAAGATTCTTTATCAAAATTTGATATAGAAACAATTGTGCCCACAATAGGTATTGTCAAAGAAGAAAATGTCAAATTTGAAAGCTTTTCAACACATTTAGAAGCCTGTCCATAAACATCTTCAATTTTATTTTTTGATTCATAGATTGATCACTCTATTGTGCTTCATACATAAAAGTTTCTTTCACTGAATTCTTAAGGAGTGTGAGAGTTACAACTTACTGCTCTATGATTTGTCTCTAAAAGATTATAATGATCATCTATTATCTATCAACATTGGAATGCTCACATATTCTTCCATTATTTCCCATTTTGAACAGAAAAAAGTTTCATATTCTTCTTCCTCTTGGCTTCATTAGAAAGGGTTTGGATTTTTTGAGAAAAACTCAAGAAAAATTTCTCAAGCACTCATAAAAAGTCAAGTTCTTTTCATGGCCTATGAAGTTGTACACACTCACTTGATATGTAATGAATCATGGATTTTCTATAATTTTTAACTATTTTGCACATGATATACACCTGTAGACAATTAAAATTATCCTGAATGGTATTACACACTTCAATCCGATAATAATAACATCGTTTCATCTTGAATTTCATCCTCTTTTTTCTTTTTTAATTAAATAAGCCTAGTTATTTAATTAAATGCGTCATTTTCATCTATTAATCTAATTAATTTAATTAGGTAATTCCTATCCTCTCACACTGACATTTCATCTAGTTTAATTGAATAATGCAAATTATTTAATTTAAACCCCCCTTATTTCCTCTCATTTAATTAATTAATCTAAATCATTTAATTAAATGTCATTTGCATCCACTTTTCATTAAATATCCTAATTATTTAATGAGAATTCTTTTCCCCTCAACTTGCACAATTAAAACTTAGTTTTAATTAGAAAATTGCTAATTTTCCTCACCCATCCATTTTCATAGGGAATATTCCAAAGGAATATTATTATATTTGGCTCCAAAAATGGAATATTCTTTCCAAACAAACTTTGTAACAAACTTTCAAAGTTGTTACAAAGTGTGTTTGTTTGAATCATTCTCATCCATTGATTCTTTCTTTGATCCATGTGATCTTTGATTTTCATCCATTGATGAGAATCATTGATCCATGTTTCACCCTTCATTCCTTCTTGACCATTGATTCTTCATTTTCTCTCCTATAAATACTTCACCATTTGGAGAGAAATGGATCCACCTTTTCAGAGTAAAGTTATGTTGCTTTTTTGAATAGCATCTCTATTCATACTTGCACCATTTTCAAGATTTCTCAGCTTTTCATCCATCCATAACATCATTTTATCACATTTAGCTTATTTTTTCAACAATGGAGTTTGGTTAAACACTCATCTCATAGAAGGGATTGGGAAATGGTTGCCATTCCACACCAATGCGACACCACTCCCCCAATGGGACAAGGTTTGGAGTATTAGAATGGATTTCTTTTAAGCTTTCATGCTTAGTTTAATGGTTTTTTAGTTTTTGATGCTTTTGAATGTCTCATTAGGATTGTAAATTAAAGGGCTATATATGTCTTAAATTCATTAGGATCTAGGGTATTTAACCTATACTATGATTACAATCACATTTTGGTGCTAGGAGGAGGGCTCTGCTAACTTTTTTTGATGAATTTCTCTTAAGTTTCCTTGAGTTGCAAGTTTAGAGAAATGGCGACACTTTTCATGGCTTCAATGACACTAAGGAGATGCGCCACTATATAGTTATGCACTTTATTTAAATATAGCAACACATATTTTAATTTTGGCAATGCATATTTAATATAGTGACGCTAATGTGTTTTTGACGAACATTAGGATTTTCATTATAGCGATGCATTCATTTCAGTGACACAATTGATGTCCCTATTTTGGTGCAGAGCGATGCACCCTAACTTCACCAAAGTGACACACCTTGAGTTTAGCTATGCTTTTGAAGGTTATAGTGACGCTTTTTACTAGTAAACAACAAAAAGCTAATTTTTCATGTGTTGTAAAATTTCAACTTCACATGCTCTCTGATATTTTGTTGACATATAGTTTTTATTTTTGAGGCTAATTGGTTTTGTAGATTTGAAAACACTTGAAGTGAAGGAGCATACTATCATTTTTCCATACATTGTAAAAAGTGTTTTTACACTTATGGGACAATTATAACCCATAATATGATGCTTTGCTTTATGTTTTAGGATCACTAAATTTCCATTGGGCTTAAAATTTACTTTCAAAGTTGGTTAAAATTGGATCCATACAACCTCATTTTGCACTATTGGTTAAAATTGGACAACACAAACAAACACTTCCATTGGTGCTTAAAGTGAAGTCATTTTGCTATGTTGGGTTAAAATGAATGAGTGTTTGATGTGCTTGCTTTGTTTGTATACACTTGTAGTGCGCATCCACTCCCCTTATACTTCTTGAGGTCTTGGGTGAAGAAAAACACTCAAGTGTATTTTCTTGCTTTAAGTCACCCTAAGTAATTTTCTATGTATCCTCTCCCCTTATGCTTTGTGCAATATTGGGTGAATAGAAATAACAACTTTCTTATTAAAGAGAGGGCTTACTATGAGATACATCTCACAATGGAGAACTCATAACCAAGTTTTTGAAGAACATCTACCAGTGGGCTATATTAAAGGTTGCAAAATCATTAGAAAGTAGCTTCTATCCTAGCGACAACGTACTATGCCTTATCCCATGCCTTAAGTGGAATGGGAACGGTTAAAGAGCCTTAAGTGGCTAGAAAACAGTAGTGTAATGATGGGTGTTCTTAGTTTTTTTTCATTAAAAATCTTTTGTGTAGTGGCCAACCAAGTCCATGTCTAAAATGTATTTTAAAGTAGTGCATTGAAATAGCACTGTTTCGAGAAGTTACTCACCATGTTCGATTTTTGTTTAGGTAATAAAGCAACTATGGAAGGGACTCTTTTTCTTGGTGTGTCAAGACAATAAAACTCCTTGACATAGCCTATTTGTCCATTCCATCTTCATGGATTAATCATATCTTAGGGGATGATGGTAAGCCTACCAAGAAATATGTACCCACTTGAGCTACAATTGTTATTACTTGTGATTCAGTTTGACACATTGTTTGGTTCAAAAACAACTTAAACACACATAAACAAGTTCATAAAATTTCAAACCCTTTGGATTAATTATGGATACCTTTTGAAAATTCCTAATATTGTTGCTTGTCCCTAAGGATTTTATCCTTAGAGGCTTCTAAATATTTGGACTTATATCTAAATCCACACTTTCCAAAGTTAACATAGGGAAATATGGCCTTACCTCCATATGATATTCACATAATGGACTTTGTGGAATGAAGGTTGCTTAGACATAAACATCTTTTAGTTTGAACATTAATTAAAGACTTTCTTGATGTGGTAATGAAATAGTCTCACCTAATCAAAGATTAAAGAACCAAATGAACACACCACACATTGACTCCCCAAATACAAAAAAATTGAGACAAGGAAAGTATTGAAAAATATTGAGTCCAAGTTCTATTTCATCAAAATCATTGAGTTCTTAAGGTTTTATCACTTTAGAGGTATATCATGTTTCTCACTATCTTGGTCTTGCAAAAAAAGGCTCCTCTTAGGTTAACACATTTTGGGTCAAAAATCTCATCCGCCTTCATCATATTTGAAATTTCACTTCACCAACAACTTTAGAAACTTTTGGACACATCAACACTTTGGACTTAGACATTTATCAAACCAATCCCCTAACTTAGCTACTTTTGTGTGAAATGGATCCTTTTCCATACACTTAGTTGAGTTAGTTAGCACATTTTTGGACTAGTTTATCTTAAAGGTCACAAGTTTGCCTTCAATATTTACAAGTTCATTGACACTTTTATCCATAACATCAAAACATCAAATCTTTTGTCTAAAAGTGTTGTCCAAAATTTTAGAACGTTCATCCCCCATATCATTCACTCTTTTCATCATCCACTCACACCATTGGCACAAAAAACTTAGAGGGTCCCTTTTACCAAAATTTGAGTCAACTAGAGAGTTTCACCACTATAAATCTCAACAAACTTCTCCCATAGTTGACCCACAATTTATGGTTACAACAAAATCACAACACAAGAGAATCATGGAACAAACCAAAAGCACATCTACCACAAGTGATACTATCCCACAAGAATTTGATCCAAGGATCCATTCTACCCCCTCACAACAACCAAAAAATCCTTTAGGGTATGAGGTAGAAGATGTCACAAACAACCCACTTGAGCTCACTAAGGAAGAACTCCTTGAGGATAAACAAGATCATCAAACCTTAGAAAATGTGGCTCCAACTTTTCTCACAAAAACCTTGACACAAGGGTTAACCCAATCTATGAATCAACCAACTCCATCCCTTGTGCCAAGTCAAACATTAACTCATAGTCTTGCACATTGGATTGTCGTCGATCTTGGTCACTCTCCCTTTAGGAGGAAACACACTTTTGGGTACCCAAAACACCAATCTTCCCTAAGACATGACTTGGAAACCAACATTTAGTGCCCCATCTCATTCTTCCACCACCATTCTTGAGCATCCCCTCCATCCATACAAACCACTTACATTACATAACACCACAACAACCTCGACATTTCAAGTGCAACCATCTTCATTGATCACCACAAGTACCCAAAGTGTGCCCAATGTTACATAAGGTAATATGAACCAAGTTCCTCAAATAGGACAACAAGGGCAAGTTAACACCCCAATGCAATGGAAACCCTTAATACATAGTTCCAACAATCCCATTGACACATCGAAATAAGTGGTTACCCAAACTACTCAATTCAATCCACCATCCACATCAGCCCCATCTATCATCAATCCAAATCAAAGAAACACATTGATCACAAACCCCATTAGCCAAGGTAATGGCTTGGTCCCACATCAAACACAACAAGGGAACCCTTCTAATCAATTGATCCAAGGTCAGAATGTTTCATTGACATCACAATGCCAATGGCACCATCATCATCTTTACCATTGGTCCCCCAAATCATGCAAAATAAAGTGGGGTCCTAAACCTACTTTCCTCCCTCCCAATTGACAATATTACAAGGAATGGTAGAACAAAGCAACCCAAAACTCACTCACCATGATCAACCAAAAACCATCTCACGTATCCCAACAAAAAAACACCTCCACATTGCAAGCACAACAAGCTCATGCTCTAACTTTACAAAAAGCACAACAAGATTATCAACAAGCATTGAAATAGAAACAAGCTCAAGCTCAAGCCCTACAAGCACAACAAGATTAAGCTCAAGCTTTACAACAAAAATGAGCTTATCAACAAGTGTTACAACAAAAATAGGCCCAAGCACAAGCCTTGCAACAACAACAAGCCTTAATTGCACAACAACAACAAGAAGCTCAACAACAAGCCTTAATCGCACAAAAATAGTAGCAAGCTAAACAAAAAGCCTTGGTCTTACAACAACAACAACAAGAATTGCTAGCACAACAATATGCTCAACAACAAGAAGTACTTTTGCAACAACAACAACAACAAGGTTATACTATAATCCCCAACAAAACATCGTCAATCCAAATACGTTGGGAGCATATAAACCTCTACTGCCATCACCTACATAGTATCAAACTCCACCCTACACACCATACAACACCCCATAATATCAAAATCCCACTTACACTTCATCCACCATTCCACAGTATACCACATATGATCCTCTACCAAATATGAAAGACGATATGTCATCACAACTCAAGTGCTCACACAACAGATCCAGGACATTCAAATGGGAAAAAAAAAGAAGCCACATACACAAAAAAACTTGTGTCCATACCCATTCGATAGGAGCATCGCAATGGTACCTTTCCCACCCGGTTTTGAGGTCCCTAAATTTGATAAATACAAAGGGAGGCGAAATCCTATGGATCACATCAAAGAATTTCACATCATGTGTATAGAGGTTTCCTACAATGATTCCTACTTGATGTGTCTTTTTCATGGAGTTTGGGAGGCCCCATAATTGATTGGTTCTCACAATTTCCCCAGGGTATTAGAACTTTCCAAGAAATCATCAATAGATTCACATACCACTTCTTCTTTAACCTAGATATGGATGTAAGCATAGAAGATTTGTACACTCTCAAGTAGAACAAAGGAGAATGCTTTGATAATTTCCTACAAAGGTGGAGGCAAATATCTGGTAAGAGAAAGTGGCCCATTCTCAATGAGCAACAGGCAGGGATTTTCAATAGTAAATGTTGATCCAAAGTTGGCCTTCCACTTAAAGATGCAATGTATCAACACCTATGATGAGATTGTCCCTACGGCCCTCAACACTGAGAGATCCCTAATCTCACAAAGAAACATACAAGCATATAAAGACAACCACCCATCTACCATTTCAAATGACAAGCCCTGTGTGTGGGATAAGAACAAGAACATGACAAATGATTGAATTTTTGATGCTAAAGTTATCATAAGTTCTCCTAGGAAAAACACCAATCAACCAACCAACTCACAACAAACTGTACAACAAATCATCCCACCACCATAGAATAACCAAATCAATAACACCAACACACAACAAAGATGAACCCCCAGTATGAATAACTACCCTAAACGTAAATGCACACCATTTGTGGAACCTATTGAATTTGCCATGCAAACATTGGTATAGTCCAACTTGATTATGATCCCCAATTTTTAGAACTATCAAGAACCTCAAGATAAACCACCTTGGTATAATGAAAAGGATCTTTGTGACTTTCACAAGATCAAAGGACATAAAATGTCAAACTATATGAAACTGAAGAATGTTATCCAAGACCTCATCAAAAATGGAGAGATAACTATTGAACTACTAGCAAGCAATGAGGACCTCAAGATATACAAGAATCTAATGCCAGATCACAATAAAGGGAATGACAATGGAAAAGGGAAAAATTACACTAACATGCGACATGTTTATTCCAATGTGGTCACCTCTTATGACAATGTTATAACATTTGTCACTATCTGAGGACTTAGTGCGAAGTGTGGAGTCACCACACGACATGGCAAGGTTACAATCCAAGGAGATTCATCTCAACCTAGGACATAACCTATATTACTGACGTCAAACCCTAGCAACTACAGTCTCCTTGACCAGCTACAGAAGACCCCCACACATATCTCTATTTTGGAACTACTGAAGTTATCCCCCACACATAGGGATATACTAGAAAAGGCTTTATCAACTTCTTCCATCCCTAAGAATATTGATACAAAGCAGTTTCAAGCTATGGTAGGGAACATCACTAGCCCTCATCTTCTCACCTTCTCAAAACAAGATCTCCCATTGCAACCATCTGATAATCATGCTTTGCACCTTGAGGTCATTTTTCATAAGAATAAGGTTAAAAGAGTCTTAGTAGATGGAGGTTTTGGTCTAAACATTTGCACCCTTCAATTGGTCAAGAACTTGGATTATTCAAAGGATGTTATTGAAAATACAAAGAGTACAAGCATAAGGGCATGTGACGATCAAGAATGAGTATTGCAAGGCATCATCAAGCCACCTATCCAAGTGGAACCCGTTATTGCTAAGACCACATGCCAAGTGCTATATATTGACCTCCCATACAATCCCCTGCTTGGTCGACCATGGATTCATGCCATGCAAGTTGTGGCTTCTACCTATCACCAATGTGATGAGAGCCATTCACGTTCCATTTTATGCCATATTTTAGTATTTTTCATATGCCTTCATAACCATTTTTATATTCCATTTCCACACCATATTATATCATTTTATCACCTTTATGTTGCTTATGATTAAATATATCTAAGTAATATTTAATTTAGCTTTAAGATAAAGTGCATGAATAATAAATATTAGATTGTATTTACTAATATTTGCTACTATTATGTTGAAAAAATAAATAAACACTTTTCACTATATTTGATAAGATATATTTTAATCTTTTGTTATAACAAATTATTATATTGTAATGATCATAAACTAAATGTAGTATTTGTTGGCCATAAACAACTTTTGTGTTCCCTATTATTATGGACTTGAGACAAAAAATAAATGTCCATATTATTATTATGTTTTTGATATAAAAAATAGCAAAAAAAAGGGTGTTGTCCCATCAATACAAGGCACCAAAGGCCATCTAGAGTAAGCACATTAACAACACAGTGACAACAGAGAGAACCAAGCCATC
Source organism: Sequoia sempervirens (assembly GCA_007258455.2). Taxonomy (NCBI): domain Eukaryota; kingdom Viridiplantae; phylum Streptophyta; class Pinopsida; order Cupressales; family Cupressaceae; genus Sequoia; species Sequoia sempervirens. The sequence goes on from VDFB02000003.1 coordinate 441,645,479, forward strand.
ACCCATAGCAAGTCATATCAAAAACCAAAAAGCAATAGTAAACATAGGATAAACAAAGTACATCATGCAAGCATGATACGGAGCAGATGAGTCCAAAGACCCCTAAGGGTCAAACTAGATAAACAACATTAACATATAAAAAGTCATAGAGAAATTGACAAAAACAAAAAGACCCAAAGGCCTAATTCTTTTCCTCCCTGCAAGGTTTATCCTAAATAGCAGTTGCCCAATCCACCGTGAGGAACTCGAGCAGCTCCTTAAAACCAACATCTTGTTCACCATCATCCACAGACTTGTCCTTCTGCAACAAGCAAAGACTGGTAGCCGACCTGTGCATGACCTTTAGGGAAAAGTGCGACACCTCTTGAACCTTTTTTTCCAGCCTCTCCATTCTCCCTTTCAACTTTCCAACTTCTTCCCAAGCCTACTCTTTTCCATTGTGATCTTCCTGCAAGGGGGATTTTCCCTTATCCGTATTAGAGGCCCGGGGATTAATTTACATCACATTGGCACTAGTAGGGCCCTTCTTCAAGCTTTCAGACACATGGGATGCGCTACTCACCGAGATAGACTAGTCTTTCCCACCCACCACCTTTTTCTCTTGGCTTTCATTGTCACTCCCATTTTCATTATCTAAATCTGAGGCCTCCTTAAGACTTCCCACCTTGTCCTACTTAAGGACCAGTCTATGAGATCTACGGGGGGTGCTAGCTTCATCAGTGATCTCGATGTCAAAATCAATTTGATGGAGGCAAAATTTAGTTTTCTTAGAGGCTTTAGCCTTAGGTCATGGGATAGGGGCAAGACGCTTTTTTTCCTTACCTGTATCCCCTGGACCCTTGGTAGGGGATGTGCCATGGGGAAGGGCTTTCAAGGTAGGATTTTTTAGGCATTTTTTGTTACTCGAGCCCGGTGTATCCAGAATGCTAGCAGAGGGGGGAGTAGAGGAAATCGGGGTTTCATCAAGAGCAGGGAGAGACGAGACTTCTTGCATAGTGATAGGACAAGTAGGGAAAAGGGCCATATGAAAATGATAAAGCCTAGACATAAGGCCTTGGTGCAAGATAGTATAATTCTTTCCAAAAATTGAGGCTTCATTAAACTCCACCACAGTGCTATCAAGAGCATGAAACAGGAAAAAAAGAATGGAGACATGTTGGTGATTCCTAAGGTGGTTGAGGAAATTAAAGTGGTAATAGTAGTAGACCCCATACCTTCCTTCCAGTGTGGAGTACTTCATGATCACCATACAAACTCTATTGCATGGCTCTAGTAGTACCTCGCAGTCAAAGCCACCCCACAACTTGACAGGTTTCTCCACGCCACGAAAGAACTGGTTCAGACTAATCTGGTCCGACACCTTCGTATTTTTCTTTCATGTTTGACCACTATTCAGAAGCCCTGTAACTTTGGAAATAACCTCCTCAGAGACTTCAAAGGAAATTCCATTGATGGTAACCCTACCATCATTCCAAGAGGTGACAAACTTAATAGACAAGCCTTCATTGTGACCAGTCATGGCCTCCATATACTGGGTAATTTTGCCCTCTTTGCAAATGTGCCAAACAGTGGCATCCACCTTCCACTCGTTACACCTATCTAGCTCCACACGCACTCTGTCCCCACCCATAGAGCCCACACCAAAGTCGCCAACCACAAGAACCGGAAAACTAGGGCACAAGAGTTGGTAATCAATTCTAGGAGCATCGAAAGGGAAAAGGCCGGTGAAAAGTGACCAAAAAAGTCAAAAATGAAGGCAATAAATTCCACATCTCACAATCCATGCAAAGGTAGTAGCTCCCTCGTGCGAATCTCCCACGGCATGTAAGCGCATGATATCAGCGTAATACTTAGCCGTCTTAAAAAATCTCATAAAATCCGCTAACTTAAAAAGTTCAACACAAAAATTTAGGGGGTTCAAAAAATGATGACTCCACCAGTCAGTAGGGGTAGAAAGATTTTCCATACCATCGGCCCACAAGAGGTCGTACATACCGTCGGACAAACACATGATATCCATCACCCCAAATAACAGCCAATTATTCAAAATCATGCTCCCACCAAAAGTACTAACCAAAGTTAGTAGGAGCCCAGCTAATATAAGTAAGCACCTTCTAGGACTCAACATTTATATGTTTGAGATCATCCCTTAAACACACCAGAGTTGAGGGGGGCAAAAAATCCACTTTTTGCCAACACCGAAGCCCTTCAATATCAAGACCCATCAGTGCCATGTTGTCAGCAATTGCATTCCCCTCCCTAAAGAAATGCTGAATAGAAAATTCTTGAAGACCATTTAGGAGAGAGAAAATGTCCTCCATAATACCTTTTAGAGACCATCCCACCTTCATCTTGCCTTTAGTGGATTCCATAATTAGCATCGAGTCACCTTCGATTTCCATGGTCTTGACGCCAAGTGACAGCGCAATCTTAAGACCCCACAGTTGAGCCATGCCTTTAGCCTTGTTGCTAGTATGATCTTTCAATCTCCCAGCATAGGCAGCCACCAGGCAGCCAGTATGATCCCTGATAATACCTCCTCCAGCAATCGTCCTTCCCCTAGCCATCCCATCAAAATTAAGCTTAACCCAAGGCAGCTTAGGGGTTCTCCATCTAGTATGCTTCCTAATGATGATTTTGGAATTATCAAATCTCTAAAACTCACTAGGAAAATTCCAAATGGTAGATATGCTTCTATCCAAAGCAGCCGGGGGATTACTACGCATCTTCCATTTGCATGTCGAAATGTTATCCAGGAGAAGCTTATTAAGGATTATCAGTAGACCTTCCACATTGTTCACCATTTCTTTGAAAATCCTGTTATTCCTTTCTTTCCACAGGCACCAACAAATGTGAGGTGGAATAAGTTGCCAGAGTAGTTTGATTAATGGATGATTGGAGGGGCATTTCCAGTTTAAGATGAATTGGTGAATATCTCTATCAAAAACCCAAGATATATTCAACCTTTGTAAAACATTCTGCCAGACCTGGGCAACAAACTGGCAGTGGATAAAAAGATGGTAGATGGTTTCTTCTTCCCTTCTACAAAGAGTACACCAACTAGGGAATTGAAAGCCCCTCTTGACAAGGTTATCAATAGTTAAAATTTTCCCATGGATGGAAGTCTACCAAAAGAAATTTATTTTAGGGATGAGCTGATGAATCCACACCTTCTTCCAGCACTACTCGTCACCGCCAAACCTAAGTAGCAATTGATAAGCAGACTTAATAGTAAACTCCCCTAAGTGGTTCTTTATCCAGAAAATTTTGTCCTCCTTGGGAAATAGAGGGAGTCTAACCGTATTCAAAAGCTTTTGGAGCTCCGCAACCTTTGGCAGAAGGTTAGGCCAATGTAAGAAAGACAACTTGGAAATTTTCCATCTAGCTCTGGGTGAGGTATAATCAGTAATATAAGTACCAATGAGATCTTTAGTGTGTTCCCTCAATATATTAAAATGACTGTTAGCAAGGGGTCTGCTCCCAATCCAACTGTCATCCTAGAACCTAATTGATCTCCCATTACCAATTTTCCATTTGACCCCTTCCATCAAGAGGGATCTACTCTTAAGAATATTGTTCCAAATTTTAGAGCCCAGAGGGAGACCAACCAAGTCCAAAGCTCTAAAAAAATGTCTCTGATTAAGGTATTTAGCCTTCATTATTCTGCACCATTCAGCCCTTTCCTGCACTAGACTCTAGCCAATCTTGGCAATAAGGGCTTTGTTCAGATTAGTAATCTTCTTGATCCCCAAGCCCCCTTGACATTTGGGGTGACAGACAGTGTCCCAATTCACCAGGGCTAGTCTTTTCTTCTCCTCCACTCCCATCCAGAGAAAGGATCTTTGAATTCTTTCCAACTTTTCAGCCATGGAGCCTGAAGTCCTAAAGAGAGAGAGAAAGTAAACCGGAATTCCTTGAAGTGAGGCCTTAAGAAGTTGGAGTTTACTAGCATTACTAAGAATTTGGCCTTTCCAACCAGCAAGTTTCTTTTGCATTCTCTCCAAAATACTATTCCAAAAGTTGTGTGACACCTCCTTAATAGTAAGCGGTAGGCCCAGGTAGACTCCCGAAAGAGAAGCACTAAGACAACCTAGGATGGATAAAATCTTAGCTTGGAGATCAGCTTTAGTGTTGAAGAAATAGACACTGCTTTTTTTATAATTTATGCATTGACCAGAAACACAAGCATAATCCTGAAGGAGGCATTTCCATTCTTTGGCTTCAATCACAGAGGACATTCCAAAAAGAAACGTATCATCAACAAATTGTTGGAGAATAGAGGGGGGTAGGGAGGAGGCAGCTTTAATCCCTTGAATTTTCCCTGAGTTGAGCAAGGATAGAAAGTTCCTACCTAGAACCTCAGCCACCATAATGAATAGGCAGGGAGAAAGGGGATCTCCCTGCCTAAGCCCTTTTCCTACCTTAAAGAAACCCTAGGGAATCTCATTGGCCAGCACAGAATACTGAATAGATTCCACACACTCTCAAATGATACCAATCACTATCATTAAAGCCAAACTTAGCAAGGACTGAATACAAAAAATTCCATCTAACCCTATCATAGGCTTTAGAAATATCAAGTTTAAAAGCCATACCTTGGTTCTTGCTTTTCTCCATAGAATGAATTATTTCATGAGTCATAATAGTAGCATCCAGGATTTTTCTTCCTGGCATGAACCCATTCTGACATCTACTGATACTTTTGTCTAATAAAGGCTTCAATTGGTTGGCAAGGACTTTGGAGAAAATCTTGTAGATAGTGTTACAAAGACTTATAGGTCTGAAGTCAGTCATGTGCTTAGGATATTGCACTTTAGGAACTCACACAATAAAAGTATTGTTTAATTTCTTTAACAATTTACTAGTCCTAAAGAAATCTTTAACAGCCATGGTAATATCGTAGCTGACAATGTCCCAATATTCTTGAAAGAAATTCAGGGGGAAACCATCCGGTCTTGGAGCTTTATAGGCTCCCATAGAAAACACTATAGTATGAACCTCTTCCTCGGTCATAGGGGTACAAAGTTGGAGATTTTCGTGCTCACTAATACCATGCGGGAGGTGTCCCAGGAGCCTTTCCTGAAGCTCATCAGAGGGGGAAATACCAGTATCAGAGTAGATCTATCTATAATATTGTTCAACAACCTCTCCAATTTTGTCAGCCTCCTTGACTTCCTGATTAGCATCATTCATAAAACACTTGATAGTATTCCTCTTCTTATGTCTGCAGGCCATTCTATGGAAAAAGGAAGAGTTCTTGTCACCCTCCTTCAGCCATTGGACTCTTGATCTCTGCTTCCAGTATATTTCTTCTTTACTTAAAATATCCTTCCACTTTTTCCTCCAATTTTCTTCTTCAACATGTACAAGTTTCTGAGAATGGCCTGAGGCCATAAGCTTTTGGAACCCCTCAAGCTTGTCCTTGATCATATTTTTAGTTTTGAAGAAGTCACCAAAGATCCCCTTGGACCTACCTTTGGCTTATTTTCTAATAAGCTCCATTTTTTGGGATATTCTATACATTGTCGAGCCTTGAACAGGGTTGGTCCACCAAGTCTCAATGTATTTTCTAAAATCTTGGGGAGACATCCACATTATCTCAAATCTAAAAGGGTGTGGGCCCAAAAACGGTTTGTCCAACCACTAAAGGATGATAGGATTATGATCAGAGACAGTCCTGGGGAGGGAGGCAAGGGAGACATTGCATCCAAGGTCCCAACCAGCCGATACAAGGACCCTATCCAACCGAACTTGAATAAGTTGAATGCCCATTCTATTGTTCGACCACATGAAAGGATTTCCTTTTAACTCCAAGTCAAACAATCCAAAAATGTTAATGAATTTAGCTAGATCATTCATACTATCACTATAGTCCATTAGGCCACCCAGCTTCTCCGAAGGAAAAAGGGGGGAATTAAAGTCTCCAGCCACCATATACAATGCATTGTTGTTACTCAATATTAAGGATGACACTTCCTCCCACATCTTCTTTCTTCCACCTCTAGAATTTGGCGCATAGATATTAAACAAATGCCAGGTGAGATTATTATCTTTAAGAGTCACAACAAGGTAATTCTGAGAAAAAGCAAAGGCTTCGCCCAAAACTTTAGTAGGATTCCACAAGGTGGCAACACCTCCCGAAGCACCATCCACCTCGCTATAAAAGAAGGCAGATCCCGACCAAATTTTGTTGATGGCAGAGGAAAACATATGGTAAGTCATTTTGACTTCCTGGAGTAAAAGGATATCAATAATATATTGCCTTAAGGCACATTGTTTTAGAGGATTATTTAGTCCTCTCATGTTCCATGAGAGGAACTTCATTTCTTACCTTTGTAAGCTGAATCAAGGGTAGATTTCCTATCGCTGGAAATGTCCCTGGCCGTGGCTTTATGCCTAGACAATCTCTCTGAAGGTCTTCCACCTCTACTTTCTGTTGCAACATCCACTTTCTTGTTCCTCATTTTCCTTTTTGAGTTCTGCCAGTCCTCCAAGTTATCACTCTCCGACTGGGCTATCGAAGAACATGATTTAGAGATCGGGCAGAGAATAACAGACTTAGTTACCTCCCTAGAACAGTCCTCAGCAAGAGCCGATTGAGGAGTGGGAATACACGAGTTAGTAAGAACTAACTTAGAGGGGGTGGATAACAAGGCACCCTCCAAACACTAAGAAATGGCCAAAACATCCACTGAGGTCTCACATCTAGGATTTTCAGCACCAATGACATCCAACTTCTTCTTGGAAGAATCCAGACACACATCGGACACAGGAAAGGACCTAGATGTTTCCTTCCCCTGACGAACACGGGAGCCTAACACCAAATCTGTATCTAATAGCAGAGCAACTTCACCCTCTTCCATCCCTTTGGAGCAGCTTATCTTTAAGTTAGTTTCCATCTTTTCCCCCGAGACAGGGGATTTCAGCAGTTCATTCAAGCCATCAGTGAAGGGGTAGTCGTGTAGATCACCCGAATTCAATGACTCACCAACCCCGCTAGTGCTTGGGTCAAGCAGTTTATCCTGTAACATCAGAGGGCTGGAAGGATTTTTATCCTTCAACGGAGCATCCTTTATAACAACCTTCTTGAAGTCAGAAATAACATGACCATGTTTTCCACACTTCTAGAAGAATAGGGTGGCGTTCTCATAAACAAGATCTTGATTCCACTTCCCCCATTTAGATTTAAGAATTATAAAGTTGGGAAGAGCTTTGTTAATGGAGACATTAACACAAAAACAGGAAAACACCAACCTGGATTTTGCCAAAGTGACCGCTTCCACCGCCACGAAGCTACCAAAGGAGTTCGCAATCCATCAAAAAATCCTTTCATCCCAGAATTCTAGTGGAAGGCCAAACAAACGAACCCAAACAGGGGCCGAATGGGTAAGATCCGCTGAGGGGTCGAAACCTGGTCTCCATTTAGCCAGAGAAATAAAATGTTTACCATAGGCCCAAGTACCAGAGAGGACAAGAACCAAGTCCTCCTCAATAGTAAACTTAAACAAGAAAATACCACCAGGAATTTCTGAGACAGAGACGTTTCCCTTCCATTTATCATTAACCCATCTACGAACCATATCAATCATTGGTCGAATAGCCAAGAATCTTCCCACCAAAGCTAGGTGAAGTGAACCAGCAACCTCCTCCATCACATCGTCAGGAAGGTAGACCTTAGTGCCTTCGTCTGTTAGAGTAATCTCAGGACCAACAGACTCCAGGGTACTATTTCTAGACCCTGAAAGGATATCTTTCTAGCTAGTCTTGGAGGAGCCAACCCCCTGGTGGCCCCCATTGTCCCCACTAGGTGGAGATTTAGCAAGTGCATCGGAGTTTCCCAAGAAAAACTCCACATCCCCATAATGTGCATGTGAGCGAATCTTTTCTGTATCCGGTGGAGGGTCAGGCTGGGGAGAGATGGAGGTCTCCCCAGAACCTATAGGCATGATCAAAATTTGAAAAATGCAGGGCGGGAGGAGCAGGGCGGCAACTTGCAGCAATAATTTTGATATATTGGTTATTTTGTTACCAAACAAACATGTCATGTTAAGAATATCTTAGTTACACGATTATCTCCATGATTCTCTCATTTGAGATCTAATTTTTTGGAGAGATTATAGGGAAGAGTTATGTCATTTAGTAAATGCCTTATTTCTTATATAATGCATAAGAAATGGAGTGAGAATATTTTTCAGAAAAAAATAATACAACAACTAGTTTGAAGTCTTAAGGAGTTTACAAAAAAATATTTTTGTCATTTTGTGGAAGGAGAGGAGGGCCCACTCTCTTGAAATGGTGGTGATATGTTAATTTTTATATTATGTATTTTATTTTCATATTGTTTTTTCTTTTATTTATTAAAATGTGTGAGTAGTTTTATGATTACGTGTTTTCAGTTTGGTTTTAAATTATTTATTTCATAAGACAATAGTTGCAGAATTTTGTAAAGTTTTGGAAGATTGTAGTTCCTGTCGCCAGAATTATGTCAATGCAAACTACTGCGAATTCAAGAGTCTTTTAATCTTAAACAGAAATAGTAATGTTTAATCAGAGTTAAATTGGACATAGCTAGATCTTATATACATTACAGGATTTTATTTGAGCTATTAATTTAAAGCATTTGATGGTTTCAAAAGGTTTGCTTTAGGAGTACAATTTAAGAGTGTTCTTTTTTGTTATTCTTTTAAAGCATTTAGACTTTATTTTTTTGCATTTCATCCCCACTTAACTTGCTACTTTCACCCCTTCGATATATAACACAATTCCTTTCATAAGCTTACAATCCCTGGATTGACATTTAGGAAAAAAATGAGGAAGTAAACATGAAATTCCCAAGGATTGATTCAATTATATTAAACCAATTTGATAGAATTTCAAGGATAGTTTATCCCCAATATTGATTCACAGTTTTTTCCAAACACAATGTGTCAAGTTTCCTTTTGAGGATAAAGAGGTGACTATCCATGGTGATCCTGATTCTTTCTACTATTGCAAGAAAATTGAGGCTAAGTTCTACAAGATCCCCCAAATACCTAAGAATCATGAAGGCCCTACATCCTCATCCTCATTTGTTGACCCATCTTCCCTTGCATCCACCTCAGAATCTAAAACACCCATTGTGCAAAATATACCCGATATCAAGGTAGTTATAAAGGATAATGGTTGTAGAGATTATAGTCTAAAGGACACTTTTGTGTTGGGTGAGTTACCTCTTTCCCCCAAATCTCATGGAAAACCCACACCTATCAACAAAGTGACTAAAACATTAAAGCTTGCATCTACCACCTTCACCAATTGTGGGGACTTGAACAAAGAAGATGTCAATGAGGAAGATGTATATAAATTTCTCTATTAGGACAACCTACCCATGCCTGTTCTTCCCATGGAAGATGATAATAAAGGTTTACAACTAATGATGGGATGGGGGTACAACAAGAGTGAAAAGGTGGGACAAAATGACAACGGTTTGCAATAACCCATCGTTCTTGAGAGATGTCCAAAGAATCTTGGCTTAGGATGTACTACTAGCAAGGTGACCCTTATTGGCAAGGGTACTTCTAATAAATGGTCTAAGGCTTCCTCTTGGTTACCAACATTAGGTGATACTACCCTAGATAAATTCCCTCTTGACATCACTAACCTATTTGTGGATAACTCTCTCCTTATGATATCCACAACATCTTTCACCCCAAATGGCCAAACCATTGAATTAAGCCTAGTATACCCCCAACTCATTGATTGGGACCAACAAGGACCACCAATTATAGATATGTTTGAAAATGATGAGGCAGTCTCGGAATTCATGGGACTTCACGAAAACTTACCATGTGGGGATCATAAAGCAAGATTTGATATAGAGCTAGACACACAAGCATATTATGGGGAGACAATTGAATCCTTCAGTTGCAAAATTGATGACATAATAATAATATGTAGGTCTTTAAATGAAAACTACATCATGGAACTTTTAGATCATAAAATAGTAAAAAGAAAGGACGTATCCAAAGGTGAAAACCTCTCTGAGGCACCCAAGGATGAGGGATTCAATCTCCCCTTTAGTCTAATGCATCCAAAAAAATCAATAGTACTGGTAGAGAAGGCTACTTCAGTGAATGTAGGAACAAAACAAGCACTTAAGATAACCTTCTATGTTGAATCCTTGTTTGATGAAGAACATAAAAAAATTAGTAGCATTTCTAAAAGAACAAAGGGAAAAATTTGCATGGTCCTACAAGCCATGCATAGACTTGATCCTGAAGTGGTTGTACATCACTTAGTAGTCTATCTTCAAGTCAAACTAGTGAAACAAAAATTAAGAAAGATGCATCCTCAAATTACATTACTGGTTAAACTCAAACTACAAAAGATTCTTGACGTCAAATTTATCTGACCAATTGACTATCTTGAGTGGGTTTCCAACCTGGTACCAGTCTCCAAACCTAATGGGGGCATCACAATATACACCGATTTCAGGGACTTGAACAAAGCATGTCCAAAGGATGATTTTGATCTTTCCAACATCGACATCATTGTCGATTTAATAGCAGGACATGAAATGTTAACACTCATGTATGGATTTTCAAGCTATACCCAAATCATGATCGCTAAGGAGGATCAACATAAAACTGCATTCACTTGTCCATGGGGAACATACTATTGGAACATGATGCTTTTTTGGCTAAATAATGTTCAAGCAACTAATCAAAGGGTGATGACCTTAATATTTCATGATATGATCCATAAAATAGTCAAAGATTGTGTGGACAATATTTTGGAAAAATCAAAGACAAGAGCACACAGAGGTATTGGCACCAATATTTGAGAGGCTCGAAGAATACAAGGTCAAACTGAATCCAAAAAAGTGTCTTTGGGGTAACATCAAGTAAGATTCTTAGTTATGTAGACACATAAAAATGACCTAGGCCTGCAAGCTCTATTGTCGCCACATTTCTTCTTGACATAATTGAAATATTTAATTATGTCCTTGGTCCACTTTCAACTATTAATTAAATAATTCATAATTATTTAATTAATTCATGTCTTTTTTATTCCTCTTGATTATACGTCACTAATTATCTAATGTCTCTCCATAATTAAATAAATTTCTTAATTTATTTAATTATCTTTGTCCACTAATTTCTTCTTGATTATTTAAATAAATAAATTTTATTTATTTAAATATGTCATTAATTCTTAAAAGTCTTCTTATAATTAAATAAATTCTTTAATTTATTTAATTATTGTTCACCTTGGCATTTTCCCAATTTTAAATAAAATCATTTATTTAAAATGGTCCCACTTTCTAATTTTCCTCTTTTAGTAAATAATTCAAATTAATTATTTACTGTCACATGACCCCACCTTTTGAATTAAATTAATTTTTAATTCAAAATAGCCTTTTCCTTCCATAAATCAAGTAATTTCTAATATTATTTGATTTTCCGCCTCTCTCTTTTTTGTGCCATTCTTATCTCCTTATCACATGCATTGTCAACCCTTGATTTGATCTTCTAGAAGGAAAATTTTGTCCACTCATTTCAAATTTTACCTAATCTTTCCCTAACCCTAATTGTGGGTTGTCACATTGAATCTTGTCTATTAATTCTAGGGCATTTGTCAATCTTCAATCTTGGTCATTCATCCAAAATTGCATTTTCTATAAAATGGAAATTTTGCTCTCATTTTGTCACCTCATGCTATCTAAATCTCATGCAATCTTGTCTTAGGAACTCTTGACATCTTAGCATTTTGGCATCTTGACATACTTTAGTCATAGTTCATAGTTGCTTGCTAGTTGCATAGTATTGCATTTCATCTCAAATCCTTAAACATTTTGCTTTGGTCTTCGCATTGTCACATATTGCTCACTCAAAATTTGAGGGAAAACTACATATCTCAGCAAATAGAGAAGGTGTAATGGAGGTCAATCATGGAGGTTGAAGAATTAAGGTGATATCTTTCTTGTTTTCATGTCATTTCCTCCTTTTTTCTTCATTATTACTTTGGGTTTTGATTTATTTAGCTACTAATCTGCTAACCTAGATTTTTCCCATAGTTACATTGGTGAACCTGACGCCAAAATCATGCATGTTTGTTTTTTTCCATACAAATTTTGTTTTTTTTTAGGTACGGGTACAAAAGGATGCATTCACAGTTTCTAGAGCCACAATCACTATATCGTGATGCATTCAGCCAATAAAATGACACATTTGCAGAGGTGAACCACAATTGTTATCTACAGAGACGCATTCGCATAGAATTTGATGCATTCGACATCTAGTGTGATGCATTTGCAGATCACGATGTATATGTTTTTCATATCAATGCATTCGTCTGACAGACTCTAGCATACAAACCCAAGCCACATTTGCTCTGCTGTAATGCATTCGTCTGGTAAATTTTTGCATTCGGGTTTTTCCAGAATTTTTCCTAATTTCTCATTGCAATCTGTTAGTATAGTGGTTTTTCTAGTTACTAATGGGTTGTGGCAGCATGTGGCTTTAAATTTTTCATGGGTCCAAGACATCTTTTTGAGACTACTAACAAGTGGTTTTGTAGGTTTGATTGTCCAAGGATTTGATTTTGAAACACTTGTGTTTCTTTTTTTTAGATTAGAAAACACTTCCATTAGTGCTCTAAAAAGAGCATTTGCTTGTCTCACTTAGATTTAATTAGGGGGTTAAAGAACTTTTCTTGATTGTGCTTGAAGGTGGTAGGTGATTATGCTCTCACCTTGTGCAAACTAGGTGATTAGAAAACCAGACCCATCGATTTTATGTGTCATCCTGATTCAATAATCGAAGTGTCCTCTCCCCTTGTGCACTTGTGCAATCCTGGGTGTAAGAGAAACGGTTATTGACTCTAGGAATTAGGCCTTCCTTGGTGGGAAAAAGTACTCACCCCAAGGTGAATCAAACCAATAACAAAGCTCTTTGGTTGAGCTACCCCCAACCAATATATAAATGTGAATCCTAATGGAAAACTTAGGATTACGAGTGCGGATGTGTTACATGAACAAGTGAACTCCCTAAAAGCCTGTTGAATGTAACCTCTTCAGGATGGAGTTCCTCCTTATCAGAGCTAATCTTTCCCCATGTGTGGCCACTTGAACAGGGGTCCCGAACTAAATTTTTTTGTGTAGTAGCCAAAATAATTTATATTTGTTAGCGCAACAACGGTCGTTGTGAAGGCATCCACATTCTCGCAATTCTTAGTAGAGGTGATCAACCTGCCATGGGAGATTTATGGGGGTTGGAAGCTTGGATAACCTGAGAAATAATGCACTGTAAGGGGGATCTTGTGTGGCCAAGCTTCTTGATTCATCCCCTAAGAACAATTATGGATGGGGAAACCCACGTGGAATCTAGCAAATATTGTCCTTGCCTAACCTAGGATTGTGCTTGTCTTCATTGTGCTTGATTTCAAAGACAAAATATTGTGTTTGCCAAGTGTTTTCTGAAACATTCAAACAAACAAACACCATCTCACAAATCTAGAAACAAACATTCAACTTGAGACAACTTCCAAAAATTTCCAAAAATTACAAACAAACTTGACTTATTCTACTGCAATGCATTTGTTGAAACACATTCACCTTTCTACTCTGCATTTGCAATTTTCTATGACACAATCGCTCTGCTAAGCCACATTTGTCATTTTTGGTGATGCATTTTCTTGGCATGAATCACATTCGCTTTACAGAATGTCGCAACCACTTTTTTGAGTCACATTTTCCATCTAGAAGACTGCATTCACTGAAACTGTGATGCATTTGACAAACTGCAACGCAGTCAAAACCTAGAATGATGCATTTTCTTGACAAAAATTAAAACACTGTTGCAGACCAAAACTCGAGAGGAAACTTGTCCAATTTGTCATCAAACATATTTTTCCAGCAGTCTCTATCAAAAACCAAAAAGAAAATTGCTCAAATTCTTCATCATTTGCATTGTTATCTTGCATTTACCCATAGGTTTAACTTTGCAAGATTTTAGTTGCATCCTTTAGAGTCCATCATTTTCATTTTAGACATAAACCAGTCCTTAGGTCCTCACTTCATTTGCAGATTTTGGTTTAGAAAACCTTACCATACTTTGCAAAATAATTTCCCTTCAAGAGTAGGTTTTCATTGGACTTATTCAACATAATTTATTTTAGTCATTGTCCTTTTTGTGAGACTTTCCAACTCAAGAGACTAGTTAGGAAACCTCACTTTGTCATTTTGTCCTTTAGTCACATTAATAATTCCTTTGATGACCCAAATTGAGACATAGATCAAGCTTAGGGTGGTTGAGCAACCTTCCTCTAAACCATTTAGACCTTTGCATTTACATACCTTAGAAACATTCAAGTTATCTTAGTCCTCATTTTGCATACATTATTTCAAAAATCCAAAAAAAAAATAGTGTCATACCTTTCATAATTGTCTTCATTGTCCTTTGGTATTTGTCATTTCCTTTAGGAAACATTGTCATATTGCATTAGCATCCCTTATAATCAAAATCCCCAAAAACATTGTCATATTACATTGTCATCCCTTATAATCAAAAATCTAAAAACATAGTTTTCATTGTCATCCCTTATTGTCAAAAAATCCAAAAAATGTAGGTCATCATCTAGTTTTCATTTTCATCCTCTTCCTAATTTGAGCAACTCCTTATATGGTTGAGACTAGGCTTGAAAGAAAAAGAAAAAAAATGGCTAATTTTGGACAAGACAACAACACCTATATCTTTCCCAATGACATGAATCAAAACATGAACCAAGAGACATCTTTTGTCAATCCTTTCAGCAACATGAACATGCCATCTTCATCACATAACCCCTTTGAACCATTCATACATAGAGATGAACATGGGAATGTATTTGAGGAAGACATAGAAGCTGCAAAACAAAATCCTGAAGTGGCCTCTTTTGTAGAAGATATAGTTTTGCATGATAGAGACATATATTTAGACATTCTTTTACATCAAGGAGCCAAATTACCACAAGGATTTGACATTAATAATTTAAGAGAAACCACTCCCAATTATGATGCCAACAACAACACAAACAATGCCTCCAACACTAGTCAACCTCAAAACAATGTCAACAATAACATTGGTGCCACCTCACAAATTGCTACAAGCACTATCAATGCTACCTCTAATGACACATCCAATTAAAACTCGATCAATGCAACATCCATTGGAGGAACACCAACTATGTTGCAAGCCATGTCACAATCAATGCCAACAATGTCAACAACATCCTCACAGTTAATTGGAGCTACCTTTGAATCCTCATCAATGGGGGTAAGCTCTTCAAATCCTCTATTTGGATCTTCATCTAGTGCCATAGGAGCATCATCATCACATACTTTCATTGGATCTTTGTTCAATCCCTTTGGAGGAAGTAAATGGCATATTTTCATTTGAGGACCACAACCAAATGTCAACACGTCATCACAACTTAATACCAATGCTTCCCAAGGATAAAACACAAACATTCCCTGTTGAAAATTCCAACAATTTGGACAAGGCAATTAGAATACACAACATATGACTTCATTTGGACACCAAAATATTCATGGCCAACATATCCCACAAATATCGACTCAAATGGCTAGAGGGAAAATTCCTACATATGCATCACACATCTATACCCATCAACATGTCCCTAATCAAAACTTTCAATACCAACAACATTCAAATAAAAACACGTCATACATTTCGCAACAACACATTCCACAACAAAATCAGAACACCTCATCCCAACAATTTAACACTCATGGAATACCCATCACTCCCATGTGTGATGCAACAATCAATCAAATAATTGATGCCTTGACAGCTCAAGTGGCGAACTTGCAAAAACCCATAGAGACCATGCAAATGTCCAACAAAAAGTCACACATGTCATATGGCCTATGTCCATATCCTTTCGACACAAGTCTATACATTCCACCATTCCCTCCAGGGTATGTAGCACAAAATTTCACTAAGTATAAGGGTAAGAAAAATCCTATTGAACACATTTGATAATTCACAACCAATTCTATGGACATTGCCTATGAAAATACTTACTTGATGAGACTCTTCTCTAAGAGTCTTATAGGACCCACACTTGAATGGTTTTCCACTTTAAAGGGAATAAAAACATGGGACAAACTTGTAGACAAATTTGTGTGAAACTATGCCTATAACATTGACACAGACACCTCCATCACTAGCTTATGCACACTTACATAAGAGGACGTTGGTGAGAATTTTATACCATTTTTCCAAAGATGGAGAATCCTAGCAAGTTGTTTCCATATTGACATATCTGAGAAAGAAAAATTTGACATGTTTGTTCAGACCCTCCTAGGACCATTGAAATATGGATTGCAAGTTCATTGATGCACAACCTTCATAGACCTAGTCGAAAAGGGAGCCCAACTTCAGAAGGCTCATATTTCCAAAAGAGAATTAAAATATGGCCCTAAAAACACAAATCAAAATCCACCCACAAACAAGATAAAATATTGGGTCAAGAATAAACATGTTACCAATGATGGCGTCGTCGACACCAAGGCAGTAAACACAATGGGTCCAGTGCTTACCCTTAAAGGAGATCCACCACAAAACACACAAATAATCATGAAGACACCTCCTACCAATGTCACTCAAAACAATCAAAACAATCAAAACCAAAGGTAACCTAAACAATTTTTGAAAGGTCGCACATACACCCCTTTGGATGAGCCAATCGAATACATCCTTAAGAATCTCCTTCAAAATGGTGTCATCACATTAGAAGACCCTAAGCCATATGACCCAGTACACTTTAAGCCATCTTGGTGGGATGACAATGAATTCTGTGATTATCATTGCGCAAAATGGTATAAAACCTCTTCTTGTCAACAACTAAATAATTTGGTTCAAGACCTCATTGAAAATCACACAATTTGATGTAGAGCCAAGAGGGAAAACAAAACCTTGACATACTTATTCAACTATATGCCTCTTTGTATCACTATTCAATTCCAACATTTGATGTAAGAGTTATAATCTCATTCAAATTCTTCAAAACACTCAATCAACACCATTAATCAAGTCAACTTCCTTTACAACTTCTCCTAACCTTTCACAATGGCATAAGATGATTACTAATGCAAACTTTATCTGTCCAAGCACAACCAATCAACCAAAACACATATCACCATTATTTGAGTCAAACAAAGATCTTCAAACACCTTAGTCAACTTCATTTTGATCAAAACAAACAACTACCCAGCCCACCCTTTCATATTTCATCGATTTGGTATAACTACCCTTAATAGGATTCAATGGCACTAAAGGACTATAAATACAGAGTTTAATATTTAAGACAAAAATATAACTAGTTCAAAGCATGAAATGCCTTCATATGAATTCAAGTAACTAACTATACTATGACCTAACTCCCACAATGCATATCATTCATATATTTCAATACTTCCTATAGACTGTCCTGACTCCTTGTAACATATCCAATGCATTCTATCAAAAGTATATCTTAAATCAAGGCTTCATTTTAGTCTGTGATCATTTTTTTGGATGCCCTTTACAAGTTTATAAAACATAACCACAAATTAGTACA
Organism: Sequoia sempervirens; assembly: GCA_007258455.2. Lineage (NCBI taxonomy): Eukaryota > Viridiplantae > Streptophyta > Pinopsida > Cupressales > Cupressaceae > Sequoia > Sequoia sempervirens. Next base: position 441,663,080 of record VDFB02000003.1, read on the forward strand.
AGTTCCTTGGAGCTTTTGATTCAATCTTGACTGCTCTCGCTGCTAAATAGACCTCAAAAGGATACAACATAGATAGGGGTTATTGAATGTATCAACTCCTGACAAAAGTATCCTTCACAATCCCTTAAAAAATCTCATTTTTTACTTGGAAAAGCTTTATTCACCCTTAGAAGTTCATTCCCTCAGTTAATTTGATAAACCCTAGACCATGTTCCTCTTGACTACCCTAATCAAGTTGTAATTCTCAGAAAACCAGTCAAGACCTTATTCTTTAACGCCTTAGTTCTTATGATATTGACTCAAAAATAGTTGAATATGGTAGCACATGCATAGAAGTATATTTTCACCAAAAATCAGATGATGTGGCCAATAGACTAAAGAGAAACATAATTTATTTATCTTGTTGATACCCTACTGAGGGTTTTGGACTGTTATGAGGAAAACAAAGATATCTCTTTCAAATGAACACCAAAATACATGAAACTAAGCCCAAACGGAAGGTGATTAACATTACCAACATTTTCCAACCATTTTGCATCAAATATAGCCTGTACAATTCCATACAAGACCTGGAAATGCAAGTTTTTCTGAAGAAAAATGGTAAAAATCAGAGATTTACTTTAAATTTGTTCTTTATTCAACCACCCTCAAATACAAAATGATCACAAAATAATTTTTAAAGGAATTCAAGCATGAATCATTAGTTTCTAACTGTTTCATAACTTCCCACCTATGTAAACCTCATCAACCCCCTAATGTTTCTTTTAGGCAACTTTTACACTTTTGCAAATTTGTTGACAATTTTACATTGTTTTTGCCTAATACTCATCAAATGCATTTTTAATGACCCCTACAAATGAAAAATGGTCTGAATGGATTCATCTACACAATAGAACCATGGTGATGAAAAGGTGCTCCTGCACCACAGTTCAACTAGGTGGACAACAATTTGTATCAAATACGAACCATACTATTTACAAAAACCCACTGCAAGACCATGGTTCGAATAATCCCTCCACATCAAGTCCTAAGACAAATAATAATCGTGCTAACTATACCTGCACTACATTTGACTATTCAGGTGGAACTATTATCAACCATGTCTAAATTGATGATGAATATGTCAATACCATAAGTGTCAAAAGAGCACCTGAATGTAATGTCACTACCCATGGTGGAAAAGTCACCATAGCTCGTCCTCCTCCTCCTAGGTAGCCAAGAATTACAATACCTAGTCCATCTACTAATCAATCACAATCTAGCTCATCCACAAAGCAGTCGCAACCTAAGAGTCAATTTAACCTTATTGACCAGCTACGAAAAACACCTACTCAAATTTCTATACTTGAGTTGCTACGCATTTCCCCCACGCATAAAGATATACTTGAGAAAACCTTGCAAGAGTCCATTGTCCCTCAAGACATTGAAGTCAACCAGTTTGAAGCCATGGTGGGATACTTCACTAACCTCCATCATGTAACATTTTTAGATCAAGATTATTCGTCACCAAATTCCAATCATAATGATGCATTACACATTGAAGTCTTTATCCATAAGCATAAGGTCAGACAAGTTTTAGTAGATGGCAAAGCAGGACTGAACATATGCTCCTTAAAATTGGTTAAGGCTCTAGGCTCCTCTGATGCTTGCGTAGATGCGAGAAAAAGCATAGTTATAAAGGATTATGATGATGAAGAACATTCCTCTCGAGTTGTTATCACTCTTCCTATTAGAGTTGGGCCAGTCATTGTAGACACAACTTGCCAAGTCCTGGATCTTGAATTACCCTATAACATCTTGCTTGGCCAACCTTGGATTCACACGCTCAAAGTTGTTCCATCCACATAACACCAATGCCTGAAGTTTCCCTTTGATGGCACAAAAATCACCATATATGGAGACCCTGATCCCTTTTAGTATTGCACCAATCTAAGGGGTATTTCAAAACATCAGGTTCCCATCAACCGAGAAGCTCCAAGTTCATCTTCTTCTAAATACATTGACCCATCTGCACTTGCCTCATCGACCACATCTGCTCCTTCCACATCTTTCACCACACCATCATCCTCCTCACTTCCTAATGTTGAGTCCACTGTCAAGATTCAGGACCTAGGTTGTGGAGAATTTAAATTAAGCATGACCTATTGTATCACCAAAATTACCAAGTCTCCTAAGGTCTATGGTCGACCTTGTTTTAGAATGGAACCTAAGGAAATTTTTAGGGTCCCTCCATCACACATTTTTATAAAATGGGGTGAAATGAGAAAAGAAGACATTGAGGATATATCAACATGGATTTATAAGGACCAAGAGGAACCATCCCCATTACTAGTTCAGATATACAGGAAAGGCTATGATATAATGAAGGCTAAAGGATACGATGGAACTAGTGGCCTTGGAAGAAATAAGACTGGAAGGCGTGAATCAATCATGCCTCCCCATAGACCAAAAATTCTTGGGTTAGGGTATGGACTACTCGAAAATGATGATCGACGTACCAATGGACTTTTGAGTGAGAGCGTGAATGCTTTAGAAAGTGTCGATACTATTGAGGAATCCCTTACCGAAACTGACTCCCATGAATGGGAATTTGGCTCCCAACGATCCCTAAGTGACTATTGCCTTGACGAATTGTTCCTTGAACCTGGTGAGATTACTTCTAAAGAAATATTTTGGAAAATGTTTAAGATTGACCCAACAAAGAATAATGACATTGCTAAGATCCCAAGGAAGCGAGAAGACAAGGATAGACTCTTTTTCCCCGGGAACAATGACAAGTTCAAATAATCTTCCAGTCCTATTAGCCATAACCCCGACATAGCTATCCAATCATATGACAATAATGACCATTATTTAGATTCATCCAAATTGCCACATGACACTACTAACCCTAATGATAGTCCTTTTTTCCCTTATTTTGACAATGAGTATGAATCAAGTGAAGGAGAATATTGGATAGAGTCCGATTGGGAATTGGATGATGACAACTTCATTTTCAATGTCTCTGAGTCTGTCTGTATGCTTTTCGCATCCTCCCCTCCATTCACCAATACTGATGATGGTATCTCCTTTTTCTACTTACAACTAATTGATTGGGATCAACAAGGCCCGCCTGTTATGGATATATTTTAGAATGATGAGGCCATTTCAAAATTCATGGGACTACGTGAGGGCATGCCAAGTGGAGATCACAAGGCTAGATTTTCCATTGACCTAGATGGTGCAGCTTACTTCAGGGAGACTGTTCTATCCTCTAGTCACAAAATGAAAAATAAAAATAAAACAAAAAATAACACTTCTTTAGGCGAAAACTGAAAGGAACCTTCTGATGATAAAAAAGTAAAAATAAAGGACGTATATGTGGGTGAAAACCTCTCCGAGGTGCCCAAAGATGGAGGACTAGACTTTCATCCCATGACTCAAGAGAGATCGACAATGCTCATAGAGTACACCATGGAATTCAACATATCTACAACACAAGATCCTAAAATTTCCCTCTTTGCGGCATCCTTGATAGAAGAAGAGAAACCTAAATTCCACAAATTCTTTTCAGAGCATAAGATTAATTTTGCATGGTCATATGTCGATATGCTTGGTTTGGATCCAAAACTGGTCTTACACTATTTTCCACTACTTCCAGATGCCAAACCAGTAAAATAGAAGCTGCATAAAATGCATCCTCAAATTGCCCTGTTAGTCAAAGTGGAACTCCAGAAATTGCTAGATGTGGGATTCATTCGGTCTATAGCCTATGCGGAGTGGATATCCAATCTTGTCCAGTCACAAAGCCAAATGGTCATATCTGCATATGCACAAATTTTAGAGACTTGAACAAAGCATGTCCAAAGGATGAATTTCCATTACCAAACATTGATATCATAGTTGACCTTACAGCAGGATATGAGATGTCCCTCATGGAGAATTTTTTGGGTTATAATAAAATTTTTATTTCCCCTGAAGATCAACATAAAATAGCATTTACATGTCCTTAGGGTACATACTATTGGAACATCATGCCTTTTGGTCTTAAGAATGCACGCGCCACGTATCAGAGGGCCATGACAACAATATTTCACGACATGATGCACAAGCTAATGGAAGATTATGTGGATGACCTTTTGGCCAAATATTTGAAATGAAAAGATCATTTGAATGTGCTAGACTAAATATTCAAGAGACTAGAAGAGTACAAAGTCCGCCTAAATCCCAAGAAATGCGTCTTTGGTGTGATATCAATGAAACTTTTGGGATACATAGTTTCTCGAAGAGGCATTAAGGTTGATCCTTCCAAAGTGAAAGCCATATTGGAAATGCCTCCTCCAAAAGGAATAAGTGAACTCGGGACATTATAGGGTAGGCTGCAATCTATTTGATGCTTCATAGCACAATTTACCGATAAGTGTCAACCATTTCAGTATCTCCTGTGCAAGGATATTCCCTTTGTGTGGAAAAATAAATGTTAAGAGGCCTTCCAACTAATAAAGGATTACCTATTGTCACCACCCATTTTAATGCCACCAATTGAAGCGAAACCTTTGATTTTGTATATTTCTGCAACTTCAGCATTAAGGGCATTACTGGCACAAAATGACCGTGATGAGAAGGAAAGGGCCATATATTACATCAGTAGAACACTGGTTGGATATGAGCTAAATTACACAATCATTGAACATGCTTGCCTAGTAGTTGTCTTTTCTGCCCAAAAGCTAAGGCACTACATGTTGAATTACATGGCACATCTAGTAGCAAAGATTGATCCCCTAAAATATATTCTAAGTCGTGCAGCATTGACAGGTCGTCTGGAAAAATGGGTCATGATTTTGAGTGAGTAAGAAATTCAATATGTAGAATGAAAGGCTATAAAGGGACAAGTGATAGCAAACCAACTGGAAAACACACTAGTACAAAGTGAACACCCATTGGTGGTAGACTTTCCTAATGATTCCATATTTCATATAAAACCTAAGTCACCTTGGAGGCTATACTTTGATGGATCTCATACTAGTCATGGCTCGGGAGCAGGAATATTGTTTATCACGCCACAAGGAGACTCCATCCCTAAGTCATTCCGCATTGTTTTTCCATGTACAAATAATGTTACAGAATATGAGGCACTGGTCATAGGACTCAAAATGGCCATAAAATGGAAAATTAAAACACTGCATGTTTATAGAGATTCTCAGTTGGTCATCAACCAGGTCAATGACGACTATGCCACCAAGCATGAGAAATTAATGCCTTATAAATAAATGGTTTACAACTTTCAAACATATTTCCAAATGTTGACTTTTGAACAAGTTCTGAGTGCAAAAAATAAGGTAGTAGACGCAATGGCTACAATTGGATCTCTCTTAGACATTGCAAGTAATATGCCTCAGTTTGAGTTCTTGGTGGAACAACTTTTGGTCCCTGCATATGATATACCAAAATCAGAGATGGTTTGCAAGCTAGTGGGTCCCAATTATCCATGGTATCAAGACATTTATGACTATCTCAAGTCCCAAATCCTTCCTCCAAACCTCTCCAACAACCAACAGAAGTCCTTTATCAGCAAGGCTGACCGATACACCATCATCAGTGACAACCTATACCACTGTAGCTTTGACAATACTCTTCTTTGATGTCTCGACACTGATGAAGCACGAACAACCTTACAAGAGGTACATGAGGGTATATGCGGATCTCATTCGAGTGGTCCTACTTTAGCCAAGAAGATAATGAGACTTGGGTATTATTGACCAACCATTGAAAAAGATGCACTTGAGTTTGTCAAAACATGTCGCCAATGTTAGATACATAGTGATTTAATCCATGCGCCAACATAGGAACTTCAGTCGATTAATTCTCCATGGCCCTTCACATAATGGGGACTCAACCTCATGGGAAAAATCCATCCTACCTCTTCCAACATCCACAAATTCATTATCACTGGCCACTGAGTACTTCACTAAGTGGATCGAAGCCATCCCCCTTACATACATAACCGACAAACAAATTTCCAAATTTATCCTCAACTACATCATTTGTCGATATGGTGTACCCTAGTCTATCATCATAGAAAATGGGAATCCTTTCAAAAATAAAGGCGTTCATGAGTTATGTGAAAGGTTCCGTATCCAACATCATTTCTCCACGCCATATTACCTGCAAGGAAACGATCAAGTTGAGGCATCCAATAAAACCATCATCAAGATTCTTAAGAAGACAATCAATGACGTTGGTTGTTACTGGCACATCCAACTAAACCTTGCTCTGTGGGCTTATCGCACTAGCATCCAGACACCCATAGGAGCCACTCCATTTTCCTTAGTCTTCAGAGCCAAAGCCATCTTTCCCATCGAGGTTGAGATTCCTTCTTTGTGAGTCTCCCTAAAGGGTCTAACTAATGACGAGGAGTATAGATAGTCACGACTGCATGAATTGGAAATGCTAGAGGAACGTAGACATAATGCCTTGAATCATTTACAAGCATATCATAATTGTCTTTATTTTAGTTACAAAAAAAGAGTCATGGTCAAAAAATTTGGCATTCGTGACTTGGTCCTCATGCAAAATCTCAAGAATCAGTTTGAAGAAAAAAACCTGGCAAGTTCAAACCAAATTGGTTGGTTCCTTACATTATCACATCCTCTTTTGGTTTTGGAGCATATCAGCTAGCCACTCTAGATGGTGAACAATTGACATAGCCTATCAAAATTCTACATCTTCAAAAGTTCTATGCATAGCATCAAAAAGTCAGGCTGAAAACCTTAAAAATACAAAAAAAAAATTGATTTTTTTTAAAAAAATCGTCAACTTGATGAAAACTTGGCAAACAAGTGTCTTGGTGACACCAAAAAATGAAAAAATGACAAAAATAGTAAACAGAAATAATTCATCCAACAGTGAAAACCTGGTAAACAGGTGCTTTGGATAAGTACCATGGTGAAAACCTAACAAACAAGCGCCATGCGTAGTCAGTTTTGCTCTGCCATCTACTGTCACTCTATCTACCTTAGTCCATAATAAACACCATCTTGACACCACATCATGAGACCTTGTCATTCCTTTCATGGCTAACAATGGCTGACATCAAGTCCTCCATACCATCCATTTGTCACCCCAAGCATGTCCTTTAGGCATCCTTCAAACTTGACTAGTCTAGGACCTGACTAGGGGCATTCCTTTATCACCCTACTGCAATAGGTATCGCATATGGTTCTGCCAATATAAAATGTCCTCTAAAAAAAGACAAAAAAAATCATAAAATGTCCTTAAAAAAAGGCAAAAAAATCATAAAATGTCCCAAAAAAAAAGACAAAAAAATCATAAAATGTCCTTAAAAAAAGACCTAAAAATCATAAAAAGTCCTGAAGAAAGACCTAAAAAGTGAAAAATGTCCTAAAGAAATCCAAAAAAAAAAATCCCAAAAACACAAAAACAGAGTCGTATCTTGTTGAGTCAGTCATGTCAGTTAGTCGTTGTCATTTGTCAAACTACGTTGTCTCTATGCATTTGCTACATAGGAAAGGCTCATCTCTGGGCCCCCGAGACATTAGGTCAGTCCTTTCAGGTTTGTCAAAATAAAAATCATGACTCAATCTTTGGTCATTATGACAAAGTCATTGGTCGTGTCGAACTATGAGGTCTCTAAGTGTATGACGTAGGAAAGGCCATCTGTCAATGAGCCCTCGAGGCTGCACTACATCAGTCCATTAGGGTTCATGACACTACACTGGCACACACATCAAAAGTATTCCAATCAAATGGGTTATTCCAAAACAAAGAAACTCCTAAATCAAACTTTGGAAATTATTTAATCAACATGTCAATATTGACATGTAGTCAACCTCGACAATACTAGTCAATCCTGTCAACAAAAGTCAAATTCAGTCAACTTTAGTCACACTTAGTCAAAACTGGTCAAACCATCAATTCTTGGTTTTTCTTCAGATGAGTCCTTCTGAAGGATTGCCTTTTTCATTTAATTATACCTTAGGATGCATCCTTCCTAGGTATCATCACTGTCATCTAGCATTTTGAGGGATTCTCTTGATATTTGAGGATCGATCCTCTTGACATAAACATTATTCAGGATGTGTCTTTCCTAAATTTGGAAAACTCTGACATTCAACACCTTGACATCGTCAAACCTAATAACTTTGACATTCAACATCGTCAAACCTGACATCTTGACTTTAAAAAACTAGACATTCAGACACACTTGGAAAACACTTAGCAAACACTATTTGGCATTTGTCTTTAGATCTTTCATCATGTTACTAGTTTCTCCACAATGTCCTAACAACAGGATTTAGAGAAGCAGCGACATATCATGATGTTTGACTTGTCTTATATTTTTTTGGTAGTCATGTTGCTAGTTCCTTGAGGATGTCCTAGTAACAAGATTTAGAGGAGCAACGATGTTTCATGACTTGTGTTGGTATTTATTTTTCTATCTTATAATTGTGGTTGGTTGTGACAAAAAACTGGGGCAATTGTGCTCTTAGTATGAGTCATGATCATCCTTGTCTGTGACTGCTTGTCTTATGTGATGGTACGACCTTGCACACCTTGATCTATGTCATATCATGGTGTTAGTTGACCATTACAATAATCCACCCAATGATTATTAAGAGCAATAAATTGTTAAGTGTTGTAGTAACATGTTGAAGGATTTGGTCTCCGCGCTAACATTCATCTCCTTCTATCTTCTCCTCTCGTCTCATCTGTCTCATGATGATATCTTGTGACATACAAAAACATAAGTTAGTACATGATCATATAGGCATTGCATTAGGTTTTTACACATTACATGTATAATCATACATCATCCACATCATTAAAACACATATATCACATCATAAGATTGCATTTTCCATACATAAATATAGTCATGCATTAACACATCCATAATCATAAAAATAGCATCCATTATGATCATACAATATGCATCCATCCAAACATCATCATAACATCACATCTTCATGGAATATAAGCATAAATAAGCATCACATCATCATGGCATCTTATCATAAATAGCTATTGTAAAATGCATATAGGGCATAGGATATAAAAGACATCATCATAGGAATCATAAATATATCACATCACATAGATATCATATGATCATCATAATTACATCATCATCACCATCGTCAGATAACCATATAGGCCACATCAAAACTGAATCACATATATAATCTCAAAAATATATAATGTCAAAGGATAGAGTCATGAGATATCCCAAAAAATAGAGCTCACAGGTTCAATATTCAACATATAAAGTGTCATAACATGAATTTCTGAAATATGATGTCAAAAGAATAATGTTAACTGTCCCTATGATGTTCTCTCCTCATCCCCTCATGGAGAAGAGCATGGTGACTGGTGACGTGTACCTGACACTGATATAACTTGTAAGGACATGGCAGCCTGTGTCTGTGAGGATGACAGAATTGACACTGATGGGATCATCTCTACAGTAACATGCGGTTGTGAGAATACGGCACTGTGTGTCTGCAAGGCTGATGAATCTGTCAGTGGCAGTTGACTGTGTGTTGATCTGTGCCCTGACCCTAATGATCCATGTGAGTGACCTGACCTATTACTAGAGGAATGTCTATGATGGGACCTATGACCTAAGGAATTCAAGCCACCCACACTGCTCTGACTGCAGCTATTGCTCTCTGTCCTGCTATTGCTGCCACTCCCTGTCCTACTACAACTACCTGTCCTCATCTGATACCATGTCAAGGTAGGATCTCATCTCTCAGGTGGTACAACCTGCTCGCATAATAATTGGTTACATCCCATACTAGCACTAACCCTGGCTAGCTCTCAACAAGTCCCCTGATGGTCCTGAACACAACTCTGTAAACTCTGTGCACCATCTCATGGATTCCTATTGTCAGATCACTTCCTGATCCCTCTCCACCTTCACAACCTCCAGCTCTAGCTGTAGGGCCCTAACCTATGTTTCACTCTTGTCAAGCCTCCTCTGCATATCTACTAGACGTTGATCTATAGTGGCATCCCATGGTAGTAGTGGCACACTGGCTATCTCCGGATCCCCATCGATCATCCGCTCTCGAAGTTGTCACTCCACCTCATCCATCTCATCTCCAATATCCACATCCTCCTCATCACCAGTATCCTCCTCTCCTCCTCTGACCTCTGGGGCCTCCTCTCCTACGTGCACCTCCATCTCTGCCTCCTCTCTAATAGCCTCCTCCTGTCACCCCTCTCCCTCCAACTGCCTCTCTGCCTATTGTCTCCCCTCCTTCTCCTATCTCACATCTTCCTATCTCAGTCCCTCATCTCTCTCCTCCTCCTTCGGTGCCTTTGGGATGGCATCTAGTGGCACTCTCTCCATGCACTATCTGACTCTTTGGTCCTATCTCCCTCCGTCTCCTCCCCTCCTCCTTTTCCCGCAACCACCACCATCTCCTCCATCATCTCCTCCGTCATCCCTGCCAGGTCTCCCACCATCTCCTCTGCCACCATCTCCTCAGCCTCCATCTCCTCGGCCTCCATCTCTGCCTATCCCCTAACTCTTTGACCTCCTCGCTACACCCTCAGAATAACAAAACTTTGGTCCATAGGAGTTGGTGCATCAGGATCAGTCAAGGGAATCGATCTATGAGTTTGCCACCACTGGTCATAATATGGAGTCATCCTTGGATCGACTGTGCCTCCCCTCCATCTCCATGGTTGAGTCACCAATCCATCAATCTATTGTTGTGCAAATGGCACTGATATAGCAGGACCCCACCCAGGCTCTCACGATGTCCTCACGTACTTGGCTATCCCCATAGGCACACCCTATTGCTCACCAAACTGTCGAAGAACCCGCTAGGAAAGGTACATCTCTATGATCAACTGGCTCTGAATAGTGCATCCAATCAAATACCTGAACTATTAGAAGAAAAGGTAAATGATCGGCCTCATTATTCCACAGTACACAATCTCTGTATGGCCTCCAAATGAATGTCATCATCATGTCAATCTTGTGTCTCTAGAAGTCGGTCTCTCCAACTCTGGTCTGCTACAAGGCTCTTGCATATAAGTATACATATGACATCCCATCTGCTAGTTGTGGCCTCTAGATCTGTGGTCGAAAGACAGCGATATGCTCCCATGCCCAGATCATAAGTAAGGTCATGCCACAACTAATGCTACTCCCAACCCTATAGGAAACCTCGTGTAACTGATGGTACACCATGCCAAGCAAACAAGGCCCTCATGCAAAAAAAAAAAAATCTCACCGCATCCGGACTAGCACATCTCCCCGTTTGATTAGGAATCCATGTCCTCGATGATCTGGAATCATGACCCTGACAATCAATGTGCACAACATGGTGTCCCATCATGGGTAGTGCTCTGCAAGGTACTCCCACCGAATCTCATACCCATCAACACCAAGGCCTGTGCCATCATCTACCTCATATAGCTCTGTCATGGCTTGCACGCCCCGATGAGGATCATAAACCACCTGCTCTCCTCTGATCAGAATATGTAAAATATGGTACACGTCCTCCAAAGTGATCATCACCTCTCTAATCAGCAAGTGGAAGGAACAAGTCTCAGAGTGCCATCTCTTGGTTAGTGTTGTCAGTAGTCCCCTATTAGCCCAGATAATGGGCATATAGGTGACATAGTATAACCCAAGTTGCATTATTCGTCTCCGCTCTTGATCTGTCAGTTGGTCCCGAAACGTGTATGTCGATGGTTTGAACTCTCGCATGTAGATCGGTGCTAGTCATTTCTGCACATGCAAAAATGAGAGTTAGCACATTCTTGAAAATCATTATTACCATCTATCTAGCTAAACATGAGCAAAAAGTAAGTCTAAAGCTAAGTCAACCCTAGTCAACCCTGGTCAAAGTCAAATTTGTCGCGTTGACTTCATTTGCGTTGTGGTTTGGTGTTTGCATTGTTTTGCATCACAAATGTGTCATCCTTAGTCGATTGTGTTGTTCCATAATCAAATGCATCATCATCAAAACAAATGTGTCACTCTACTCCACGTATGCGTTGCAATATTGTGATTGCATCGCTGAACTTATCGTTTGCATTGCAAGACGGTGAATGCGTCTCGACTTTTGGAAAATGCATTGCACCTAATAGACCTACCCTACGGATCATTGGCATTTGTATTGCAATGCATCAAATTCATCGAATGCAACTTCAAATGCGACTTACGCGAATGCATATGCATTGCAGCGCATTCGCTTAACTACCCTAAAACCCTAAAAATGCACAAAACACAACAAAATGACAAAATGGGTTTGAGGTACTTACCTGAGGGTTTGTGCCCTCTGGCCGTCAAAATGTCCTAACGAAGTAGCTGCGATGCTCTATGACTGGAATCACCATCTTCGCCTACGCTCTCCTCACTCTGAGCTCTCCAAATTTACTAATGTGAATGTGAAAATGAAATGACTTTTACCCCATTTTTTAACCTATTTATAGGGTCAAAATGTGATTTTTCAATCTTTTTATTACTGGAAGCTCTTTTGACCACCTTTGAATCACTCGTTCACCACTTAAATATGTTGAAATTTGAAACCACTTGTGCCATTTCTTTTCTAGTCATCATATTAACTTGTTGGGACACTTTCCAATTTTTTTGGTCAGCAGGCCAAAATTTGAAAATTTTCCTGAGGGGGCATAGATGCTCTGTACCTTCATTGGGGCATGTTTATGACTGAATTTTCTTTGTCACAATGCGATAAGTTGCATTATGACAAAGAGGGCAAAAATGTAGACACATAAAAATGACCTAGGCCTGCAAGCTCTATTGTCGCCACATTTCTTCTTGACATAATTGAAATATTTAATTATGTCCTTGGTCCACTTTCAACTATTAATTAAATAATTCATAATTATTTAATTAATTCATGTCTTTTTTATTCCTCTTGATTATTTAAATAAATAAATTTTATTTATTTATTTAAATACGTCACTAATTGTCTAATGTCCCTCCATAATTAAATAATTTTTTTATTTTTTTAATTATCTTTGTCCACTAATTTCTTCCTAATTATTTAAATAAATAAATTTTTATTTATTTATTTAAATATGTCTTTAATTCTTAAAAGTCTTCTTATAATTAAATAAATTCTTTAATTTATTTAATTATTGTCCACCTTGGCATTTTCCCAATTTTAAATAAAATCATGTATTTAAAATGGTCCCACTTTCTAATTTTCCTCTTTTAGTAAATAATTCAAATTAATTATTTACCGTCACATGACCCCACCTTTTGAATTAAATTGATTTTTAATTCAAAATAGTCTTTTTCTTCCATAAATCAAGTAATTTCTAATATTATTTGATTTTCTGCCTCTCTCTTTTTTTGTGCCATTCTTATCTCCTTGTCACATGCATTGTCAACCCTTGATTTGATCTTCTAGAAGGAAAATCTTGTCCACTCATTTCAAATTTGACCTAATGTTTCCCTAACCCTAATTGTGGGTTGTCACATTGAATCTTGTCCATTAATTCTAGGGTATTTTTCAATCTTCAATCTTGGCCATTCATCCAAAATTGCATTTTCTATAAAATGGCAATTTTGCTCTCATTTTGTCACCTCAAGCTATCTACATCTGATGCAATCTTGTCTTAGGCACTCTTGACATCTTAGCATTTTGGCATCCTGGCATACTTTAGTCATAGTTCATAGTTGCTTGCTAGTTGCATAGTTGCATAGTATTGCATTTTATGTCAAATCCTTCAACATTTTGCTTTGGACTTGGCATTGTCACATATTGCTCACTCAAAATATTAGGGAAAACTACATATTGCAGCAAATAGAGAAGGTGTAATGGAGGTCAATCATGGAGGTTGAAGACTTAAGGTGATATCTTTCTTGTTTTCATGTTATTTTATCCTTTTTGTTTCATTATTACTTTGAGTTTTGATTTATTTAGCTACTAATCTGCTAACCTAGATTTTTCCCATAGTTATAGGTTACATCATGTCACAAAGATGGATAGATATAGATCTAGCAAAGGTGAAAGCCATCTTAGACATGGATCCACCATAAACATTGAAACATATGAGAGGGATACAAGGAAGGTTACAATTCATTAGGAGGTTCATAGCATAGTTGTCATACAAGATCCATCCTTTCTCGCATCTTCTCCATAAAGGTATAACATATAAGTGGGATGAGAAATGTGATAAATCCTATCACCAGATGAAGGAATACCTATTATCATCTCCAATTCTTATGCCGTTGATACCAAACAAGCCATTTATCCTATACATCTTAGCGACATTAGCAACACTAGATGCTCTTCTAGCCAAACACGATGAAATGGGAAAAGAAAGAACTATCTATTACAAAAGCAAGACCTTGGTAGGATATGAAATGAATTACTCATCCATTGAGAAGGCATTCCTAGAAGTGGTCTTTGCTTCATAAAAATTCAAGCATTACATGTTGTCACACCAAATCAATCTTATTGCTAAGATCGACCCATTAAAATATCTATTATCTAAAGTGACTCTCATTAGGTGAATGGCCAAATGGGTAATGATCTTGATAGAGTTTGACATAGAGTAAATGAAGCGCAAGGCTATCAAAGGACAAGTAATTGTAGACAACCTAGTAGAAGCCCCCATTTATGTAGAGAATCCTTTGATATCTAAATTTTCTGATGAGTTGATTTTTCTTCTTAATACAATAGATCAATGGAAAATGTACTTCGATGGATCATATAACCAACATGGATTAGGAGTGGGTATTATCTTTATCACCTCTCAAGGTAACTATATTCCAAAGTCATATCGACTATCATTTCAATGTACCAACAATATTTCTAAGTATGAAGCTCTAATAATGGGGTTAAGAATAGTAGTCCAGTGGCAGATGCGGGAGTTAAAAGTCTATGGGGACTCATTGCTGATTGTTAACCAAGTCAACGAAGGATACCAAACCAAGGATGATAAAATCACTCCTTATAAGAAGATGGTAGAAATTCTTAAAGACTTCTTCATTGATATAACCTTTGATTAGATACCTTCTGTGAACAATTTAGCAACAGATGCCAAGGTGATAATTGGGTCTTTGTTAGGCATGCCACACAACGTCCTTTAATATGAATTCTTGGTAGAATAGCTTCTCGTACCGGCTTTTGAAATTCCTAAATTGGAATTTTTGTGTGCAATTGTTGGTCCTGGTTCCCCATGGTATCGCGATATATTCACCTATATTAGTAGAGGTACCCTCCCATTTAATACCACCTCCAATCTTAAGAAGACCTTTATTAAAAAGGTATCTCAATTCATCATCTTAGGTGATACCTTATACTGTAGAATCATCATGGGGACATTACTACGATGTCTCAACCAAGAGGAAGCCTTGAACGCCTTAACATAAGTACACAATGACATTTGTGATTCCCATTCTAGTGGAATAACCTTATCCAAGCACTAGTATAATTTGGAAAATAAATGACTACGTGACTACAACTTTTAGTCATGATAATTAAAAATGACTAAATTCTACTCATTTTTTGCAACACAATTATAAATGACTAAATAAATGACTAATTTTTTACATCAAACTTTATTTTTTGAGAGAAGATCTTCCTAGCCATCAATTTAGGCTTTAGCTCACACTTATATATGCATACAAATTTATATATATATATATATATATATATATATATATATATATATATATATATATATATATATATATATATTATAAATGCTAACAAAAATAACACGATATAATTAAGACCATCATCTTCCCGTGGTTTTTAACTACTGCTTAGTTAGAAGAAATAGTCTGGGAAAACAAACAGAGGTTGAAGGGTTTTGAAGATGGAGATATTGAACAGTAATCGAAGGGATTTCCTAGTGGAGGAATCTCTTGCCAGTAGTTCTTCAAATTATGGGTCTAGAATGTGGCCAAATCTATCCTATTAGACAACTCCCCACCTTGAAGTATGTCTTGAGGATTTTAAGCTTTTTGTTGTGGATCATCTCAGAGGTAAGAAAACCATTCCTTTTTTTTTTAAAGTTCAATGTATACATTATGCCTATTGGGTATTTGAAAAATTTGATGTTGGGTGTTTTTGTGAAGTACTATTTGGCTATTTGAATTTTATGATGCTGGTTGTTTTGCTACTGGATATCTGGGTATGTTTAAAAATTGATGCTCAGTATTTTTTTAATTGGTTGTTTGGGTATTTCAATGTTGGATTTTCACTTGAAATGGGTATTTAAAAAAAATGGTACTGTATATTTTTTGCTATCAAGATAATGTTTTTCTAAGAAATAAATGAGGTCTCAACCTTTTCTAGTATTACACATAGTTTTCTAAATTTTGATTTTGTTATCATTTTTCTCAAGCATTAAAAAAAATTGATGTTCAATGAACCCTTTGTTATTGACTATCTTGGTATTTAAAAAAAAGGACATTGGGCATTTTCTTTATATGGGTATTTTAAAAAAAGGACATTGGGCATTTTCTTTATATGGGTATTTAAAAAAAATGGTATTGGGTATTTTTTTCACTGTCGAGTTAAAATTATTCTAACAAACAAACAATGTCTCAATATTTCTGGTATTGTAACCTCACTAATCCACTAGAGTTATGGTTTATTTTTCTATGAAGGCCTAGGGTTTGTACCCTACTCATGCTCTTACCAATGCTTCTGTTGGTATTTAAAAACAGCCTTAAATCTTAGCTCAAAAAATTAGTTGTCTTGACAAGATGTGGTATGATCTTGGATTGTATCCTAGAGTGTGTGGGAAGCTTGTGTTTGATCATTAAGGTATGTAAAATTGATCAGGTAAATCTATCCTATATAGCATGTGTCTTGCTTTAATACTTCCCATAATGGTTATTAGTAGATCACATTATTATAGTTTGTGGTAACCCAAGATTACATTCAAGTATGTAACAAACTTGGTTTGTAGTTTAAGTTGTACGCTTTTAAGTAACATTCATAAGGTTTAGAAAATATTGATCACTCTCTAGAATAGCCCATTAAACATTGGTTGTTCTTGAATGCACTACATAATTGATATAACACAACCACTTTGCATATCGGCTAGAGTTATAGGCTCTTTATTGTAGCAAGAGGTAATCGCTCTTGGATCATACTCTCATTACATCGTAACCTATTAAACATGAGTCAACCTAAATGCACCCAATGATGATTGACACCTAATTGTGATGACAATAATTTGTACATGAATTGTGCTCATATGAGTGCCTCCATTTCTATCATAACATAGCCACATTAAACTTGGGTCACACATAAATGCATCTTGTATTTGTTGTAGCACAATTGTGCCACATGACCAATAGAGTTATGGATCACACAATTACAATCACAAGAATTTGTTCCTCGATTGTGCTCTTATGGTGATTCCATTGTCGTTACAACATATCCCTTTGAACTTATATTGCTCAAATCCTTACATTGCTTATTTTCTCTTTGGATGGATGGCAATTCAATGGCAGGGATTTGTATGTAGGTCATGCTCATATAAGTGCCTTCGTCACCATTACACAATAATACATTGGAATTTCCTTTCTTGAACCTTTACTTCATTTTTTATTGTTAGGGTTTCTTAGTGATTATTCCATTTCCACGTGGCATATTGATAAAAGAAATCAATCAAAAAATCATTCTATTTAAATAGTTAACTCTTGCTAACATACTTTTGGAATAAATGTTTGATTGCATTACTTCGAGTGTGAATAATTTTATTTTCTGCTTATAATACATTCATTGAGAGCTATAGTAGAAAGCTTCTTATGCTGAAACCCATCCTGTAAACTTTCTTTAAGCTACATTTCGGAGGCCTCATGGATTTTTTGTCATTTATACAACTTGTTTTTGATAGTAAATGACATCAGATTCTTTATGAAAGTGAAATGATTTATTAATTATGGTTTTATGATGATTAAATGTTTTATTTAGAGGGGTTAATATGAGGAATTTTTATGTGTAGGAAGAATAGATTTTGATGCAACGTTCGGGTATGGATGGTTCAGGAAAACTTGGATTGCTATCAGTGACATAACCAGGTTGGAGAGTACTTTGAGCTGATCTAAAAGTCTTTTGGGTGTTTTCGCTTGGAAGCAAAACCTGAGTATAGGAATACAAACATCGGTGGACTAAAATATTAGTTTCCACCTGATTACATCTTAGGAGTCAGTTGATTACTCTGGAATCCTAGTTGATCGCTCTGAACATCTGATAGTGAAAGTTCCTATTTTCTAAAGATAAAATCATAAATATGTTGGTCCAATTTTAGATCCAATTTAAGGTTATGAATATATGATGGAGAAAGTTCCTACATTCTAAAGATTAAATCATAAATATTTTGGTCCAATTTGAGATCAAATTTGATGTCATAAATATCCGATAGAGAAATTTCCTACATTCTAAAGATGAAATCATAAATCTGCTTGGTCCAATTTGAGGTCCAATTGTAAGGATTTGTCTTTTTAATTATACTTTCTGACATTTGGCTTGATAAAAAAATTTACTTTAGAATTATGGTATTTCTTTTCTTCTAATTTTTTCAACTCTCATTTTAGGGAAGAGCTCCAAAGATGGTTCCTTCAGATGGAGACTACACTTTTCCACTATAGGTTTCATCTAGAAACACCAGAAGCTCAGGTAATGTCATAGTCAGAGAAAAAGTAGGAGTCATGCAATGACAAGATACTCATTTTTGGAGCTTTGGTTAAGAACTTTAAATGTTTGTCTATGTGCACAAAGAATGTTCATGGAGGAGTGAAAACTTCCTTACAAAGCAATTACCACAACAGAGTTTGAGGTGAATTGCACCTACTATTTTATGTTGATATGGATATGTTCTAACCCGTAGTTAATTGTTGTAGCATAATGGATAGGATAAATAGTTGTTCATCTACCATTGTTTCTAATTCAAAATTGCTATACCTTATTCTAGGAGCAAATCATAGGGGGAGTTTACACATAAAAAAAAAATTTCAAATTCAAAATTGTTGGTTCTTTCATAATTTTTTGCTTCATTTATTTGATCTAAGATAGCCTATTGTATAGAAGATGCTCTCAAAATCACTGTAAAATTAGTTATTCTAAGAAGACTATTTAGAATCTTCCCATCATAACAATGAACAAAAGCATTAGTCGTTAACCTGAACTTTACAAGAGTTTCATCAAATTCTACTTTTCCACTCTCTTTTCCATTCTAAATTTTATTCCCAATTTCATCCATGAAGAACTTCCTCTTCCTGTAGATCCTACTATTAGCCACAACTTTACCAGGTGTCAAGGATAGCTTCGAGTTTTCACCCAAGAAAAAATTGAAAAAAATTGGACTTACAAGATACAAGGTGTTGAAAAGCTCTTTCAAGTTATTCTAGAAAAGAGTTCTTGAGAGTATAATGCCCAATTTTGAATTAACCTTTTTGCATGAATTCCATATCTTTGATTGGCTATTTTGAGCTTGATGACCTTCATCAAGAACAAGCAAACCTAGGCTTTGTAAAAGTAGTTTTCCAATATGCTTAGCCTCTTCGAGAAGGATCTCATTTGTCTCACAAGTTAGGTATACAAAAATATTATAGACAATAACAAGAACACTTGTTCTTCTATGCCACTCACTTGTGAGACAAATGCGAGCCTTCATGAAGAGGCTAAGCATATTGGAAAACTACTTTTAGAGAGCACAAGTCTGCTCATTCTTGATGAAGGTCATCAAGCTCAAAATAGCCGATCAAAGATATGGAATTCATGCAAAAAATCTAATTCAAAATTATGCATTATACACTCAGGAACTCTTTTCCAGAATAAATTCAAAGAGCTTTTCAACACATTGTATCTAGTAAGGCTGAATTTTTGTCAATTGTTGCTCGGGTAAAAACTCGAAGCTATCCTCAACGCCTAGTAAAGTTATGGCTAACAAAAGGATCTATAGGCTGATGAAGTTCTTCATGGATGAAATTGGGAATAAAATTTAGAATGGAAAAGAGAGTGGAAAAGTAGAATTTGTTGAAACTCTTGTAAAGTTTAGGTTAATGAATAATGATTTTGTTCATTCTTATGATGGGAAGATTTTGAATAGTCTTCCTAGAATAAGGATTTTACTGTGATTTTGAGAGCATATTCTATACAATAGGTTATCTTAGATCAAATAAATGAAGCAAACAATTGTGAAAGAGCCAACAATTTTGAATTTGAAACAATGGTGTCTTATGTATAGACTCCCCCTGTGATTTGCTCCTAGAATAAGGTATAGCAATTTTGAATTTGAAAAAATGGTAAATGAACAACTATTTAGCCTATCTATTATGCTACAAAAATTAACTACAAGTTAGAACATATCCATATTAGCATAAAATAGCAGGTGCAATTCACCTCAAACTCTACTGTGGTAATTTCTTTGTAAGGAAGTTTGCACTCCATGAACATTTTCTATGCACATCAATATGTTGGTTATTATCTTGATCTCTTTTGTGATCAAAATAATAGTGAAGTTCATTGCATAACTCATGAAAATTTTGTAGTGCTATGATCCAGTGCTCTTTTACTTCTTACTCACTGTGTTCTCAATCACCATGTGAAAATGACTTAGAGGACTGATCTTTGTCACCATTTCATAGTAACTTTCATTGTTTTTAGACTATTTTTTATTATTCAATCACTGTTTGATAGTGTTCTTCCTTTCTTAGTCCTATAGGACAGAGGACAATTTACATTTTGCAACTCTCTAACAATGATATTCCTTTCAGTGATCTTAGTCACCTAATTCAATGTGTTATCTTCTTCATTTCTCAGTGCTAACAATGCCTACATAGTGTTCTCTATGTCACAGTAGCAATGCTCCTTCATTTGAAGATATTATGTTTCTTAGACAATAATGTTTCAGTGTATTCATATTTGTCTTGAAAACATCTTGTTGCACTTGTAGAGTTTTGTTGTCTTGAAATAATGGATGTTGAATCATCCAATGAAGCTACGCACACTTTAAAGGATCTTGCCAAGAGAAATTAAACCACACATAAAGTGTTGCAACTAAGGGCATGCAAATGGAGATTGCTATTGATCTAGAAAATAAGATACTAGATGATTACAAATTTACAAATGCCTTGAATATATAGGCATGAGAGAGATGCAAAATGCAATATGATGTTGTCATGTGTTATGATCTAACAACATGTGAACCCTACCTAGGAAATGATAAAATATTGAGATAAGTTCTAGAAGGACAACTCATCTTCTAGAAGGAATCTTATCCCTACAAACCTGGAAGGGAAATTACCCCATTATTTATGATTTATCTAATAAATGCAACCTAGGACTTAATTAATTAAATGCAAGCCCTAAGTTAAATTATGCTAGTGTAATAGATAATTAATTACACTAACACCCCCCATAAGTGCAACTTAGGGATGAAATGCAATGATTATGCAATGATGATGATGATGATGGGTCCTAGCTACATGCTGGCCATTTTAGGTACACATTTACATGATGAAGATGCAAAAAATCTCCCACAACTGGAGAAAAGGGGAAAACCTAGTGGGAACAAAACCCCTCTCCAAAAAGGAGATGAAATGCAAAAAAGTGAGAAAGGATGGGAAGGATGGAGGAATCCCAAATACCCCCCAAGTACACCATCTGTCACATGGATACTATACAATCAATGGCCCCCCCATAGGAGGGAAAGAGAGAGACTATATAGCCCCCCCAAAAGATGTGATCACCTACAAAAATGGTAAGTGTTTGAAGACAAAACATGATCCAATGTCAACAAACAACTTGTTTCCCTTTTAGAAGAAACAAAACCAAGTGCAAGTGCAGGGATGCTTCCCATTTCAGATAGGAATTGAAGGAAGAAAGCATGAATGTGGATGATGATGTCTCTGAAAACTGATCACATGTCTCCTTGCCTGATGAAGGTGAAGATGCCACAATCAAAACAGGTTCATGCCCAATCAATGACGAAGGTGACAATTCAGGATGATGTAGAAACTGATGCTGAACAAGATCTAAAGACGACAATACAATGAATATGATGGAGACTAGATTTCCCCCCCACAATGAAGTGTCCTCAAAACCACTGAAAGAAGTTTGAAGCAACAAATGTGTCCAAACTACAAGTTTTCCGCTAGGAAGAAGAAAATCCAGTGGCGGATGCTGAAGAAACTCCAACTCTTGAATGGAATGAGAAGGAAGAAGTCTCATACATGAAATCTCTGAAGAGAAAACAAGTGCCTCCAAGATAGTCTCAAGATCCCTAATCAAGGTTGAGACAAAGGAATGAGGAGACTCGAGAGAACTCTCCAAACTAAGATCTGAATAGAGGAGTGATCCCCCCTCAAGAATGTCCTTGAAACCTGTAGAGATAGCCAAGGTTACAATACCTGAAACAAGGCCATCCTGTGATGTCAAGTCTGGAAAGCTAAATATGTCTTGATGAATGATTTTGGAAGCCTCAATCAATGAATCTGGACAAGGAATCATTGAATGTGAAGGGATACCAATAGTCTCTGATGGAGAAGAAGCATCTGAATAAACCTTGTCAACCTCTTTGGAAGATTCAAGGCAATCAATCTCCTACACATCAATATCATCATGGGGTACCTGATCTGAAGAATGACATTCTGAATCATGACCATCAGGGAATGGTGGAGTGTCTGAATCACCATATAGCTCCCAAAACTTAGTCCAAAGGATGTGAGGACAATCACAATGATCAATAGTACTCAAAACATCACAATCAACTTGCATAGCAATGATCTCCAAAATAGTGTACATGCTACAATACCAAGCAAATTTCTAAATACCTTCACTTGGACTAGGAACTATACCATACAAATGTGGCAACAACACATGTGATTGGAGATGGTGGATCATCCCATCTCACCATTGTTCATAGTTACCCTTGTGCAACATAGTCATAGAAGGAGTACATGAAAGCCCCATAATATCTCCAAAAACACAAAGACAATGACCTTCAACAGCAAATAGAAACTTCCAAAGATGATGTGCAACTGAAGTGATGCCACCTGGATCAAATATTCTTTTCCCAAGTTTCAGGATATTGAAGTTATTGAAAAAATGCACCAAATTGAAAAAATCTAATGCAAGAGTACCTGGAGCTGAAATTGATCAAAGTGAATGGACTAATGAAAAATCCTCTGAATTACCTTCCTGATGACAATGGAATCACTAAAATCCAATGAACGGTTCGAAGATATGAGCCTTTAGTTGACTTTAGTTGACTATATATTTTTTATGGCTGCAAAATTCTATAGAACTGATTGCACCACTGGAAAGTAGAGAAAATTCTCTTTTTGACGGTATGTTGTTTATCGATTTTTGATACCTTGGTGAAAAGTTATGATAAAATGAAAAAAATGCCTAGATGAGGCACTCTATAGGCTAATGAGGTGCAAAAATTCGGCCCCTGGGCACTAAGCACCTGATTCCTGATATGACTGGCGCATAATAAAAGGAAAAAAAAAAGAGAGCCACCAGATAGGTAGTGGTGGAGCGGGTGGCGAGCGGCGCGACTAAGAATAGAGGGCTCTACCGATGGAGGGAAACACCCGGCGATTGGCAGCAAAACCTGATGGTCGGAAATGTCAAATGTGTTGCGTCGGTGAAAAACAACCAGCAGGGAGGATGACATGGGCCCGACGAAGAATGAGGTACCACCAATAAATTCTTTCAACGAACTGTGGGGTAGATGGGCCGACAAACAAGTACCCGTCCTTTTCTGTAGAAATAATTCAAAGCCAACAAATAGATTTTTTTGAATATTGCACAAATGCAATTCAAAAAATTGAAAACCTTTATCAAAAAATGCCGACAATAAAATGTATTTGCAAGGACAAATAAAAACCAATTTTTTATGTGAACTGGTTCAGAAATTATGGCGATGATTTTCAAAAATCAAACCCCATATATAATTCCAATGGAAAAAATATGTGTATGTCGACCATAGAATATATTAGCAGGTCGCTCCAAATATTTAAATTTTTCTGCAAACTATAGGAACTTGCCAAAAAAAAATTTGCCAAAAATAATATGAGATAAAGCTCGATTTTTCTCTGAAATGAAAAAGTGCCTGCTGCTAAAAAAAAATTCCTCAGAGGACAACTGACCAAGATGATTTTTTACTACAAATTGTACGAATAGTACGGTTGATTTTGCAAACCCAAAAATACCTTTGATGGCTCTCAGGTTGATGAATCCAATTTTGATGATTGAACGGGCGATCCTAGGGTTTCGAGGCCTTTTGAAGACAATGGCGAGCCCAGATCTGACTCAGTCTACTCCAGAAATTAGCTTGGTCCCTGCGTGGAGTCAAGTAGCCTACAATGGAAACCTTCAAGCCTGTAATGAATCTCTCTAGCCCAACTTTATTGATCCTAGATTGAACTCTTAATGGAATGGCTCTAATACCATGTTGAAATAATGGATGTTGAATCATCCAATGAAGTTGCACACACTTCAAAGGATCTTGCCAAGAGAAATTCAACCACACAGAAAGTGTTGCAACTAAGGGCATGCAAATGGAGATTGCTATTGATCTAGAAAATAAGATACTAGATGATTACAAATGTACAAATTCCTTGAATATATAGGCATGAGAGAGATGCAAAATGCAATATGATGTTGCCATGTGTCATGATCTAACATGTGACAACATTTGAACCCTACCTAGGAAATGATAAAAGATTGAGATAAGTTCTAGAAGGACAACTCATCTTCTAGAAGGAATCTTATCCCTACAAACATGGAAGGGGAATTACCCCATTATTTATGATTTATCTAATAAATGCAACCTAGGACTTAATTAATTAAATGCAAGACCTAGGTTAGCTTATGCTAGTGTAATAAATAATTAATTACACTAACATGTTGAGCATAATATGTAGTCAAGATGCCTTCAAATGGAGCTCTTTTGCAGATGTAGTAGGATAATGGTGTCAATAAAATAACAATGTTAGTGAAAGGTATGAAAGTAGATACATTGAGAATGGAAGGTATAATTTTTTGACAGTAAAAGAATCATTTATCTGCTCAGATCTTGACACAAGTTTCCCCGATACATAAGATAGCATATAATGTACTCTATTCCATGATATTCATCTAATTCCATACCACCTAGAGAGGCAATGACTAAAAGTATATGCGCCCTATACTTTATAGCCCAAATGTGCCTTTCTAATGGTTTTCCACAATTAGGAAGAAGGTATGTCATGAAATTTTTGTGCCCACCCAAAACTAATCCTTACAAAGAATGTCTTCACCTATGCAAAATACCATAAGTTGCTTCAAAATACACATTTGCATCTTTATGATTATATACACAACATCTATTTTGCCATAGTTTCAAAATACACATTTATGATAATATTCACATAGCAAGAACCTTGAAAGGCCAGAAACCTTTCTCTCATTCTTCCTAGGTCACTCCTCAAGAGCCTGTATCAATATTTGTGGGCTCTTTACAATAGATTATCCACTGATGAGAAGGCTCCCCTCATTTTCTAATGGAATAAATTGTCATTTTCTCTACTTGAATGGGTAATGTGATGTAGCAAGTTCAATATCACAAGGCATAGTTTGAGAGTAGAATTTTGAGACTTGATATCCATAGAATCCAACTTCTTGCAACACAAAATGTAGAATCATCATCCCAACCAATGAAACTTAGCTTTAATATGCACCATAACCAATGTTTTCCAACATGATTGGTGGAATTGAACTAACTTTTGGTGGTCCCTTGAATAGAAAACATACATAGACAAAAACTGTTGCAGTAGCCAACAAGGAGAAAAAAAATGGATGATACATAGCTCCATGATAGCCTATCATCCTTGATACTCTCTTAGAGGAAAATATTGCACACTCACCACATTTCTAAGGAAGCTTAAGTAGCATTTGCTGAGACAAGTTTTTGTTTGAACCAGCTGCCTGAATTATAGTCGCATTCAAGGAAGGTGCCTTTGAAATTGTTATTACTAACTGAGCACTCATACTATCTCCCAATTTTCTTCCAACTAATTAGTTATATGAGTGATTATTTCTCATTAAGGCATAAGCATATTTGGAAGTATATTTTTATTAGATATTGTAGTTGCAAGTTCCACAAGCCTTCACAAAACCTTCTACACAACCACCACAACACCACACTATTGTTGTTGAGCCTTTGCGGTTCCCCGCATCACCATGAAGGCCCAACAACAACCGTGTGGTGTTGCGGTGGTTGTGCAGACGATTTTGTGAAGGATTTGGTGATCCGAAGTGAAACTTGTAACTACAATATCTGATAAAAAAACCACTTCCAAATATGCTTTTGATGGATGTTCATATCCTCATCCAAAACTCCAATTCACACATAGGCAGGAAGGATGATTTCAAAGGTTGAGGAGTTAGGATTTACACCCACTGGTTGCATTTTCTTAAAATTTTCTAAGGAATTTTTAGAAAAACCCATTTTGAACATACCTTCAATCATGATATTCCATGATATCACATTTCTTTGAGGCATTTTTTGAAACAGTTCGCTTGCCTTGTCTATGCTTCCACATTTTCATATATGTCTAGTAGGGAACTTGTAACTACAACATATGAAAAAAAATTCCATGTTATTATGCTTTGATGGATATACCTTCATTATTATTGGATATCTGATGAAGTGCACATTATTATAACACAAGCCTATTTTTAGATTGTTTCATTTAGCATCACCAATATTCTCCACAAGAACATTGTCCCTGTTTAAAATGATGGAAATGGTTTACATCTCTTAGAAGAATTTCTCTTGCAACAGTATTGGAGATGAATTTAGATGCAGTGTGAAAATCAGAACATACTCGAACGTTCTTTGATGAGAAGATTTCTCATGCATCAATGTCAATCCAGGGACAACCAAGGTTTGATTTAAAGGAGGTAGTCCTATCTAGACCAATGGTTGGATTATATCTATATATCATAGGACAGATTAAGAAATAATTCTTACTGTGCCTCTGTAAAATGATAATGATTTTTCATAGGAAAGCTTCAGAAATATCCCTTGCTACACCTATGAAAAAGGGGGTAAAACAAGCTAAAAATAAAAAATGAAATGTTTAGACCTAGAAAGCAATGTAAAGCAGGGAAAATCATCTCCATTTCAATCCTGTCATAACTTACTTTCAAAATTATTACTAAACCTAAAAATCATTGTAAAGGAAAGCAGGTAAAATCATCTCCATTTCAATAAAATCATAACTTACTTTAGAAATGATTACTAAATCTAAAAAGCATTGTAAAGGAAAGCATGGAAAATCATCTCCATTTTAGTCATGTCACAACTTACTTTGGAGGTGAAATGTCTAACTCTAGAAAGCATCAAAATCTATTTAGCCTATCCCGAGATTCCTTGTTTAACATAAACATAAACAAATCAAGATTACTATGATATTGAAGGAAATGGAATATGAACATGACTACTATAATAAAGTTACTGTAACAATGGAATACAAATATGGTGAACACAACAAAGGTTACTACAACAATGGAATATAATATGACTACTACAACATAGATTACTACAATAATGATTCATTCTTCTATAGTAAAATCATATCAAAGACAAAAAGAAAGATGAGAGAATAGACTGTCATTTTATTCCCACTGGAAGTACAACTCTAATGATCAATTCCAAACTAATATTTTTCCCCTCTTGTTGTGATTAATGGCTTCATTTAAATACATAGAGAGATAAGGGACAAATCATAACCAATTATCCCCAAATTGGACTTCCTAATCTATGACCAAATTAAAAAATGGATTTTATTACAATTTTAGATTGTCTACAACAAATCAATCAAACAAGATCAGATCTCAATGATCTGTCCAACACCAATCAACTGAAAATAGGTCGAATTTGGTTTTACGATTGAGGAAAAATTGACAATCGACTGCAACAGTGAATTTGGAAACATCATCTTTAGAAAACCACTCATATTTCTCGGATCCTTGACTTTCTGAGGATTTTTCCACAAGGAAACTTAATTGAGATCATTATGGACAAAACCCATGTCTTGGATTTTTTAGATTCGCCTTCATTTGCTAAAAAATTCCAACACAAAAGTGCCTCTCCTTATTTAGCACATGTTTGACTGGAAACTTTGATCCTAAGCTAGAGGTTCATAAGTGTGACTTGGGTATGAACTTGGGAACAAAAATCCATGTCATCAATACTAGAAACAAAACCCATGTTGTGGATTTCCTCATGGAGGTGTTCTAGTATGCCAACCTTGGAGGTTGGAACCATTAGTGTTGTTATTGTTGCTACAAGAAATCACTTCATAAACCATCATCAGTAAAATCATGCATAATGGTCTTTAATTTATTAAAAATGAAGAAAAATGAGCACTACTTAACCACTAAATCATAAATAAACATAAAATGTCATTTTATGAGAAATTATGGCAAATGGAGTGATAAAGGAGTGGTAGGAGGAAGCAAAAGGGATAAAATGGATGTTTGGAAGTGGTAATAATAGAAAATGTACTAGGGGCCATGTTTAACAAACCAAATACAATTGCTAACTTTTCACTATGGTGGTAGATAAATTATTCTTTTTTCTTCTATTCCACAGAATTAAGTAAGATTCTTGAATCTACAAATACCCTGTTTCCTTCATTTTCTAAGCCAATTTCTCCAATTTTGCATAGCTCTCTGGTGTAGGAGCACCTAATGGATTTTATGCCTCCATGAGGCCAATTTGTGAAGTTTGAGTTAGTTAGGTGATATAATCTTGTAATAAGGTCATTTAGACCATATTAAATATGTTTGAGTCTATTTTAGGTCCTAGGAGTTCTTGGTTGGGTCATTTTGCAATCATGGTTAAAAGTTGTCAATTCTTGCAAAATTGTCATATTGAAAAGTTGCAAAAATGCAAGAACGAGAATATGAAGAGTCAAGATCATGTAGAAGTTGATTAGTTAGTTGGGAAGTTAGAAATGGTTTTAATATGATAAATATGTAATTCCAACTCGAATTTGGGGGTTGGAGATGGTTGGAAATTGTGAAGAAGAAGAAACCCTTTTTTTTGTGGATTATTTCTGAATTTTTCGCATGTTGTAGAATGTTCTCTTGGTTTGTACAGACTGTATCTTTCATATAATGATATGAAACTGGTTAAATAAGTTAGTGATGATAATATACTTCCATTTTCAATTGGTCTCATCAATTTTTATTGATATTTGTAAAAGTTATGGCATTTTTGGTATAGGCTGTCCTGAATGACTGATTTTTCCTATAATAGTCCGAAAAAAACACATGGTATGGATTGGTACAGTACAATAATGGTCTAAAACCAATGGTAAATTATGAATGAGTCTAGTTTAATTTCCTTTTTTTTAATCTAATTTCATTAATATTTGAAAGAGGTATGACATTTTTGGTGAGACCAAGTCTGTGATAAAATTAGGGTTTCCAACAAGCATTAAGAAAACTATATCTTTGTATTGCGCCACCCAAAAAGGCTCAAACTTGGTGAGAGTCTTCTTTACATTACTGCACAAGATTCCTACAAATGTATTTTAATTATTTCATCATTTTGGAAAGATATGGAGGTTTTTTGTGTGTCTTTTCATAGTAAATATTGTCATAACCCTTGGTGAAATGAGGGTTTAGCAAAATAATGCATCGTTGAGCTATTTGATGTAATGATCATTTTTATGCCATCAATATGAATGGTGAGTAGGAAAAAAAATTGAAAGTCTTTTGATTGAAGATTTCTTTGAAAACTGATCTATTTTTGATGGTTGAAGGTTTTGAACCCCGACTCTGCATCAATTGGTATCAGAGCTAGAAGACTCTAGGAAATGAAGGTTGTGTGTTTGTGTGTTATCTTTTTGCAGGTTGAAGAGAGAACCTGGTGTCAAGAGACTAGGTAGTGAAGAAGAGAGGAAACCTAGGTGAGGTGTCACAAAGACAAGAGAAGCAAGGTGAAAGAGACTTTCTTGGAAAAGAGAGAAGAATGGATGTGTTGAAGAAGTACTTGCAGGCTGAGGGTTCACAAAAGAGGAAACAAGAAAGAAAAAGAGAGGAAGGAGAAAAGGAAAGACAAATGGAAATTGACCAAGAGATAAAAGAGCTAAGGTAGGCTATGGAAAGAATGGAAGAGAGATGGAATATTGTCATGCAGTAGTTGCAAAGTTGGCACTTATGAGTTAAGAGGAAGATTACATGGCCTATTAGAAAGATTATTCAGAGGAGAAGACAAATGGGAGTAGTAAAAACGGATGTGAAGGAACATTTGTTGATAAAGGAAGATGATGAAAAAATCAAGCAAGCCAAAGTGATGATGGTAGAAGAAGAAGAATGCATGGAGGTTGCATCCATTCCATAATTTGAAGGTACCAAGACAACAAACTTGAAGAATGATTTGATTTTGGAGGGAAGTGATATTGATTTGGTATCAAGAGTTGATTGGTTGAAGGTCAAGGATGAATTGATTTTTGAGGATCAAGGTTGGCTTCAAAAGTATGTTGAAATGGTGTTTTCTTCATTATTTTCCAAAGAGGATAATGGTCTTTCAATTTTTGTCACATCAAAGGTTACTGAACTTGATAAAGCAACAATCATAGGGGAAAAATATTATATAAAAAAGATGGAAAACAAAGGTGAAAAGCTTAAGGATGATTTGCTAAGGAAAGTGGATGAGTTTAAGCATGCATTTGATGGGAAGGAGGATGGAATACACTATTTTCTTATTTTGATTGCAGCCTTAAGAAAGGGTAATCCTAGATTCAAGATGAAACGGATTCTTGATGTAGGTTATCATGCATTTGCAGGTCCTCACTCAAGGGACTTGAGTTTATTTTTGGTCAGGAGTATGGTGTAGGAGCACCTAATGGATTTTATGCCTCCATGAGGCCAATTTGTGAATTTTGAGTTAATTAGGTGATCTAATCTTGTAATAATTTTATTTAGAACATATTGAATATTTTTTAGTCTAGTTTAGGTCGTAGGAGTTCTTGGTTGGATCATTTTGCAATTATGGTTAAAAGTTGTCAATTCTTGCAAAATTGTCATATTGAAAAGTTATAAAAATGCAAGAATGGGAATATGAAGAGTCAAGATCATGTAGAAGTTGATTAGTTAGTTGGTAATTTATAAATGGTTTGAATATGATAAATATGTAATTCCAACTCGAATTTGGGGGTTGGAGATGGTTGGAAATTGTGAAGAAGAAACCCTTGTTTTTATGCATTATTTTTGAATTTTTCTCATGTTGCAGAATGTTCTCTTGGTTTGTACAAATTTTATCTTTCATCTAATGATCTAAAACTAGTTGAAGTTAGTGATGAAAATCTACTTCCATTTTCAATTGGTTTCATCAATTTTTATTGAGATTTGTAAAAGTTATGGTATTTTTGGTACAGGTTGTCTTGAATGACTTATTTTTCCTCTAACAGTTCAAAATAAAAACATGGTACGGATTGGTACAGTACAATATTGGTCCAAAACAAATGGAAAATGATGGATAAATGAGTCTATTTTCATTTCCTTTTTGTTTTATCTAATTTCATTAATATTTGAAAGAGTTATGACATTTTTGGTGAGAGTAGGTCTGTGATAAAACTAGGGTTTCTAGCAAGAATTAAGAAAACTATATCTTTGTATTGCACCATCCAAAAAGGATCAAACTTGGTGAGAGTCTTCTTTACATTTATGCACAATGTTCCTACAAATGGATTTTAATTATTTGATCATTTGGGAAAGATATGGAGGTTTTTTGTGTGTCTTGTCATAGTAAATATTGTCACAACCCTTGGTGAAATGAGGGTTTAGCAAAATAATGCATTGTTGAGTTGTTTGATGTAATGATCATTTGTATGCCATCAATATGAATGCTGAGTAGGATAGAAAGTTGAAAGTTTTTTGATTGAAGAGTTTTTTGAAACTAATCTATTTGTGATGGTTGAAGGTTTTGAACCCCGGCTCTGCATCACTCTCCCATGTTTGTGGATGTGATATGTCTCCTACAATTTTTTAATTGATTTATCTTTCTGTTGTGTTTGGACTTACTTTTGTAAACTTTCAAAATACAATGCAATTATATTCTTTCTGAATTGAGACTAATAGTAATTTTGTTGGTTGTATTGAGACACAACTTCATTCATGGCATAAAAGGTAGCACCATGTTGCTCATATCAGATGGCATATTGCATATAAAGGAGAAAATATTCTAGGGTTATTGTTGACTATATTGAAAGAGAGAGCTTCATATATGGGACACAGTGAACACTCTCCTTCTTGGATTCTACACATTACAGCTTGTTCTAGGAAGATTTCCCACATTTTAGAAGTTTTAAGAGATGAAAGGGGCATGTGCACACATTGAAGGGCTCCAAGCTTGCGTTTCCATCATTGCAAAATATTTTTGGAGAAGTTTCTTTCTTGTCATTTCTGTGCATTGTAACTCATATTTTTAGTCTTGTGATTGAAAATAAAAATTGTAATACTCTATTTCTAAGCATTTTTCAAGCAAGATAAATATTTCAAACTTTTGCAAGTTGTAAGAACACCTTTCTTTTAATAAATTTTAATGATTTTTCCTTCTCAATGGCTATATTATTATGTGCAATTGATGATTGATGTGTATTTCTATGTCTTATGTTTAAATCCTCAAATATCAGTCAATTAAAATCACTAAATATACTACTAATTGGCATCAATTGATAATTAAATTGACTAAATGTACTACCAATTAACATAAAGCAATGAACAATGAATACATATGACTAAATATACTACCAAATTGATCAAAATGATAATTAAAATTAATGACTAAATACACTACCAATGGATAGAAATCAGTGAATAAAAATGACTAAATAAGTGACCAAATTATAGTAATCAATGACTAAATCAACAACTAAATATATCAGTGAATAAAAAATGACTAAATAAGTGACCATGTTACAATAATCAATGACTAAATCAACGACTAAATATACTACCAAATTGATTAATCAAAACAACCAATAAATGACTAAAATTGGTTTATTCATCAATCTAGTCACAATATAAATGACTGGCAATAAACTACTAATGGTCACGTGATCATGTTCAGTCACTTATATGCAGTTTTTAGTAGTTTTTCTAATCATATATTGTTGTTTCTATACTAGTGAAGAAACTTTTGAGGATGGGGTATTGTTGGCCAACCATGGAAAGAGAATCTCATTAGTAAGTGCAGAAATGTATCCAATGTCAACATCATGGAGACCTTACCCATGCTCCAGCTGAAGAGTTACAACCAATGGTCACACCTTGGCCTTTCTCGTAGTGGGGGATTGGCCTTATAGGAAAGATTAATCCCACCTCATTTAATGGACACAAATTCATCATCACGACCACTGACTACTTTACTAAGTGGGTCAAAGCCATTCCTATGACTTATATAATAGGGAAGCAGATCTCCAAGTTTGTCTTGAATTACCTTATTTGTTGCTATGGTGTTCCAAAAGTCCTTATCTTAGATAACAGAACACCCCTCAAGAATTAGGATGTAAGAGAGCTATTCCAATGATTCAACATCCAACATCGATTCTCTACCACCTATTACCCCCAAGGCAATGATCAAGCTGAGGCTACAAACAAGACCATTCTAAAAATCCTAAAGAAGATAGTCAATAAAGTTGGTCGTGACTAGAATCTACAGTTAAATATTGTCCTATGGGCTTATAGAACCATTATCTACATGCCTAAAGGTGCAACCCATTTCTCCTTGGTCTACGAATCATAAGCCATCCTACTTATTGAGGTCAAGCTTCCCTCACTACGAGTATCACTCCAGGATTTGATCACTGATGAAGAAAATAGGGTATCTCGATTGAATGAATTAGAATTCTTTGATGAGCATCATCTTGATGCCCTCAATCATTTGCAAGCATACCAAAGCTAACTAAAATGAAGCTAGAACAAGAAGATCAAGAGTTAGTCTTTCCAGGTAGGGGATCTTGTCCTCAAGCAGAATCAGAAAAATGTGTTAAATCAAGATAGTAAAGGAAAGTGTGAGCCTAATTGGTTGGGCCCATTTTTTGTCACAATGAGCTATGGATCAGGAGCTTACCAATTGTCAACACCTGAAGGAGAACCCTTGTAGGAGCCAATCAAAATTTTACATCTTAAAAAATTTATGCCTAGGCTTGAAGGGTGTAAAATATAAAAAATATAAAAAATAAAAAAATGATAATAATTCAAAAAAATAAGAAAAAGGATTGAAAATAGTAAAAAAAAATCGTCCTCTAGTAAAAACCACTTTGGTGGTGATTTGGGAAAGTACCTTAGTGAAAACCTAGGAAACAGACGCCTTGCGTAAATAAGCACCTCCATCTATCTTTGGCTCTTTAGCTTATCATGGTTTGCTTTATATTCATTTGTCACATCACTCGTCCTATTTATTCCTATTACCAACAAGAGTGCACCTGTCTGTGAAAGAAAAGATGCTTTGAAATCCTATGTAACAATGGGAAAACTTTCAAGTTGTGGGTACCCTATGTTGAAAGTTAACCTCCGGATTATAGGTCAGCTTCCTTTATGATTTCCTAATGATGAACTATAAATTTTGATGGAAAAGAGTAGAAGGCTTTAAATGAATGCATGAACTGAACTTTAAAATGGAAGGTGATGCACCTAATGACGAAAAAATAATCTACAACCTAACTCACAAATGGCTTTTCAATATTTCTACTTGCACAACCAAAACTGACAACTTAATCACTTGAATGTTTCATACAGAGGCTTTGACAAAACATCTCTTTCAAAGGAAGAATCTATTTTCACAACTAAAATGATAAATTCATCACATGCACAATGTATAACCTGTAAATTTAAGTATTACTTCATACACACACTTATGAAAGAGATAGAAAATTAGAGGTTTTGAAATTGAAACACAATAATCCTTTAATCAGATCCAACACAATGATGATGCCTAAAATCTTGAAGGAAAAACTTGATAATACTGAAAATCGAAAGGAATTCATCTGCTAATAACAAAACTAAAATGACTTATAAAGAGATGCTACATAATATTAACCAAAAAATATTTGAGTTACAAAATCAATCTCTTCTTTGCAGAAATGCAAAGGCAAAACTATCAAGAACTGAGAAAAGATAGTCATTTTCTCAATACATATAAAAGATAGAAGAGAATGAGACCAAAAATAGATGTTGAGCTAATTGAAGTAAAAAATATGTGAACTCCAAAGCTATCCACGAGCAAAAATAAAACTGCCTTAAAAAGGGGCCCAACAATGCTGCAAACTGAGCTTAAACAACTCAAAACTCTGTCTCATACTGTGTGTAATTGAAGTGGAACTCGAAATGGCTCTAATGTGCATGGAGGTGGCACTAAAAGTGAAAATATCCCCCCCACGAGAAAATATGAAAACCCTTAAAGAGAGCAGTCAAAACCAATGTAAACTATACTCTAAATGTTGCAAACTCCTCTTAACGTGCATGATCAAAACAACTCCAAAACTAATGTGAAACTGGAGATATGTCTCAGGAATCTCCATAATTTGCATGATTTTGAAAGAAAAGGACTATGTGATTAAATATTAAAGATAATTAAAATGATTATTTTAATATTTAATATGTGGTGACTCCTCCTTTTATATTACATGCATAACATTTTAAATATTAAGTAATCGGCTTTAATATTTAATTACAATGGTTGATTTTTGTCAAAATAATGCAAACAACATAAGTGAAGAAGTGTTGAAGTCAAAACTAAATGATAAATATTGAGACCTAACTCTCAACTCTACCCTTAAACTCACGGGCTCCTCTAAAATGATTAGGTTTATTGACTTGAAAGTCATAAACCATGGCAATAATAATTTGAAATTATTTTCTTAAAACATGAGTCAAAAATGACTCACTCGAATTAGGGTGCAAGAAAAAGCTTGAACCTTAAATTTACTTCTTCATTCTTCACTTTTATTTTTTTGAAGAATTTTGTTCCTGGCATTGCCATAGTGGATAGCTAGGGTTTTCTTGAGCTAAAATAGAGATTATTGTGAGATGTTGAGTTTGTTCTAGGATTTTTTTGGAAGATTTACATGCCTTCGCGCTACTGGTAAGTTATTTTCTTGCTGGAAATGCTGATATTTTCTTTCTTTCTGTGAAAAAGATAGACTCCTTGTGACAAAAAATCATATATATTTGCAGTGCCCCAATGGTTTGAATCTTCTCCATTTTTTATGCTCTTTTGAGAAGAATGAAGAACCCTTGCTCAAGGTCATGGCCATTACCTTAATATCCTAGTGTCATTGCATTTTATGAGATAACAAATCATTAAGGCATTCTGTCAAACAATATGGTGCCTTGTCTATGCTTTCATTTTTACTTATAAATATGCATCTTGTGATTTAGTGGCATTGAACCCTAAAAATCTCTTGCATTCTTCTCTATCTCCTTCCTTGTGTGCCGCCATGGGAAACTTGATTTACAAATTTTTGAGTTTAAAATCCTTTAATGGTTGTGGCTTCCATATCATTGTTGATTTGTGCTTTATACTCGTATGAGCTAGAAACTCCTCAATTACCCTATATCTGAGATTTCATGCAAACCCCAAGTGGGTCTCATTATTTTTGAGACACAAAGCCATCTTTGGTCGTGGTTGTAGCATTTCTCCATCTGGGTTTCATTTACTTTGCAAATGGATTTTTTCTATTGAACAAAAAGAAGGCT
This sequence comes from Sequoia sempervirens, assembly GCA_007258455.2. Lineage (NCBI taxonomy): Eukaryota > Viridiplantae > Streptophyta > Pinopsida > Cupressales > Cupressaceae > Sequoia > Sequoia sempervirens. The sequence continues at coordinate 441,699,805 of VDFB02000003.1, forward strand.
TTTGTTTTTTGGGTTTTCACTGTAATCCACAAGCTTGTCTTCACAGTTGAAAGTTTACCTCAATAATTTATAACAGTATTTTCAATGTATTATTTATGAATTTTTTCTAAGTAGAAAGAAAAAAAAAAAAAACCTTGATAATAACATCTTTCTGTAGGACATTCCATGTAGAAAGAGAAATAATATTATTTATCTCTTTTCTGAAAGTGGCAACAAAAATTTTCCTTGGACTCTTAAACTCAAAGTCATCCTATTTTCCTGTAATGAAACTTATGGATATTATGTTTTAAACATTTCTTCATGCAAAATCTGGGCTCCAAGCTCCATATGTAGATATTTTTTGAGTTTAATAATGGCTGAGAGATTCTTTGTTTTTAGATCAAGACTTTTGCATTCTCTTTTCATAGAATATCTGAGTTCCACTACTCCCATGTTCTAGTATATGAAATGACCAAGTGATAATACACCATTTACTTTTTATGTTGTCTTCAATCCTTCATTCATTATGCTATTTTCTCATTCACAATGATTGAAATTAAAAAAATGAAAAGAATCTATAGGTATCATATGGGTTGTATTACCATAGGATGTAGCTTACTTTACCTTGTGAAAGATGCATGAAATCTGAACATTAAGCCTTTATCTAATTTATAAATGGTGTTTTCTTTAAGCAAGAATAATTGCCTTCTCTCATATTTTTGCGTACATATTTATATTGACCTCCATATGCGTGGGTTATTCTTGACATTGAGTGGTTGTATATTTCTTCCTATTGCTGCTCCATTCTTGAAAGGCACCTTATTATGTAAGCCTGTATCATATTTTCTCTTTATAATCTCAGTGTAGAACACCATTGTACATGACAACTTATGAATGTGGATTTTCATTATAGAGGCATTGTTGGATTATAATGTGGTTGCCCTTGCTTTGCTATTCATGTGAATGAATTTTTCTTGAACTCTATAAGTGTTCCTTATCTTGAATCTTCAAGTTGGCAATGATTCCAATAGTGAATCTCTGTAGTAAAATCTTGAATTTTTTTCATAAGAAGAGCTGCTCCTTGAATGATTTCTTTGTGAGAGTGTATTCTCTCATGTGCGATTAACATGGCTGTCATGCTTATGCAATAATCACTGTCTTCCATGATTGATGATACATTGATGATTCTTTGGTATCTTATGGTGGTTGTGATGAAACCCTCAATTATGTATCCTCTTACTTGCAGTAGCTTGCAAAATGACAGTTAATTTTAAACATTTCATTTATTGTCCCTATTGTACATGTTGCAAGTATGGGCTAGATTGGTGGTGTTGTCATTGATGTCAACATTGTTCAGTATGTTGCAAATTGTACATGTATAGTTGAGATGTTGTTGAGATGCTATGAGTACATGGAGCTATCTTATATGGCTATAGATGTGTTGTGTTGATGAGTTTCCAAGTGCTTTTGAGAAAATTAATAAAGAAGAGAAGTAAAAGTGATGAATGTGTTCAGATTGTGCTCTGGTATGTGCTCTGCATTTCTAATGTCTTGATCCTATTCCTATGCGGTTTTGAAGTTTTCATTACGGTGATCTGATAGTGTTACATTCTGAGTTTCAGTTTCTGGTGAGATGGTATGTGAAATTTGTGTCCACTGGTATGTGTATTCTACCAACAGAGTTGATCTTCTATGGACTGGGAGAAATGTTACTGCTCTGCAGTCCTCCATTGGTTTGTTTTAGATCTTGCAGATCTGGGATTTGTCTTATGATGATGTTCTCTTTGTTTTTGCAAAGAAGGTTGAAGCTTGGTAATCTGGAAGTTGTGTTTCTATATTCCAATGTAGGTTTGCATAGTTCAGATGATTTGGTGAAAGGTATTCAGTGTATTAAGTATATTGTTTTGTTGCGGATGTATCTGAAGACGTTTGAGATGAAGTCTCATGAATAATGAAGCGTGTTGAGGTGTTCGACTATCATCTTCATGCTAGGAAGTGTGTGCATCATTATTCATTTTCGTTTTCATTAGGTTTGGCCGACTTGGTGTTTACACTTCTTTTGAAAAATAAAAAATTAATTGAGGAAGCATGTGGTTGATTTGAGAATGTTATTTTTGATCTTGAAAAATAATTTTATTGGTCCACTCTTATTCCTTTCCACCATGGGAATTTTGAGTTTCTGACCTAATTTAAATTTATGAAATGGGTTATTTGTGGTCGACCTTGGTAAATGCTTCTAAGGTTGAGAATGGTATAAAAGCAAGTCGAATTGTGAAGATTTGTATAACAGTGTGATGCAAAGTGACGAAAGTGAGCCACAAATCATAGGAGCAGAAGTGTATGTGAGTGAGTTGTGATAGCAGTTTTTCAATGTGTTGAAGGTAGTGAGTTGAAGGTTTCTACAATCCTATGGATGTGCATTAATTGTTGTGGTGGATCTTTTTTTCTCTTTTGTATCTGTAGGCAATGAGCCTCCTTGTTGGACAGTGAGCCTTTGTACTTAGACAGTGAGTCCTCTTTGGGTAGTGAGCCTTTGTGTTTTGCTTATAATCTTTATATTGTGAGTTAACCCTCACCGTGGTTTTTCCCTTATTAGGTTTTCCACATAAAAATTTGGTGTTCATTGTGTTGATTTTCTTTCTGTTATTTGTGTTTCATGCCATAACTTAATAACAGAATAGTGTGGTTGTGGAATTAATAAGTGTTCGGTTTTAAGTTTGAATTTGTGTGACAACTAATTCATCCCCCCTCTCACTTGTCCTGTGCCTGTTTAACAATTGGTATCAGAGCTTTTGGTTCCTTGTGTAGAGCTTAATCGCTTAAGGAAGATCTGATGGCACACAAGTTGGCAATCCCTATGTTTGATGGAACTAACTACAATTATTGGGACATATGAGAGGAAATATTATATCTCTTGGTTTCAAGACCTGGAAGGTTGTAGAGACAAAGTATACACCTTCTTTTGGTGGTTTTAATTCTATAGATGAGATCTTTGCTTATGAAGAAAATGAGAAGGCGAAGTATGTGATTTGCAGTGGTTTATCTAAAAATGAGCAAGTTAAGGTTAATTCTCTGGATACTGCCTATGAAGTCTGGAATAAGTAGGAAGACATGTATGAAGGAAATGAAAAGGTGAAATTGAAAAAGAAGCTGGTAGAAAAGCATAGATTTGTGAACCTGAAGATGGAAGATGGTGAAGAATTTACAAGTTTCTTTCAGAGAGTTGAACTGGCAGCAAATGAAGTTAGAAATCAAGGAGGAAAACTATTAGATGAAGATATAATTGAGAAGATCCTGATCACTTTACCAGAATGTTACAGTGAAAAGATATTTGTTATTGAAGAAATGTATGATCCTAAGTACATTCTAGAAGAGTTCTTCAACACCTTGCAAGAATTTGAGATAAGGAAGTTCCAGAAAGACGACAAGACAAAAGAGAAGACAGAAACAACATTCAAGGCTTTAAATATTGAAGAACCGGATAGCAATGATGAATAGTTGGAAGAAAACTTCACCAAGAAATTGAAGAAAGGCACCAAAAAGTATAAACGTATGTTACCCTTTAAATGTTTCAGTTGTGGTAACATTTGTCATTATGCTTCGAGATGTCTGAATAGGGATACACATAAAAAGAAAAAGGATTATAAGGATAAGGATAGGAAGGATAAGAAGTATAAGAAGTTGTACTATGTTAAGGAAGAGGCGGGTATTTCTAATGATGAATCGGAGAATGAGGTTGATGATAGTGAATGCTTATTCTTAGCTTTGGAAAATAAATATGTATCCACAAACTTTGGAAAATGTGTAAGAAGGCTCTGGAGGTTAAGAAGAATATGATGGAAGGTACCTTGGTTACCAATTTTCATGCAAGACAGGATGAAGACTACTGGGTAATTGTTAGTGGATGTTCAAATCACATGACCAAAGATAAGAGTAAGTTCACTAAACTTGAAAAATATGATGGTGGTTTAGTTATGTTTGGTGATGATTCATGAGCTAAGATCTTTGGTAAAGGTTCAATTAGTTTTGATGGAGTGCACAATACTGATGATGTATATTATGTGAAGGGTTTGAGGCATAACCTTCTAAGTGTTGGTCAAATGTGTAGCAATGGCTTTAAACTTGTGTTTCAGAACAATACCTGTGAAATCAGAAAAGGATCCATAAATGGAGATATGGTTGCAGCTGGAAGAAGAAATCATGGAAAAATCTATCAGTTGAAGGGAGTTGATGGTAAGTACCTATTATCTCAAGTCAGTGAAAGTTGGTTATGGAACCAGAGAATGGGAAATGTAAATTTTGATAACCTGGTCAAGATCAGTTCAAAGGAGATTGTTTGAGGACTACCTAGAATCACAAGACCTACTAATACTATCTGTAGAAGTTGTCAGTTGGGGAAGCAAACTAGATGCATCTTTAAAGGAAAAGAACATTCTACTATCAGCATGTTGGAGTTGGTACATATTGATCTATGTGGTCCGACAAGGACTGGAAGCCTAAATGGTGATAGATATTTTATGTTGTTTATTGATGATTATTCTCGAATGACATGTGTTGCATTTCTTAGAGAAAAGACTCAGGATCTGGATAGGTTTAAGGTATTCAAAGAAAGAGTGGAAAATGAAGTAAATTTGAAAATAAAGTGTTTGAGATCTGATAGAGGTGGTGAATTCACTTCTGGTGAATTTAATGCATTCTGTGAGAAGCATGGCATAAATAGATAGTTTTCTACTCTGAGAACGCCACAATAGAATGGAGGAGTTGAAAGGAAAAATAGGATAGTACAAGAAGCTACTAGAACTATGATGAAAAAGTCCAATGTATCGGATGTATATTGGAGAGAAGCGATACATACTGTTGTTCATGTTCTTAATAGAGTTCAGATCAAACACAACAACACAAAGACACCTTTTGAGTTATGGACTAGTAAGACTCCTACTGTAAAATATTTTAAGGTATTTGGAATCAGATGTTATATTAAAAGGGATGATGAAAACCTTGGAAATTTTGATGCTAGATGTGATGAAAGAATATTTCTTGGATACTCTACTACTAGAAAAGCATACAAATGCTTTAACAAAAGATTGAGGAAGATCATAGAAAGTGCTAATGTGAAATTTGATGAAGATATATGCAGACCTATTGAAATAAGTGAAGTTGAACCTAATGATCCTATCTGTGGACATGTACTGGAGGAGAATAAAGAGAAGGAAGAAGAAGAGAAAGAAGGACAAACTGAAGAAGAAGAAGAAGAGAATGATCTAGAACTTGCTATAAGGACTCCTAAGTATGTATAGAAGAATCATCCAGAAGAACAATTAATTGGAAACAAGAGTGAAGGAATAAAGACAAGAAGTAGAGTTGCAGCTAAGGTAAATTTGTGTTTACTTTCTAAAATATAACCTAAATCTGTAAGTGAAGCATGTGAAAATGAGAGCTGGATGAGAGCAATGAAAGAAAAGCTACAGTAGATAGAAAAGAATCAGACATGGGAACTAGTCCCTAGGCCTGTGAATAAGAATGTGATTGTTTCAAAATGGGTGTTCCAGAATAAGCTAAATGAAAGTGGAGAAGTTGTAAGGAATAAGGTAAGACTAGTTTGCAAAGGATATTCACAAGTTGAAGGAATAGATTTTATAGAAACATTCACCACTATGGCTTGAATGGAAGCTATTAGGATGTTTTTGGCATTTTTTTCCCACAAGGACTTTAAAGTGTATTAGATGGATGTAAAGTCGGCTTTTTTGAATGGTGAATTGGAGGAAGAAGTGTATATGGAACAAACTGAAGGGTTTCAATTTTCTGACAAACTAGACATGGTTTGTAAATTGAAGAAGGCATTGCATGGAATGAAGCAAGCTCCCAGAGTTTGGTATGAAAGATTGGATAGATACTTGACAAAGCAAGGATTCAACAAGGGTTATACTGACAACAATCTCTACTTTAAGGTACAAGGTAACAAAATGTTGATAGTAGTTGTGTATGTAATTGATATCATTTTTTATGGAAATGATGGCATGTGTAAAAAATTTGCTGAAGAGATGCAGAAAGAATTTGAGATGTCTATGATTGGTGAATTGAATTTATTTCTTGGTCTACAAGTATGTAAAAGAGTTGTTGAAGTTTAGGATGGGGGATTCTAAACCGTTTTTTACTCCTATGGTAACCGGATGCAAACTAAGCAAAGATGATGAATCTGCTAAGACTGATCATAGAAAATATAGATCGATGATTGGTGAATTGTTGTATCTTAATACTACTAGACTGGATATTTTACATGCAGTATGTTTAGTTGCTAGATTTCAAGCAGATCCTAAAGAAACACATGTTACAACAGTGAAGAGAATATTTAGATATCTTAAAGGTACACCAGAATGTGGATTATGGTATCCTAAGAGTGATGATTTTACTTTGAGTTCTTACATAGATGTTGATTGGGCTAGATGTATAGATGACCGAAAGAGTACCAGTGGTGGTGCTTTCTTTCTTGGTGGAAGATTAGTTTCATGGTTGAGTAAAAATCAAGACTCGATTTCTTTATCCACTGTAGAGGTAGAATATATTTCTATAGCATCCTGCTACACACAGGTTCTATAGATGAAGAAAACTCTGAAGGACATTGGAGTAGTATGTGATAAGCCTATTTCTATTTTCTATGATAACACTAGTGCAATGAATATTTCAAAGAACCCGATTATGCATTCAAGAACAAAGAACATATCTATCAAATATCATTTTCTAAGAGAAAAAGTGTTGGAGAATGAAGTCATATTGGAGTATGTGACAACAAAGGAATAGATTGCATACATATTCACTAAGGCTCTTCTGAAGGATACTTTTCAATATCTTATGGAGAGGTTGGGGGTCATTGGCCCTCCAAACTAAGTGCACATGAAGGTGCATCAGTCCAGTGAATTCACAGATTATTTATTTATCTAGACTGATAGATTCATGTACTCTGCAGGGGGAGTAGAAAAGTTTTTTTATTGTTGCAGGATGGGTGTACTCCTAAGGGGGATTAATCAGAGCAATTGTTCTTTTCCATTGATGTCAAAGGGGGAGATAAAGTCATGTGAAAAATAGTTACAGTAGAAGAGAAGTTCTTCTCCCAGAATATTGTGTAAGTTGTTGTCTTTAATGGTTTTTCACACCATGTGTTGCCATCAATGACAAAGGGGGAGATTGTTGCAAGTATGGGCTAGTCTGGTGGTGGTGTCATTGATGTTGTCATTGATGTCAACACTGTTCACTATGTTGCAAATTGTACATGTATAGTTGAGATGATGATGAGATGTTGTGAGTACATGGAGCTATCTTATATGGCTACAGATGTGTTGTGTTGATGAGTTTCCAAGTGATTTTGAGAAAATTAATAAAGAAGAGAAGTCAGAGTGATGAATGTGTTCAGATTGTGCTCCGATATGTGCTATGTGTTTCTCCTATGTTGATCCTATGCCTGTGCAGTTCTGAAGTTTTCATTACGGTGATTTGATGATGATATATTCTGAGTTTCAATTTATGGTGAGATGATATGTGAAAGTTGTGTCCACTGGTATGTGTGTTCTACCAGAAGAGTTGATCTTCTGTGGACTAGGAGAAATGATTCTTCTCCACAGTCCTCTGCTGGTTTGTTTCAGATCTTCCAGATCTGGGATTTGTCTTATGATGGCAATTTTTGTGTTTTGGCAAAGAAGGTTGAAGCTTGGTAATGTGGAAGTCATGTTTCTATATTCCAATGCGGGTTTGCATAGTTCGGATGATCTGGTGAAAGGTATTCATTGTATGAAGTATATTGTTTTGTTGCAGACGTATTTGAAGAAGTCTGAGATGAAGTCTCATGAATAATGAAGCATGTTGAGGTGTTCACATGTCATCTTCATGCTAGGAAGCATGTGCATCATTGTTCATTTATGTTTTCCTTAGGTTTGGCTAACCTGGTATTTACACTTCATTTGAAAAATAAAAAATTAATTGAGGAAGCATGTGGTTGATTTAAGAATGTTATTTTTTATCTTGAAAAATAATTTTATTGGTCCACTCTTATTCCTTTCCACCGTGGGAATTTTGAGTTGCCCACCTAATTTGAATTTATGAAATGGGTTATTTATGGTCAACCTTGGTAAATGCTTCTAAGGTTGAGAATGGTATAAAATCAAGTCGAATTGTGAAGAGTTGTATGATAGTGTGATGCAAAGTGACGAAAGTGAGCCATAAATTATAAGAGCAGTAGTGTATGTGAATGAGTTGTGATAGCAGTTTTTAGTGTGTTGAAGGCAGTGAGCTGAGCTGCAATCCTGCAGATGTGCATTAATTTTTGTGGTGGATCTTTTGTTCTCGTTTGTATCTATAGGCAGTGAGCCTCCCTATTGGATAGTGAATCCTTTTTGTAGGTAGTGAGCCTTTGTACTTGGATAGTGAGTCCTCTTTGGGTAGTGAGCCCTTGGCAGTGAGCAATTGTATTTTGTTTATAATCTTTATATTGTGAGTTAACCCTCACCGTGGTTTTTCTCTTATTGGGTCTTCCATATAAAAATATAGTGTTCATTGTGTTGATTTACTTTCTATTATTTGTGTTTCATGCTATAACATAATAACATAATAGTGCGGTTGTGGAATTAATAAGTGTTGGGTTTTAAGTTTGAATTTGTGTGACAACTAATTCACCCCCTATCAGTTGTCATGCGCCTGTTTAACAGTACAGACATACTTAAATGTTTCTTTGATCTTTGCACTCATGATAATAGCATTTACTTGAATTTTTTGACTGTTTCAATTTTTTTTTCATTGTGAACTTGAAATATGTATGCCTGTTCACTATCACTTAAATGATAATGTACCTTTGCAGTATGTCAGGATTGACCCTTGTGGGAGCCCAAATTTTTCCCACATACTGAAAAAGTTGAATCCTGATAAACCAGTAATGAAATATATACGTGTACCTACACACTGAACAAATAAATTAGATAAAAAATAGTGGAACTCAATGTTTTTTCTGATGGTGATTTCATATTTTACTCGATGATGTGATCTTGATTCTTTTTGCTTTAATCTGATATGCTTGAATTGGATTGATAGCTCATAGGTTTAAGCTATTCAACTATTGATAACATATGATGAAACTTTATGTCCCGGCTCTAACAAACCTCTTAACATCTTGCAGGTACACTTGAACCTCAGGAATGAAGGGCTGAAAATAGGAGGGAACCTAAAGACAGAGATGAAGATGAACATCAACACAACATTGAACAAGCAATGAAGGACATAATGTTTCGTTATATGCTTTCTTCTTTTATCTTCAGTTGAATAGCTTAGATCTTATGTTTTATCAATTTAGTTCAGTCATTCCCATGACTTGTGTGGGATTTTTAAATACTCCTCTATCTTCAAAGCATGAAACAATAATGTTTATGCAATCTTGTATGTTCCTCCATTTCAAAATGAATAAAATACAACATTACTATGCAATTTTGATGAATCTTTTGTGTTGTGAATTTTGCATAATAAACTGAATCTTATTTGAAATCCTTTATTTGCAATGAACTATCAGCATAAAATAAATGTACCTTTCACCTTAGATGTAACAAACAATTCCAACTCTACCAAAATGAGCTTATGGTAGAAATTTTGGTAACATTCTAGTGATTTCTACTAGATACTTGCCTAATAAGCATGCCAAATTAGTTGCCTTGATAATCCATTGGGCATGGAGCTCATTTTTCCATATTTTTTACTCAAAAACTTCTATAACTCAGCAGCAAACAATACTAAAAGAAACTAGCATAACTCTGTTTAAGACAGAGTTAGAAAACTGTGCAGAAACTGCACTTATTGAAAACAAAATAGAATTGAAAAGAAACAATAGTGCAATGAGCACTTATTGAAAGAAAAAACTTCTACTCTACTATATACATATGCAAACTTTTGATCCTCAGTAACATTGCTTGAGGTGAATCTCGTTGATAGGGATTGACAACACCTCACCATCCAGCTTTGAGAGCTGGAATGCATTATGTTGCTTGCATTCTGTTATGATATATGGGCCATCCCACATGGCATCAAAATTTGTATGTTTTTTTTTCTCTTGAGTTCATCCCATTTAAATACCAAATCTCCCTCTCTGAAAGTTCTCATAACAACTTTTTTGTCAAATGTCCTTTTCATCTGAGCTTTATGAACTTCCAAATTCCTTAATGCCTCCCTTCTTGTTTCTTCTAGTTCCATAAGTTGTGCAATCCTAATTTCCATAGGTTCTTCATCAAGCAAATCTAGTTCCTTGATCATACTTAATGTAGGCAACTCAACTGAGATAGGAATTTTAGCTTATTTACCATATGTTAGAATGTAAGGTGAATTACCTGTTACTGTTTTAGGTGTTATCTTATCAGCCCAAAGAGCTAGTTTCAGCTTCTCATGCCAGGTTCTTTGATTATCCCGGATTGTCTTCTTTATGATCTTTATCAAATTCTTGCTAGTGGACTCTGCTTGTCCATTACCCTGAGGGTAATAGTTTGAAGTATTTAGATAAATATCATGTTTTATTGACCAATCTAAAAAATTTAAACCTATGAACACTAAAGCATTATCAGAAATTATTGAATCTGGTGTACCAAACCTGGAAACCAAGTCTTGATAAAAATTCAAAATGGATGTTTCATTTGCATCCTTTAGTGCAATTGCTTCAGTCCACTTTGTGAAGTAGTCTGTTACTGTTAATATCCATTTATGCCCAACACTTGAAGATGGGTTTATGGGGCTAATGAAGTCAAGTCCCCACTTGCCGAAGGGCTATTCCACTTGAATTGGATGTAAAGGAAGAGCTACAATCTTCTGTTTTCCTATAAACACTACACAATTGTTACATTTTCTAACCCAAGCATGGGCATCTTTAAATAATTCAGGCCAATAATACACAACTCTCATTATCTTCAGAATTGTTCTTGGTGCAAAGTGGCCTCCAAAGGGCCCATCATGAAATTCTTTCAAAACTTTTTCAATCTATTCTGGTTCAACACATCTAAGAAAAACATTATGAAAATATCTTTTATACAAAATTCCATCTATTATAGCATATGAAATGGCTCTAAGCCTGTAATACCTTTGTTTGGACTTGTCCAAACCTTCTGGACAGTCACCTGTATGCAGATAATGTACCATCTGTCAAATCTAATTTATTGTTGTAACTAGAACAATAGTCAGTTCCTCATTATTAAGCATTGTTTCAGCTTGTTGATCAACTATTTGGTTGTTTTCTTCTTTAACAAGTTGTTCACATAGTCCTTTACCTCTAACCAGCTTTGTGATTTTAATTTCAATGTCATATTCCGTCACTTTTGTGATCCAGCCTACTCTCTTATCATTAATGTCTTTGTTAGCAGAAAATCCTTGACTGTTGGATGAGAAACCAACACCTATATTTTGTTATTTGATAGCATATGACTATATTTTTTAAGGATTCTCACTACAACTAATACACGATTCTCAACAAATGAATACCTAGCTTCATAATCATACATAACTTGACTAAAGAAAGCCACAGGCTGCTCTAGTCCTTCTCTGTTTTGCTGACAGAGCATGGTTGAAATTGTATCAACACTCCCAAATGCATATAATATGAAATCCCTATCAAAGTTTTGGTTCATAAGAGTTGGGGCTGCTGCAAGTGCCTCTTTTATTTGTTCAAAACTATTCTTACCTTCCTTTTTCCAATTGAATTGAATGTTTTTCTTTAGCATGGTTGTAAGTGGCTACAATAAAGTTGCAATGTTAGGAATGAACCTCCTAACGAAATTAATCCTGCCTAGGAAACTCTGTAGACCTTTATTATGTGCAGGAAGTGGTAAAGCTAAAATAGCTATGATTCTTTCTGGGTCAATGGTGATACCATTCTTTGAAACAATATGACCTAGAAGCTTCCCTTCATGGACTATAAAAATACTCTTTTTGGGGTTTAAAGACACCCTGTACTCTCTACACCTTTCAAAGATCTGCCTTAAATGAACAAAGTGTTTGTCAGCATTCTTTGAAAATATAGTAATATCATCTAAGTACACAAGAACAAACCTATCGATAAGGCCTTAAAAGGCCATATTCGTTGCCCTTTGAAAAGTTTCCCCTACGTTAGACAATCTGAAGGGCATCTTCTTGTAAGCCATAGTACCCCACTTGGTGGTAAAGGTTGTTTTGTACTGATCTTCCTCTTTAACCAAAATTTGGTTATACCCTGAATAACCATCCAACAATGAGAACCTTTCTAAACCTAAAACAACCTACAATATCTGCTCCATTGAAGGCAGTGGATAGTGATCTTCGAGTGAAGCTCTATTTAGATCACAAAAATCCACACACAACCTTATCTCTTCATTTTTCTTCCTGACAGGCACCAAGTTGGAAACCCAAGAGGTATGCTTTATTGGAAATATAATACTACCTTCAATCAGTTTGTTTAACTATGTTTTCATAAGGTGTTCCAACTTGGGATTCAGTGGTCTTTGCTTCTATCTCACTGGTTTCGAGTTTGGGTTCTAGCTCAATTGAGTGTTGAGCCATCTCAGGGTTAAAACCCTTTAGATCTCCATACTTCCAAGCGAATATGTCACTGAATTCTTGGCAAAGAAAGACAAAGGCTTGTTGTGCTTCTTTGGTATAGACTATTCCAAGCTTAAGAGGCTTATCTTTGAATATTTCAATTGGTTCATAGTGTTCCTCTTTCACTGTGATGTATTTATCTTTTCTAACCTAATCATCAGTGTTGAAAATTGATTCAAGGGTCACCAATCCCTTAGGAAACTTATTAGACTTCAGCTGCAAGATCTGATTCTCATATTGTTGCTCAAGCTTAGCTGGTTTCCAACAGAAAACTCTGCTTCTTCCGTCATAAAACTGATTATTTGCTCATCATTGTCAAAAACCTGCCAACTAATGTTATTATCAAGTATAGATGGTCTTACTACCACCTTTACATATTGTTGTACCTCAACATTATGTATATCAATTGGTATGTCATATTGTGATCCTATGACAGCAAGCCTATCTACCTCTTTATTCATATTTCTAGGAATAGATAACAAGTTAAAAGCATCAAATTCTTCTATTAAATCCCAAGTTTTGTGCTTGTATAGTTTCAACAAATAATTTTTAGTTACGTTCAAGTTTCTTACATGATTTGTTATCAGCTCTGAATCACCAAATACTTGGATACATTTGATACCTTTCTTTCTAGCCCATTCTAGGCCATGAATTAATGCCTCATACTCAATTGTATTGTTAGAACAGATGAAAGAAAAGAAAAGTGTTGAAAAATACCTCTCTCCATCAGGTGAAATGAGCATGGTTCCTCCACCAGCACCTACTTTACTCCTTGAATCATTATAATACAACTTCCAAATTTGCTCAATATGTCATTCTTGTTGTATTTCCTCTTTGACCAGATTTGGAATAATCACGTCAGGCTCCTGAATCATGTAAATGCACAAACCTACTTCATCCATGTGGCTGAATGGATCAACCTTGTGATTCCCAACTACCCACTCATCTAACTTTTATGTCGGGTATGCCTTCAATGGGTACACTGGGGTCAAGGGTCATGGATTGATCCTCATACTTATGGATGGCTAGGTTTGCATTTATAGGATTTGCAACATAAGGCTCAATATGATCTTTAGCCTGTGGTTCTGATTTGACAATCACTCTAGTACCATATTTGGTCCTAAAACACATATGAGACCAATATGATGACAAATACCCACCTAACTTTGTTGTAAAATCTCTCAAAAGGAAAATGGAAAAGAACGATGGCAGGTCAATGACATATATATCTTGAGGAATTGAAAATTTGGAACAAGCATGCAATGTAAGAGGAAAAATTTTGATAACTCCAATAGACTTAATGGTTGTACCATCTAATTGGACTACCCCTTTTGACAATGGATCATATTCAAGTCCTATATTATCTACCAACTGTTTGGGCATAATGACTTGCTTGCTCTTGAATCTATCATATAGTTATGCACTATGCTATCACCAATAATTAAACTAACATAAAACAGTGGTGGTTTTACCTCTAGTGTTGGCTATTCTTTCTTGCTTTCAGAACTGTTTGAAAAGACACGAGGCTACTCCTTAGCATTTTCATCAGAAATTGAAATCTTAGACAACGCTTCCTGTAGTAAGTCCTTTTGTCCAGGTATGTGCAATGCATCAAGCATGGACAAGCTGAATTTTGCTTTCTTCATATGATCAACTATATTAAATACTAGAAAACTCACCTTTTGCTACCATTTCAGAACAATAGCCTCTGTTTGCACTGGTAAAGGCTAAGATTAAACTTTTGGTTGTTCCTTTGCTAGCACAACTTGTTGTCTTCATAAAATTGGAACTTTTTGGGTTGTAGAAGGCTGAAGTTGCCCCTGTTGGGCTGTAGATGCTTGATTTTTTTGGTGAACAACTTGTTCTTTATCTTTTTTTTCTTGTTGTTCACTAGAAACAACTTGCTATCTCAGGTCAACAACTCTCTTTTTTGACCTCGTATTGGCTGCAATGGAGGTAGATGATTGACTCGGCCCTTGTGCATGATTAACTCCACAAAATTCACTACCCTTCCAGTTCATCATGGAAACATCAAGATCATTCTATTGTGTTTGATCGTCTTGTTGATCATTATTCTCCTTTACTGTTAACTCAGAAGCGACAAAACTGCTCTGCACCATAAGAGCCTGATTAATCACCCTGTTAATATAAGTAGCCTAATTATGAGGCTGATTACAGGGATAGCACCACACATAATCTTGTGCCAATTTTTTCTGCACAGGTACAAGCTCTTTAGAAGAGTTAGCAACATTTTGATTATATGGCTGATTAGGCCTAGTATTGAAATTTATTTTTTGTCCTTGGTAGTCAGCCTGATAAGATCTATAATTATGGTTTTTCTAATTTTTGAGGCTCACTAAATCATTTCTTATTGTTTGCAACAATTTAGCCATCTTTTGTTGGGTACCCCTAAGCTCTTGCAAGTCTAAATTTGTTGGAACAACACTATTTTGTACAACTGCTTGAAATCCTAAGGCTAGAACAGCAGGTAACAGAGCTATAGGAGGTATTTGAATGGGCATCAATGGCTGAATATCTAGGAAAAAAGGCATAGGAGGCCTGGGTGTAATCTTTCCAGCCTGTATTAAGTTATTTTCAGCTCTAATAGCTATCTCATAGGCCGCTAACAGGGATACTCCTCTGATAGACTGGATCAAAAGTGCAATATCACTATTTATTGCTCTAAGATAATACAAGAAAGCATGATTTGTTGTAGGCATTATTGTGGCTAGGATTCTATTCCAAGTCCTTTGGAATTGGAAGTTGAAATCTATCATCTATTCTTGTGGGGCTCTGTTAATAGTCATCATTTCCTCAACTAGAGATAGATGATCAAATTTGTCAAAAAATTGTTTACTCAACTTGTCTCCCAAGTTATCCCATTATGCAACAAAATTCACCGATAACCCTTCGAACCACTAGAGTGCCTTTCCTTTAAATGAAGCTAATAAAAGCCTCAATGCCACATACTCTTTTGTGACATGATGAACTCCACAAAGTGAAGATGTGTCCCTTATGTGTTCAATTGGTGTAGTCTGATCTTCACCAGTGAAAATAGGTAGGATTTTAAGTGCAACTATTGGTATGTCATCGTGCTAAGCCAAATTCAATGGGTTGCCCCCATTAAATGGCACAAACTCATGTGCTCTAGCCATCAAAGTTGTTTGGACTCTCAGATTTGGTACTTGTAGTACAAGACATACTATAGGAAAAACTGGTACAGAACTTACAAATCTAACACTAGGAGGTGTAGAGTGGGATCTCAGTGTTGAATGTGATCTTGATCTCCTTAACCTTCTTCTTGTTGTTCTACCTTTCCTCTTTGGTGATGATAGTTGTAGGTATTCAAACAGATCAACACTTCCTCTTGTCTAAACTCTACTCATGTGCTACTAAATTTGCAATTAAAACCAAGTAAAACGGAATCGCCAAATAAAATATTATAACCTCTGATAGGTAAAATTTTGCTGTAATTTTGAAAATAGCAGCTTAAAAGCTTTGAATTCTTTCTCTGAAGCGATCTTCAGAGTCCCACTGGGTGTGCCAAAAAACTGTTATCAACAGGAGTGCACCCGTGTGCGAAAGCAAAGATGCTTTGCAATCCTGTGTAACAATGGGAAAACTTCCAGGTTATGGGTACCCTATGTTGAAAGTTAACCTCTTGATTATAGGCCGGATTCCTTTATGATTTCCTAATGATGAATTGCAAATTTTGATTGAAAAGGGCAGAAGGCTTTAAATGAATGCATGAACTAAACTTTAAAATGGAAGGCGATGCACCTAATGATGAAAAACTTAATCTGCAACCTAACTCGCAAATGGCTTTTCAATATTTCTACTTGCACAACCAAATCTGACAACTTAATCACCTGAATGTTTGATACAGAGGCTTTGATAGAATATCTATTTCAAAGGAAAACTTTTTTTTCACAACTAAAATGATAAAGTCGTCACATGCACAATGTATAACCTATGAATTTAAGTATTACTACATACACACACTTATGAAAGAGACAAAAAATTAGAGGTTTCGAAATTGAAAAACAACAATCCCCTAATTAGATCCAACACAATGATGATGCCTGAAATCTTGAAGGAAAAACTTGATAATACTGAAAATCAAAAGGAATTCATCTACTAATAACAAAGCTAAAATGACCTGTAAAGAGCTACTACATAATATTAATCGTAAAATATTTGAGTTACAAAATCAATCTCTTCTTTGTAGAAATGCAAAGGCAAAACTATCAAGAACTGAGAAAAGACTAAGTCCTTTTCTCAATATATACAAAAGATAGAAGAGAATGAGACCAAAAAGAGATATCGAGCTAATTGAAGTCAAAAATATGTGAACTCCAAAGCTATCCATGAGCAAAAATAAAGCTACCTAAAAAAGGGGCCCACTAATGCTGCAAACTAAGCTTAAATAGCTCAAAACTCTATCTCATACTATGTGTAACTGAAGTGGAACTCGAAATGGCTCCGATGTGCATGGAGGTGGCACTGAAAGTGAAAATATCCTCCCCAGGAAAAAATATGAAAACCCTCAAAAAGAGGATTCAAAACCAATGTAAAATGTACACTGAAAGTTGCAAACTCCCCCTCTTAACGTGCATGATCTAAACAACTCCAAAACTAATGTGAAACTGAAGATATGTCTCAAGAATCTCCATAATTTGCATGATTTTGAAAGAAAATGACTGTGTGATTAAATATTAAAGATAATCAAAATGATTATTTTAATATTTAATATATGGTGACTCCTCCTTTTATATTACATGCATAACATTTTACATATTAAGGTAATCAGCTTTAATATTTAATTACAATGGTTGATTTTTTGTCAAAATAATGCAAACAACATAAGTGAAGAAGTGTTGAAGTCAAAACTAAATGATAAATATTGAGACCTAACTCTCAACTCTACCCTTAAACTCATGAGCTCCTCTAAAATGATTAGGTTTATTGACTTGAAAGTCATAAGCCATGGCAATAATAATTCAAAATGATTTTTTGAAAACATGAGTAAAAAATGACTCTCACTTGAATTAGGGTGCAAGAAAAAGCTCGAACCCTAAATTTACTTCTTCAATCTTCACTTTTCTTTTTTTGGAGTCTTATGTTCTTGGCGCCGCCATGGTGGATAGCTAGGGTTTTCTTGAGCTAAAATGGAGATTACTGTGAGATGTGGAGTTCGGTTTGGACTTTTTCTAGAAGATTTGCATGCCTTCACACTGTTGGTAAGTTATTTTCTTGCTAGAAATGCTGCTATTTTCTTTCTTTTTGTGAAAAAGATAGACTCCTTGTGACAAAAAATCATTTTTTTCCTTTATCTTTTATGCAAAAAGACTATAAAAACTGCATATTATATATTTGAAGTGCCCTAGTGGTTTGAATCTTCTCTATTTTTTATGCTCTTTTGAGAAGAATGAAGAATCCTTGGTTAAGGCCACAACCATTACCTTAATATCCTGGTGTCATTGCATTTTATGAGATAACAACTCATTAAGGCATTTTGTCAAACAGTATGGTGCCTTGTCTATGCTTTCATTTTTTCTTATAAATATGCATCTTCTGACTTAGAGGCATCAAACCCTAAAAATCTATTGCATTCTTCTCTATCTCCTTCCTTGCGTGCTGCCATGGGAAACTTGATTTACAATTTTTTGAGTTTAAAACCCTTTAATGGTTGTGGCTGCCATATAATTGTTGAGTTGTTATTTATACTCGTATGAGCTAGAAACTCCTCTATTACCCTATATCTAGGATTTCATGCAAACCCCAAGTGGGTCTCATTATTTGTGAGACACAAAACCATCTCTGGCCGTGGTTGTAGCATTTCTCTATCTGGGTTTCATTTACTTTGCAAATGGAGTTTTTCTATTGAACAAAAAGAGGGCTTTTGTATTCTGGGTTTTCACTATAATCCACAAGCTTGTCTTCACAACTGAAAGTTTACCTCAATAATTTATAATAGTATTTTCAATGTATTATTTATGATTTTTTTGAGTAGAAAGAAAAATAAATAAAAAACCCCTGATAATAACCTCTTTCTATAGGACATTCTATTTAATAAGACAAATCATATTGTTTATCTCTTTTCTAAAAGTGGCAACAAAACTTTTCCATGGCCTCTTAAACTCAAAGTCATTCTCTTATTTTCCTGTAATGAAACTCGTGGATGTTCTGTTTTAAACATTTCTTCATGCAAAATATGGGCTCTAGCCTCCATATGTAGATATTTTCTGAGTTTAACAATGGCTAAGAGATCCTTTGCTTTTAGGTCAAGTCTTTCACATTCTATTTTCATAGAATATTTGAGTTCCATTACTCCCATGTTCTAGTATATGAAATGACCAAGTGATAATACACCATTTACTTTGTATGTTGTATTCAATCCTTCATTCATTATGTTGTTTTCTCATTCACAATGATTGAAATTTGAAAAAATGAAAAGCATCTGTAGGTATCATATGGGTTGTATTAATGTAGGTTGTAGCTTACTTTACCTTGTGAAAGATGCATGAAATCTAAAAATTGAACCTTTATCTGATTTAGAAATGGTGTTGTCTTTAAGCAAGAATAATTTCTTTCTCTCATATTTCTACGTACATATTTATATTGACCTCCATATGTGTGGGTTATTCTTGACATTGAGTGGTTGTATATTTCTTCCTATTGCTGCTCCATTCTTGAAAGGCACCTTGTTATGTATGCTTGTATCATATTTCTCTTTATCATCTCAATGTAGAACAACACCGTACATGACAACTTATGAATGTGGATGTTCATTATAGAGGCACTATTGGATTATAATGTGGTTTTCCTTGCTTTGCTATTCATGTGAATGAATTTTTCTTGAACTCCGTAAGTTTTCCTTATCCTAAATCTTCAAGTTGGCAATGATTCCAATAGTGAATCTCTGTATTTAAATCTTGATTTTTTGACATAAGAAGAGTTACTCCTTGAATGATTTATGTGTGAGAGTGCATACTCTCATGTGAGATTAGCATGGTTGTCATGCTTATGCAATAATTCATGTCTTCAATGATTGATCATACATTGATGATTCTTTCGTATCTTATGGTTGTTGTGATGAAACTCTCCATGATGTATCCTCTTACTTGTTGCATCTTGCAAAATGACAGTTGATTTGAAACTTTTCATTGACTGTCCCTATTGTATAGGAATACTTAAATGTGCCTTTGATCTTTGCACTCGTGATAATAGCATTTACTTGACTTTTCTGACTATTTCAATTGTCGATTTGATTGTGAACTTGAAATATGTATGCCTATTCACTATCACTCAAATGATAATGTACATTTGCAATATGTCGAGCTCGACGCTTGTGGGAGCCCAATTTTTTCCAACATACTGAAAAGTTGAATCCTGATGAACCAGTAATGAAATATATACCTGTACTTTCACACTAAACAAACAAGTTAGATAAAAACAATGGAACTCAATGTTCTTTCTGATGGTGATTTCATCTTTTACTCGATGATGTGATCTTGATTCTTTTTTCTTTAATATGATATGGCTAAAGTGGATTGATAGCTCACAGGTTTAAGTTATTCAACTGTTGATAACATATGATGAAACTTTATGTCCTGAGCTCTAACAAATCTCTTAACATCTTGCGGGTACACTTGAACCTCGGGAATGAAGGATTGAAAATAGGAGGGAAGCTAAAGATAGAGTTGAAGATGAACATCAACACAACATTGAACAAGCAATGAAGGATATAATGTTTTGTTATATGCTTTCTTCTTTTATCTTCATTTGAATAGCTTAGCTCTTATGTCTTATCAATGTAGATTAGTCATTCCCACGGCTTGTCTGGGATTTTTAAATACTCCTCTATCTTCAAATCATGAAACAGTAATGTTTATGCAATCTTGTATGTTCCTCCATTTCAAAATGAATAAAATACAACATTACTATGCAATTTTGATGAATCTTTTTTGTTGTGAATTTTGCATAATAAATTGAATCTTATTTGAAATCCTTTATTTGCAATGAACTATCAGCATAAAATAAATGTACCTTTCACCTTAGATGTAACAAACAATTCCAGCTCTACCAAAATGAGCTGAAGGTAGAAATTTTGGTAACAATTCCATCACCCATCCATGTTCGTATCATAGCTTGATGTTGTAAAGTATCATATTCCCCTTAGTACTACCTGGAACATTCCTAAGGTCAATTTGTCCTACCTATACCGAGGTATTCTATCACACTACGCTAGGGGAAATTCGTTGTGCATCAGATTGGGTTCTTGTGTATCTTAAGGTTATTCGAAATCTCATCAAAAATCAAAAAAACATTCATAAAATCTCATCAAAATCTAAAAAACTTGCAAAATTAGAAAATCCAAAAAACATTCAAAATCTTGTACAACTAAAATCCAAAAACATTTGAAAAGTTGTAAAGTCAAAAATCAAAAACATCTAAAGCACATCAAAATCCCTAAATAGGTCAAAAAATAAAAAAAAATAGTACCTTGTCGAACTACATTATCTCTAAGCTTGAACATAGGCTTGGCCATCACTGATGTGCCCTTGAGACTCCCTAGGTCGGTCCTTTAGGACTCTGTCATAATAAACTAACAGTCCATCAAGTGTTCATATCTCATCAATAAAGTGGTCAAAGTTAGTCAAACTTCGTGGTCTTAGTGTGTACAACATAGGAAAGGCTTATCTTTGATAAGCCCCCGAGGCCCCTAGGATAGTCTTTTAGGTTAGGTTCTTGGTCAAAACTCAAAAAACCCAAAACATTTGAAAACTAAAAAAATACAAAAAAATTAGAAAATTAAAAAAACCCAAAACATTGGAAAGCTTGGAAATCCCTAAACAACCGCAAATAATTGAAAAACAAAAACATTTACATGAACTTTCAAAAAGACAAAAATGGTGCAGGAGCACCATTGATCAAAATTTGTCAAGCAAAGTTGTTAAGGGCTAGGCTTTAGGAATTTGGATTTTTTGCATTAATTAAGGTCAATAAGACCAATTTCAATTGTAATGAGTCATTTTAGATGGATATTAGGTGATAAGGTTGTTAGAGTTACAAAAAAAGTGGAAAAAACGAAAAGTTGTCAAATTTGAAATGTTGCAAAGTTGTAAAATTGCATTTTGAAGGGATACCAATGGTCAAGTCATTTAAAAGTCAATTTAGGAAGTTGAAACAGTTGGATTTTGGTGGGAAAAGGTATAAAATGGATGAGAAACTTGTTGGATGATTGATTGTGAAGTTTTTAAAAGATTTTGATCTAATAAAGCATTGTTTTCTCTTCATTTTTTGTAATTTATGAGATTGCAGGGGCCCTATACGGCCTGTACAGTAACTTGTTGATTCAAATTGTTTGATATTGCACAAGTTCTTGTTTCACCTTCCTTTTGAGTCCATTCTTGATACTTTTCATAAGGTTTTGTACATTTTATTGCTAAATCTCTCAGACCAGGTCTGTATTTCAAGGTTGAGGGTTTGTAAGTCACCTAAAATGGGAAATTGACCCATTCCTCACACTGTGGCCAATGTAACTCAAGGAATGGGTCTGCAACATCAATAAAAAGGTGTGGTAATGTTGAGTAAGTGTAGGGGAGGTCAAGATTTGTGTTGGGAATGAAGTCCTAGTGAGGAAACTTGTGTTTTCCTAATGAATTTATGAGGTTTTATGATGTCAAAGTGTGAAAAGGGTTGGGGAAGCATTGTTTTTTGATGAATTGAGCTTTTGTGGGCTATTTTGGACCTGTTGGAAGTGTTGATGAGTTTGTGTGACCATTGGATGGGTGATTTTCAATAAACCCTAGGTTCTTCAAGTAAAAAGGAGGGTTTGGAGTTAGGCACCATGGAGGGTGGATGTCTGGGAATAAATTGTGGATTATTTGGTTTGGACACATGCAAATTGCTGCCCAAGTGAGTTTACTGATTTTTGAAAAGTTCCAAGATAAGTGTCTTTGTTAAAGTGGCCTAATTTGAGGCCTAGTTGGCATAGAAAGCCTTATTTGAAGAGTTGTTTCAAAAGATCCTATAGTGGTTTGTGAGTATGTTCTTGTATGCTCTGATGGGTCTTTAAAAATCTATAGGACTTGGTCTGAAAGAATCTCATTGTGAAGATTTACCCGATTTAGTCTATATGCAAGGCTACAAGGGATTGAGTGGAATTGGTGAGATAGAGTGAGTTTGAGGGTTTGATATTCTAACAATTGTTGTAGTTGGTTGAAATTGTGTTTGAGTATGTTGTAGGAGCTCCCCTGATTGCATCACAAAAAGAGCCTCACAACATTTTCAAAATACCAAAAACATTGAAATACTCTAGAAAATTCCAAAAACCATCCATCCCATTTTTCATTCACTCGCAACAGGCTCTCATCCCTAATAAACCAATCGTCATCTTCAAACTTTGGTAAAACAAATAGAAAAAAGTTTTACAAATTGTGAAGTGAGAACCTAAATGTAAAAATCCAAAGTCTAGATCATAGGTAAACGAGTCGGTAGCATTTTTATCAACGACCTACCAAACACTTAGTCTTGGTCAAAACACCTGATAAACATGTCCTAGGATGCATCCTTCCTACAATGGGAATCAACATCAGAAATCACCTTATCTATGTTACATTGGTAAGAGATATAGATAACATTGACTGTTTGTTTTTGGTATTTTATTATGATTTATCTTATTGACCCATTTTTTGACCTCTCGATGATGTCTAAAATAATTTAGAGAGAAAGGAATGGGGCATTGATCATTATCTTTTGTTTGTTGTGCTTGTGGGGTATTCTTGTAAAATAATCTTGGTGCATACTTGCTTAGTTGTGTGTAGGGAGGTCATTTGGAGTAGATTGTTGACTATTGTGTATGCTTTGGCCCGAAATTTTCTAAACTTCTAAACTACATTCCAACGAGGTTTTTGTATGTCAAGGTGTGAACAAGTACTATCCTTATGATATTGCTATCAGGATTCAACCATGTAGTTTCGAGTCAAACTCATTGACCTATCCTATCTGTTTGTACCTCCTACTTATCAAGTACTATCCTATCTATTTGTAGAGTCAAATTCCATCACACTAGATAGAATGCCATCCTGGTTATTCATACCATGATGCATCGTGTTTATGTGTTATATCAAAAATAAGGAATGACGGAGAGTCCCAATCCCATAAATGAGAAAACTCGTCAATCTCATCACCATCATCTAATAAAGTCTCAATGAATTATGGGCTTGTTGGACTTCTGAATCAATCTCCAAATCAATGGTCATTCCATTCATCTTATTCTTCTATCTTCTTTCCATGATAACATGGTATCATGACAGTTAACCAAAAAAAATCATCATGCATCCGCCCTGCATCCACAAAACAATAGCATACATACATCCTGCATAATCATATAATATCATTTGCATATCATAAATAATGACATCATCATATGGGAAACATGAAAAAAAAGCAAATCATATCCATCTCATAGCATGTCATATAAAGATATTGAAAAAATAAGGAAATGTCCATTTCATTGCATCTGTATCATATATTGCATATCACATAAATATCACATCATGGATCATCTCATATCACATGGCATAAATAAAGAAATACATCTATCACAAAATATTTGCATCCATTGCATCCATACATAATCATAACACATACAATAAATGTGTCACATCATAAATCAAATCGGGCCATCTCATATATATCTCAAAAATGAATGTCATGTACAAATATCAGAGTCAAAGTGTAACTATCATTAGAAGTACATATACAAGAGGCTATAAAAAATGAGTCGATGAATGTGTATACATGTGTAAATCAGGTTGTATATAAAAAAATGTGTCTAAAAATTAAGCATGGACTATCCCTTGCTTTGTCAGTCATCATGTCTTGACTGATCTTGTCTATAGCTAGGCTCTCCTAGTTGTTGCACGGATGGTTGACCATATGAATCCCTAGGCGCGACCCCACTCCTATGTGAGTAATCTGGTTGCCACATCTCTTAGAGAACATCTCGGTGATATAGTGTCATATAATATACCGCCTCTAAGATGAAATATCTATACATCTAGGTAGCCACCACTTGTCCCTATGTTGCTACTATCATAGCCTCTAGTTGTTATTTCCTAGTCTCTTGGGCCAACTGTAGGTCCAATTGTTGTTGAAACTGTACCTCGCAATCTCTCTCAATGGTCATAGCCTGTAACTAATATTGCAACTAGTCCCTCTCTACTGTGAGGGCCTGTATTTTCCCATCCCTAGGATCTGGCCCCGATGGTTGTTGTGGCTACTGCTCTGGCTACTAATCATATAGTGCACTTGGTCCTAGTGCCCCTGGTCCTGCCTAACCTACTCTCCATGACCATGATCCTATGGAGGCTACTGCTTTGGCTACTGTCCCCCTCTACCAGTACCTTTTCCTCAACCCCTGCTTCTACCTCAGGGATATCCCCTCATTGGATATGTCAATCATGTAGGAGGTGTCCGCCATGCATCATACATTAGGGTGGTCCCTGTATCCACCTTGATCATATTCCCATGGATGAGCAACCAACTATTGAAATTCATCTATCGCCACCTACAGTGGAATCTACGGCCCCCAATCTACCTCTCTCTATGATTAAGCAAAGACTGTTGCATAGTCCTATGGGAGTACATCCTGCATCTCCCCAAACTATCAAGCCATGCAGTCTGGTAGATACTGCTTGATCATAGTATGCTCACAACCCTGAAGATATTAGGTCTTCCGAGCATAGAATAATTGTTGCTATTCTTCATACCATGCTAGAACCTATAGCCATGGTCTCCATCTAAAAACGTTCATATCATCTATGACCCTCCTCCAGTAAGGGATCCCTATAGGCCCAGTGTTTTGTAATGTCATAGCCACTCATTATTGGTAAACAATGGGCTCCTCTTGATCTATGTCTGCTACTTTACCACAATAGGTTTTAGCACTACGATATGCTCATACGCCTAGATGTGCAAGAGAGTAATACTAGCTCCAATGCCTCTCCCCTGGAAGTATACTGCCTTATGCATATAATGATATAATGAGGCCAACATGATTGGACCCCATGCATACTATGTCATGTTATGAATCATGTCATGCCATACCAGTCCCCAACCTAGATTGAAGCCTCTACCTCATCAATCATGGAAATCACACAAAAATCAGAGCAGCCAAGACCAATCTAAAAATGGGAACTTGTCCTTGGTACAGATCCAAGTCAATCTACGAGCTCACTGAAATGATCTTGTCTGACTGCAAGAGCTCGTAGCATGCATCCCTCCCAACGTTTGTGTCATATATGACCCACTCCCCATGAATGGGAAGCTGAAGGATCGGCCACATGTCCTCAAGTGTAACCATGGCCTCGTCGGTGGGGAGATAGAACGATGATGTCTTGTTGTGCCACCACTCAATCAACATCGTCACCATCACTAAATGGGTATGAATCTTAGGTATGTAGGCAATAAATCCTAATCCAATGCTCCCAAATACTCCTACTGCTCCACATCAAAATCACGTGCCACTGATAGAAGGTCAAATTGGTGCTCCCAAGACATAAGAGGTTCAATATCCTCCTACACGCATCTCACAAATAATGTCAATTTTACTAGAAATTGGAAACTGATTACATTCTAAGTGTAAATCTTGAAACATCAATAGTACTGCTATTTTCATGGTACATCGCTATATTATTTTTGGGGGTGCATCATTTTTTTGTAGTGCTCATTGCTATACTCAATAACGTGACAGTATTTTGATGCATTGTTGTACCAAAATTGGCAAGCACGTCATTTTTAGTATGTGCATCACGATTTCTCATTGGTGTTGCTAAACCAAAAACCCCCAACGCATTGCTATTTGCAATGTGTGTTGCCTTGTACTAAGTGTGTCACTAAACACAAACTACCAAGCGCATCGCTAAACATAAAGTGTGTCACTATTCCAATCAATAGTGATGTCGACCATTCAAAATGCATTGTAAAACAATGATGCCCTAATAGACCTAATTTTGAACCCTAATAAATGCATGAAAACACAAAAATTTAGAAATTTTTTGAAGCACATACCCGAGGTCTTACATCTACTTAGCGCTAAAACTCTCGAACTCAATTAGAAAGGTGTGTAGGAAGCACACATCGCACCATCTCACCAAGGTGTCAGGGCTTAGGAGCAGCAATTCGCTAGAAGTTAAGTGTGCAAATGAATCAAAAGTGACCCTTTAGCATCTATTTATGCCTAAAGATTAGGGGTTTTTTACCCTAATTTGAGGGAAAATCTAGAATTTTTAGCTTTTATTCGTTGTTCGCATCATGAAGATTATTTTGACCCACTTTTTGGTGTTTCTGATCTTTTTTTTGCATCCCAGAGCCTTCTTTGACACCTGAATCAATGTTAAATATTTGTCGATAAATCAGCCCAAAATTCTAAATTTCCTCCCGATCTCTTGAGGGGGTAGGGTACCAACTTAATTCCTTTTGGGGCAATAGTGGGGCATCAAAAAAATCAAGAATTTTTAAATTCTTTATCTGAGTAGCAACATTAATCCAAAAAGCACTAGTCTTTGAACCAACGTAATAAGTACCTCGTTTCAAATACGAGAAAAATGTAGACACTTAAAATTGTCCTAAATGGTATTACACACTTGAATCCAATATACTAACATCATTTCATCTTGAATTTCATCCTCTTTTTGACTGTTTAATTAAATAGGCCTAGTTATTTAATTAAATGCATCATTTTCATCTATTAATCTAATTAATTTAATTAGGTTAATTCCTACCCTCTCACACTAACATTTCATCTAGTTTAATTGAAAAATACAAATTATTTAATTTAAACCCACCTTATTTCCTCTTATTTAAGTAAATGTCATTTGCATCCCCTTTTCATTAAATAACCTAATTATTTAATGAGAAGTCTTTTCCCCTCAACTTGTAAAATTAAAACTTAGTTTTAATTAGCAAATTACTAATTTTCCTCACCCATCCACTTGCATAGAGAATATTCCAAAGAAATATTCTTCTATTTGGCTCCAAAAATGGAATATTCTTTCCTAGCAAACTTTGTAACAAACTTTCAAAGTTGTTACAAAGTGTGTTTGTTTGAATCATTCTCATCCATTGATTCTTTCTTTGATCCATGTGATCTTTGATTCTCATCCATTTATGAGAATCCTTGATCCATGTTTCACCCTTCATTCCATATTGACCATTGATTCTTCATTTTCTCTCCTATAAATACTTCACCATTTGGAGAGAAATGGATCCACCTTTTCAAAGTAAAGTTATGTTTCCCATTTGAATAGAATCTCTATTCATACTTGCACCATTTTCAATTTTTCTAATCATTTCATCCATCCATAGCATCATTTTATCACATTTACCTTAGTTTTTCAACATTAGGGTTTGGTTAAATTTTCATCTCATCGAAGGGATTGCGAAAGGGTCGCCATTCCACACCAATGTGACACCACTTCCCCAATGGGAAAATATTTGGAGTATTAGAATGGATTTCTTTTGAGCTTTCATGTTCATTTCATGCTTAGTTTAATGTTTTTTTAAGTTTTTGATGCTTCAAAAGTCTCATTGGGATTGTAGCTTAGAGGGTTAGATATGTCTTAAATTCATTACAATCTGGGGTATTTAACCTATACTATGATTACAATCACAACTCCTAAGAAGGAAATTTCAACACACATTCAACCCTTGAACAACTACTAATATCTGGTATTTTTCACTATAAACAGGTCTCTTCCTTAAATACTTAATCAAACCAACATCTACAAGTATCTCCATGTGTATATTATTTGGTGTACCTATCAAAATGTGAAGTGAAAGATGAAGGGCCTGCAACATGGGTAAGCATGCATCCCTTGCTTTCACAATGTGTGCAATCATTCATGAACATTCAAACCTCTTCAACACCCTTATAACATAGGAAAAATTGAAACAAACATGTGATGCCTTCTCCAAGTAAAAAATGCAAGACTCCTTCAAATCCAAAAAACCCTAACTCCTCTTGTGTTGTATGGTAAAGAAACCTTAAATGAGAAAAAAAAAACTAAATTTCCTCTCTTTTCCTCCTGGCGTAGACACTTGGTGAGAGGTTAAATTTTAATCTTTCTATCTTTTTACTCTATAGGACCTAAGACTCCTAGAGGCTTAGACTAAAAAGTTTGACTTTATAAAACTCTTTAGACTTGTCTAGTGGTTATTTGTGCTAAGGCATGGAAAAATATCAACATCTTTGGTGACCTCTAAGGGGGTTTTTCTTACTAAAACTCATAAGACCAGTAGCCTTGCATATCCATTGGGTATAGGAGTCAACAAAGTATAAAAAAACTAAAAACCAAACTTGACAACAAAATTTTAATACCTCAAAACAATAAATTGAACACCTAAAGAAAACCAAAATTGCAGTCCCCTAATGGAAAATCAAATTGTGCATCAACAATTAGAAGAAATGACGCCTAAAATATTGTGAAACAACACTTATTATCTTGAAAAACTTATCCTAACCTACAATAACCAACAAACAAAATTGTTCAAGCAAAACCATTAACTGGTTCCTTGATATAGTTGCATTTTCTCTACAACTTGCAATGCATCACATGTTTATGAGAAGCCAAGAGGAGGTTAAGAAATTATGGATGTTTAACTATTTGCTGCAATGCCTCTTTAAGAAAGAAAAAAAAAACCACTCACCTCTTCGTGGTGACCATACATACCACTATTTTGGAGTGGACATGTAAGTCAAATATGCTCTTTTTAGGTACAACTTAATATGTAGATTCCTCTTTAACTACAACTTTATACTTGGGTGAAAACATGACTTTTGGTTCTTTCTTGGCTCCATCCTTGCTGAATGCTTGATAGGACATCCTTGTGAAATAAAAAAAATGAACCTTCAATGTTGGTTTGTTCTTTATGGACTGCTTCTTTAACATCATGCAGATTGGAATCATTTGGCTCATGTGGTTCAAATGGAGACATGGTTGATTTCTCCTTTTGTTTATTTTTCTCACAATTTCCCTCTTAAAGAGATGATTGATTGATATTTAAGTTTGAATAAAATACCTCTAAATCATCCCAAAACAATTCCTCTTAAAACTCCTCTTTTCTGTTATGCATAAGAGGACCAATTTTGACTTCATAACAGCTCTCTTGAGGAATCATAGAGACATCAAGGTCATGTTATTGAAGCAGGAGTTCTGATTTGATATCATGTTTATCTTGATCAACAACCTTGTGTGTGTCAAATTCTCCATTTTTCAAAATAAGGTTTTCCTCATTTTCCTCCTCATAGATCAACACCTTATCTGTTGGCCCCATAGTTCCTATTGCACCAATAGGTCAACCTATTAATGTTCGATACAAATGCTAGAGTTAACGGATCCACATGAGGCAGTTAAGCCATGTCATGAATCATGAGGTAGAACTGATCATCTACTAAAAATATCCCCCTTAGCATTACCTGAGGGGATTCGAACCCGACACCTTTGGCTTTGATACCAATTGTTTTCCCCACCATTTTCATTTTGCCAAAAGGTCAACCTATTAATGTTCGATACAACCGCTAGAGTTAACGGATCCATGGGAGGTGGTTAAGCCATGTCATGAATCTCGAGGGGAGTGTTGACCATCTTCCAACATTATCATGGTCATTTTTATCTTCTAACCACTCTAAAACTTGGCTTCACATTGACATTAGCATGTTCTCATCATTCTTGTCCACAAAACAAGGAAATTCATCAAACCAAATAGTAGAATCTTGTTCTTCACCACACCCTTTTTGCTTGTTATATTTTTATCCCAACTTATTTATTGACATAGCCATTGATATATTTTCCTCATCTTCAACAAAAATGGGATTTCATCCAATAAATCAGTCAAAAATTCATGTTCAACACCTCTTACTTGATTTTCAACCTACTGTCTCAGTTGATCATGCTCATCATCATCTTGCAACAAGTCTTATTTTTCCTTTTCTATATCACATGAGGTTTCATCACCTACACATTGCTCTTCTTTTACCTCAAAAAAATCTTTCTTTTTTCCAATAAACCATCTTGATAAACAACATAGACACATAAAATTAACCTAGGCCTGCAAGTTTTATTTTCTCCATATTTCTTCTTAACATAATTAAAATATTTAATTGTGTCCTATGGTCCGAATTCAACTGTTAATCAAATAATTCTTAATTATTTAATTAATTCATATCTTTTATTCCTCCTGATTATTTAAATAAATAAATTATATTTATTTTATTTAAATATGTCACTAATTTCTTATGTCTCTCCATAATTAAATAAATTCATAAATTTATTTAATTATCATTTTTCCACTATTTCCTCCTTATTATTTAAATAAATAATTTTATTTATTTATTTAAATACATCATTAATCTCTAATGTCTTCTTATAATTAAATAAATTCTTTAATTTATTTAATTATTGTCCACCATGGCTTTTTCTAATTTTAAATAAAATCATTTATTTAAAATTGTCCCCTTTCTATTTTCTCTCCGGGTGTGTTTGAAATTATTTACCGTCACATGGCCCCACCACTTTTGAATTAAATAATTTTTAATTCAAAAGGTCAACTCAATCGTTAAATCAAATAATTTTAAATTATTATTTGATTCTCCAGCTTTTTTTTTTTTCTATGCCCAATATTTCCTCTTGTCACATGCAACCTTGTCCATTGATTTGATTTTTCTACAATAAAATCTCACCCATTCATTTCAAATTTCACCCTAATGTTTCCCCACCCCTAACTGTGGGTTGTCACATTTAATTTTAGCCTTTGATCTTAGGGCTTTTCTCATCTGACAATCTTGGCCATTCATCCAAAATTGGCTTTTCTATAAGAAGGGAAATTTTGGCCTCATTTGGATAGCTCTTGACTTCATGCTTGACTATCTTGTGCTTCAGGCATTAGGCTTGTTTGCATTTGTTGAGTACATTGCAGCAATAGTTGAATTCTTCAATATTTGCTTAGGGCTTGTCATAGGTCATAGTTGCTCATCAAAATATGAGGGTAAACATCAACTTGCAGCAAATGGAGAAGGTGCAATGAAGGTGATTCATGGAGGGATGAAGACTTGGTGAGATTGTTCTTTGTTTTTATGCTATTTTTATCCATTGTTCTTCATTGTTTAGCTAGGGTTTAGTTTTTTTAGGCTTTATAATACTAACC
>VDFB02000003.1:441731680-441895431 GCA_007258455.2 Sequoia sempervirens
AATATTTGATCTCAGAAAATAGGTATATGATGAGTTTCAAGAACAGACATACTCGTTTTGGAAGCTATCATACTCCAGAATTGAGAAGAGGTGGGAGAGATTAACTGTTGGGTTAAGAAGGTCTGACCCTCACAGTCCCCTGAATTTTATGGCAGCTCTCAAATGATCAAGCAGATACATACAGTTGAGCCTTCAAAAGAGGTTTGAATTATGGTTGCCCTTGACATTTAGACCTCCTGTGCTAATGTGGCCTCTTTAACCCTACCAAGCTACAAATATTAATGAAGATACAGAAGCTCGTAGGTATGAAAGGTGGTAGAGTTTCAGAGGTTTTTATTACAAATTTGGAACTCCATTTCAGGGACATGCCTCAACCACTGATTTCAGAGAGACCACCAGGAAGTTTAATGCTGGAGGACCAGCATTGGGTTAAGTAGGGGGCAAATGATGAGCCCAAAATATGCTCATGATTTGGATATCATGGTGTACTTTTAATACCTTTACTTTTGTTGTTCATGGTTGTTTAACTCTTTTGAAACCTTTTATTGGGGGATATCCTGTAGCAATACACTTTCATGTTCCTACAGCCTATCATGTTGACATATCTATATTTATTACCCTGTTTGACTCCCCAAATGACTAGTATAACGCATGTGGTTTTTGAATGATGAAATAGATTTAAATGTGTGATTAATGAATGGATATTGTGTATGTGCCGTGCGTCTTTTCTTTCACATCTGTTACCTTGTGTTTCACAGGTTGTTGAAGAAAGTATGATTGAGTCAAGTGCAGCTGATCTCGGCCTTGCAGTAAAGTCCATTTCCTGCACGACTTTGAGGAAGCTCTGGCGAAGACTCTTTGACCGAAACTGTTGGGAAGGGTTTTAAATGTTAGTTAATCTAGAGAGAGTGGAGTGCTAGATTCTCTCTAGATCAAGTTGAACAGATAAACTCATTTATGAAGTTTGTTCCTTGATTTCGGGATACATTTTACATCCTCGTCTTTCTCTGTTAGGGCTAGTTAGTTAGTTATTTTCCTGATTTAAATAAGTGTTCCTCCTGCACGGGTGAACAAGAAAGAGAAAGAGATAGATAGAGAAGAAGATTATGTAAGAGTTAGAGTTATAATATGAATCAAAGTTTTTGTTAGTTTTTTGAAGCAGAACAATCAATGTAAATGATTTCACACTATGAATAAAAGTTGATGGAGTTTTGAGTACAATCTTCTGTGTAGATTAGTTGATGCTTGCTAAGGGGGCCCACTTAGTAAGTATCTGTAGGAGAGTAGTTGTTTATCCTTTGCTAATTCAAGTTAGATTTCATTTTAGAAAGTTTTAGCACAAGCTCAGTCTTATACTATTCTTGCAGCATCGGGAATCCATCCCTGTGTTTGTTCCTACAGCATAAGGCCAATTTATAGTTTGTCTCTTAGTTGTAGCTGTTATGATTTCTGCTTTGGTTAGATTATGGTTGAGTTAAGAGAACTTCGCATTACCTTCCTGTAGCATAGGTAAAATTTCTTTCCAAGTATTTATTTTCAATAGGTTGTGACTGAAACTGGTTCTTAGTGCACATATAGTACTGCTCCATTTAAAGTATGCGTTCCCTGGTTTGACAAGTAAATGAACGACCATGAAGAGATATTAGTCACCTGCTAGAATGTCCAATTCCCAGGATTGGTTTTGCCATGATTTTCATATCCTTTTGTGGGCGCGACCAGCCTCTATTCAAAATCAAAAAAGGAATTGGTCAAGTCTCTCACCTTTTCATCTTTTAGCTCGCATTTTACTATAGGTCCACCTTTGCCAATTTTTAGTTGCACCTTAGGATCCATCATCATTTTCAGCATAAAAAAATCCTTAGGTCCTCATTTTTGCAAAATTTGGAATAGGAAAACTTGCCATACCTTGTAAAATATTTTCCTTGAAAAGTAGGTTATCATTGGACTAAGTCAAAAGCATTTCCTTTAGTCATTGTCATTTTGTGAGACCTTTCCAACTCAAAATTCTAGTTATGAAACCTCACTTTGTCATATTTTCGTTTCATTTAGTCCTACCAAAAAGTCCTTTGATAATCCAAATTGAGACATTGACCAAGCTTTCAGTGCTTAAGTAAACCTTTCCTAAAATTCCATCAAAAATTATTATACCTTAGACCTTTGCATTTGCATACCTCAAAACATTTTAGTCTTCCATCATTCATTTTAGTCCTCATTATCATTTTTCTTACATTCCTTATTCCAAAAATCCAAAAACATAGTATCATACATCTCATTTTCGTCTTCATTATCACTTTGCATTGGACATCCCATTTAGACAAAATTGTCATTATTGCATCCCTTATTTCCAAAAACACCAAAAATATAGTTTCATTTGCATTACATCCCTTATTCCAAAAAATCCAAAAATATAGTGTCATATTATCCCCATTCCTAGATTTAGTTGTCATTCATTCTTTCTCATTTGAGCAATCCTTATATGGTTGAGACTAGGCTCCAAAGGAAAAGAAGAAAAATGGACCCTTTTGGACAAGACACCAACCCCTATAACTTTTCTAATGACATGAACTTAAAAATAGACATGGGGACACCTTTCATCAACCCTTTCAGTGAAATGAACATGGCATCTTCCTCACGCAACCCCTTTGAACAATTTATATGTAGAGACAAAAACAGACAAGTATTCGTGGAAGACCTAGAAGTTGTCGCTCAAAACCCTGACGTGGCTTCCTTTGTGGAGGAATTAATCTTGCAAGATTCAAAGAGATATCTAGCCATGCTTTTACACCAAGGGGCCAAATTTCCATGAGGGTTTGACATTAACACCTTAAGAGAAACCTCTTCCAATCGTAATGCAAACAATACCTCCAATGCCAACCAACCTATTTTGACACCACAACATAATGCAAACAATACCCTCATTGGTGCCACAACACAAAGTGCAACAAACACCATCAATTCCATGTCCACTAAAAATACTTCTAACATGGTCAACACAACATCCATTGGGGGAACACCAACCATGTCACAAGCCATATCACAATCTATCCCACAAATTTCAACAACTTCATCACAAACTGTTGGAGCTACCTTTGGATCTTCAACCAATACAATGGGGAAAAAATCATCAAACCTTTTATTTGGATCTTCATCTAGTGCTATGGGAACAACATCATCAAATATTTTGATTGGGTCTTCAACTAATGCCATGGGAAAAAACTCATTGAACCCCTTTGGGATGAATAAACGAAGAATCACTGTTTTAGGACCTCAACCCAATGTTAATACTTCGTCACAACTCAATACCAACACCAATATCCGCCAAAGACAAAACACAAACATTTTACATGGCCACATTTACCAATTTGGACAAGGTAACCATATAACACAACATATGACTCCATTTGGACATCAAAACACCCAAGGACAACATATTCCACAAATACAGACCAACACTACTAGAGTGCACATTACTACATACACGTCACACATTCATACCCAACAACACATTCCAAATCAAAATTCTCAATACCAACAAATTCTAAACCAAAATGCATCTTACATTCCACAACAATACATCCAAAATCAGAACACATCATCACAGCAAATGGGAACTCATGGAATACCCATCACTAGCATGTGTGACACCACAAACAACCCTATAATTGATGCACTTATAGCTCAACTTTCAACCTTGAAAAAACAAATGGAGAACATAAAATTGTCACATAAAAAGACCCACACATCATATGACTTATGTCCATACCCATTTGACACGATTTTATACATGCCTCAATTCCCTCGAGGATTGTGGTACCCAACTTCTCCAAGTACAAAGGAAAAACTAATCCCCTTGATCACATAAGGGAATTTACGACCAATTGCATGGACGTTGCATATGAACATACCTATCTGATGAGACTCTTACCTAGAAGTCTTGCGGGTCCCACTCTTGAATGGTTTGCTACCTTTCCTAAAGGAATAAAGTCATGGGAGGAACTTGTTGATAAATTTATATAAAATTATGCCTATAATATCGACATCAATGTTACCATTTCCAGTTTATGTATGACAACCCAAGAAGACACTAGAAAAAAATTCATCCCATTCTTCCAAATATGGCGGAGTCTGGAAATTTGATGCCCTGTCGAGATACCAAAAAAGGAAAAAGTAAACATGTTTGTTCAAAACCTTGTGGACCCAATGAAATACAATTTACAAGTTCATTGTTGCACCACTTTCACAGACCTAGTCGAAAAAGGATTCCAACTTGAAAAGGACTTAATTGTAAAAGGAGAAATCAAATATGGTAACAAGAACACAAACCCAAACCCACCTAATGGAAAAAGCAAATATTGGGTCAAAAACAAACATATCACCAATGATGGTGTTGTTGACGCTAAAGCAGTAAACATCACAAGTCCTGCAATCACTCTCAAAGGAGCTCAACCATAAAACACACCATTGACCACACCAACACCTACCACAAATTCCATCCAAAATAATCAAAACAATCAAAACCAAGGGCAACCATGTCACACCAGACAATTTCCAAAGAGATGCACATACACTTCCTTGGGTGAACCAATTGAATTTGTCCTTAAGAAGATCCTCCAAAACAATGTCATCACATTGCTGGAATCTAAACCATATGACCCAAGACAATTCAAGCCATCTTGGTGGGATGACAATGCATTTTGTGATTACCACTGAGCAAAAGGGCATAAAACTACTTCCTGTAAACAATTAAGGAATCTCGTATAGGATCTTATTAAAAATTGTACCATTGAACTAGGTAGTCAACAATTTTCCTCAAATTCAGACCATACAATTCATAAAAACCCACTACAGGATCATGATTCAAGGAACCCCTCTACGTCAAGTCCAAAGAATAACAATCGAGCCAATTACACTCGCACTGCTTTTGATTACTCTGGTGGACCCATTATTAATCACCTATGAGCTACTAACGAACATGTCAATACTATTACAATTAAGAAAACTCCTGAGTGTACTGTCACTACCTATGGAGGCAAGGTCACAATAGTTGGTCCTCCTGCTAGACATCCAAAGATCACAATACCTGATCCATCTGCCAAACAATCACAACCCAAGGTACAATTTAATCTCATTGATCAATTGGGAAAAACACCCGCTCAAATCTTCATACTCGAGTTGCTACGCATCTCTCCTGCACACAAAGCCATACTTTACAAAACTTTACAGGAGTCTTCTATCCCTAATGACATTGATGTCAACCAATTTGAAGCCATGGTGGGATACTTGACCACTCCCCATCACATTACCTTTTTAGACCAAGACTATTCTTCACCCAAACCATCTCACAATGATGCACTGCATATCAAAGTCTTCATCCATAAACATAAGGTTAGATGAGTCTTAGTAGATGGCAGAGTAGGATTGAATATATGCTCCCTAAAACTGGTCAAAGCACTAGGCTTCTCTAATGCTTGTGTAAACGCTACCAAAATTATTGTCATAAAGGCTTACAATGATGAAGAGCGCTCCTCTATGGGCATTATCACACTTCCTATTTGTATGGGGTTGGTCATTGTGGATACAACATATCAGGTCCTAGATCTTGAATTACCTTATAACATCTTACTTGACCAACCTTGGATCCATCCCTTGAAATCTGTACCATCCACTTACCACCAATTATTGAAGTTCCCTTTTGATGACACCAAAATTACTATACCTAGAGATCCTGATCCCTACCAGTATTACACCTATTTGAGGGGTATCTCAGAACACCAAGTGCCAATTAACTGAGAAGCTTTGACATCCTCTTCTTCCAAATATAGTGATCTATCCACACTCACCAAGCCATCCACATCCACTCCCTCGACCTCCACCATACCATCTTCCACCACCATCCCAAAACCCGATCCTAATATCAAGATCCAGGACCAAGGTTGCGTAGAATACAAATTGAACACGGCCTATTGTATCACTAAAATACCCAAGTCTCCAAAAGCTTAAGGTAGGCCTTGTTTCAGAAAGGATCCCAAAGAGATTTTTAAAGTTCCTCCAACAATGACTTTCATGAAATGGGGGGAACTGAACAAAGAAGACATTGAAGACATATCAACTTGGATTTACAAAGACCCAGAAGACCCATCCCCATTACCAGTACAGATATATGGTAAAGGCTATGACATAATGAAGGAAAAAGCCTATGATGGAACTATTGGCCTTGGAAAAGACAAGACTGGAAGGAGAGAACCTATAATTCCTTCTTGAAGACCAAAGTATCTAGGGCTAGGGTTTGGGCTAATCGAAACTGACGATCAACGTGCCAATGTACTTTTAGGTGAGAGCGTGAATGTTTCCAAAAGTGTCGAGACAATCGAAGATTCCTTTACAAAAACTGACTCACATGAGTGGGAATTTGGTTCTCAAATATCCCTGAGTGATTATGCCCTTGATGAAATATTTCTAGAACGTAGTGAACTTTCCTTTGATGAGAGATTTAGAAAAATGTTCAAAGTTGAACTTCCTAAAGATCCTCCTAAAGTCCCATTGAAAAGAGAAGACTGGGTAAGACTCTTTTGGCCTTGCAATGATGATAAACCTAAACCATCATCTGATCCTATTGACCATCATTCTCACTCGTCTATCTGGCCATTTTACCCTATTGACCATCTTTTCAACTCATTTGACTAGCCGCATGGCACTATTGACCATGATTCCAATCCATTTATCCCTTATTTTTCCAATAAGTCTGATTTTCCTGGATCAAATGAAGAAGAATATTGTATAGAATCCGAATGGGAATTTGAGGACAACAATTTTGTCTTTACCCTTTATGTATCAGTCTGCATGCTTTATGCATCATCCCCACCATTTTACAATATTGATGACGGTATCTCCTTTGTCTACCCACAGTTCATTGACTAGGATCAACAAGGCCTGCCCACTATGGAAATTTTTTAGAATGATGAAGCTATTGCATAATTCATGGGACTCCATGAGGGCATACCAATTGGGGATCATAAGGCTAGATTCTCCATAGATCTAGATTGTGCAACATATTTTTGGGAGATTGTGCAATCCTCTAGTTGCAAAAATAATAAAATAGAACAAAAAAAGACACATCTTTAGGTGAAAACCACAAGGCGCCTTCTAACAATACAAAAGTAAAAATAAAGGACGTATCTGAGGGTGAAAACCTCTTCAAGGCACCCAAGGATGGAGGATTGTAATTTCTCCCCATTACACAAGAAAAATTGGCAATGCTCATTGAGGACACTATAGAAGTTAATATAGCCACAACAAAGGATCCCAAAATTGTTCTCTTTACAGCATCTTTGATAGAGGAAGAAAAACCTGAATTTTAAAAATCCTTTGCAGAACATAAGATTACCTTTGCATGGTCCTTTGTTGATATGCCTGGATTGGATCTAGCATTAGTATTGCACCATCTACCCTTACTTCCAGATGCCAAGCCAGTCAAACAGAAGCTGTGAAAGATGCACCCCTAGATTGCATTGTTATTCAAAGTTGAACTAAAGAAGTTACTAGATGTGGGATTCATAAGATCAATAGACTATGCCAACAGGATTTCAAATCTTGTTCCTATCACTAAGCTGAATGGTCAAATATGCATCTATACAAACTTTCATGATCTGAACAAGGCATGCCCGAAGGATGACTTTCCACTTTCGAACATAGACATCATAGTTGACCTTACAACAGGATACGATATTTTGTCCCTCATGGATGGTTTCTCGGGCTATAATCAGATTTATATTGCCCCTGAAGATCAACATAAAATAGTGTTTACCTTTCCCTAGGGTACATACTGTTGGAACGTCATGCCTTTTGGTCCCAAGAATGCAGGTGCCATATATCAATGAGCCATGACAACAATATTTCATGACCTCATGAACATGCTAATGGAAGATTATGTGGTGACCTATTGGAAAATTCTTTAACATGCAGCAATCATCTTAATGTGTTACACAATTTTTTTAAAAGGATGGAAGAATACAATGTCCATTTGAATCCTAAGAAGTGTGTGTTCGATGTGACTTCAAGAAAACTTTTGGGGTATATAGTTTCTCATAGAGGAATTGAAGTAGATCTCACTAAAGTGAAAGCCATATTAGACATGCCTCCAACAAAAGGAATCAATGAGCTAAGAACATTGCAAGGCAGACTACAATCCATCTAATGCTTCATCACACAACTAGTAGACAAATTCCAACCTTTTCAATACCTCCTACGCAAAGGCATACCCTTTGTGTGGAATGACAAGTGTCAAGCAGCCTTCCAACATATCAAAGACTATCTATTGACACCTCTTGTCCTAATGCCACCCATTGAAGGAAAACCTTTGATTCTATATATTTATGCAACCACTTCAGCACTAGGGGAATTGTATGCACAAAATGACCATGATGAGAAGGAAAGAGCTATATACTACATCAGTCACACATTGGTTGGATATGAACTCAACTACACACCCATAGAACATGCCTGTCTTGCAGTTGTCTTTTCCACCTAGATGTTAAGACATTACATGTTGAACCATAGACATAACTAGTAGAAAATATTTATCCCTTGAAGTATCTCCCAAGTCGAATAACATTGACAGGTCGTTTGGAAAAATGGGTTATGATATTGAGTGAATATGGCATACAGTACGTGGACCGCAAAGCTATAAAAGGACCATATCCGCACATTAGTCGAATATGAACTCAACTACACACCCATAGAACGTGCCTTTCTTCTAGTTGTCTTCGTCACCCAGAAGTTAAGATATTACATGTTGAACCACAAGACACAACTAGTAGCAAAGATTGATCCCTTGAAGTATCTCCTAAGTCGAGCAGCACTGACAGGTTGGTTGGAAAAATGGGTTATGATATTGAGTAGCAAAGAGCCATAAGACACAACTAGTATCAAATAAGTTGAGTTCATATCCGCACATTGGTTGGATATGCAATCAACTACACACCCATAGAATGTGCATATCTTGTAGTTGTCTTCACTGCCCAGAAGTTAAGACATTACATGTTGAACCACAAGACACAACTAGTAGCAAAGATTGATCCCTTGAAGTATCTCCTAAGTCGAGCAACATTGATAGGACGGTTGGAAAAATGGGTTATGATATTGAGTGAAAATGGCATACAATACATGGATCGCAAAGCTATAAAAGGATAGGTAATAGTCGATCAACTTGTAGATGCACCCATAAAAGGCAATCATCCTTTGGTAGTTGACTTCCCTAATGATTCTATATTTCATACAGAGCCTAAATCACCTTGGAAACTCTACTTTGGCAGGTCTCATACTGGTCATGGTTCGGGAGCAGGTATACTATTTATCACACCACAAGGGGAATCCATTCCTAAGTCATTCTGAATTGCTTTCCCATGTACTAATAACATTGTAGAATATGAGGCACTCGTCATAGGACTCTGAATGGCTATCAAATGGAAAATTAAAACACTCCTAGTCTATGGCGATTCTCAGTTGGTCATCATCCAGGTCAATGATGAATATGACATCAAGGATGAAAATTTAATGCCCTATAAACACATGGTTGATAGCTTTCAATCATATTTCCACGTACTTGCTTTTGAGAAAATTCCTAGGGCACAAAACAAGGCAGCAGACGAAATGGCTATGATTGGATCTCTCCTAGGCATTATGAGCAACGTGCTGCAATTCAAGTTCTTAGTGGAATAGCTTTTGGTCCCTGCTTATGAAATTCCTAAGTCATAAATGGTTTGTGAACTTGTTGGTCCCAATTCACCTTGGTATCAAGAAATTTATGATCACCCTCAATCCCAGACACTTCCACCGAACCTTTCCAACAACCAACAAAAATCCTTTATCCGCAAAGCTTCCAATTACATCATCATCATTGTCACCTTATACCATCATAGCTTTGACAATACCCTTCTTCGATGTCTCGACACTGAAAAAGAACGAACAACCTTATGTGAGGTACATGAGCATATATGAGAATCTCATTCGAGTGGCCCAACCTTAGCTAAGAAATTCATGAGACTTGGGTATTACTAGCTGACAATGGAAAAGGATGATCTTCAGTTTGTAAGAACATGTCGTCAATGTCAAATACACAGTGATTTGATTCATCCGCCAGCACAAGAACTTTGTTTGATCACTTCTCCTTGGCCCTTTGTACAATGGGGACTCGACCTCATGGGTAAAATCCATCCCACCTCATCCAATGGACATAAATTCATTATTACCGCCACTAAATATTTCACCAAGTGGATTGAAGCCATCCCACTTAAATACATAACCGACAAGCAGATTTCCAAATTCATCCTCAACTACATCATCTACCGGTATGGTGTTCCACAGTCCATCATCATAGACAATGGTCGTCCCTTCAAAAATCAAGATGTATGTGAGCTTTGTGAATGCTTCCACATCCAACACCATTTCTCCACGCGGGTAATAAGGCATGGAGAAATGGTGTTGGATTTTTATTTCCTTTCTTCTTTGGTTTGTTTCTTCTTTTATTTTTATCTGGTGATATATATTTCAGTTTTAATATATTTATTTTTGTATCTTTATCTTTATTTTTATATTTGTTTTGTTCTTTTTCTTTTGTTTGTTTTTTCTTTTATTTATATTCTTTTTGGTATATATATTCGCTTGTCTTTATCTTTATTTTTATTTTTATATATTTTTTCTTCTTTGGTTTGTTTCTTCTTTTATTTTTATCTTGTGATATATATATCAATTTTGATATATATATTTGTGCATCTTTATCTTTATTTTTATTTTTATTTTGTTCTTTTTCTATTGTTTATTTCTTCTTTTATTTTTTTTCTTTTTGGTATATATATGAATTTTGATAAATATTCGTTTATCTTTATCTTTATTTTTTATTTCTATATTTTTTCTTCTTTTCTTTTATATATTCATAGGTTTTCTTTTTATTTCTTCTCCTTATACTTTTAATTTTCTTTCTTTTTATTAACTTTCTTAAGTCTTTATATTTATATACAAAGATTTGGCATTATCTATTTTAAATTAATCTCTTAATAATATATAATTCACTTCTCTCTTATTTAGCATTATGTTATTTATTCTTAACCTTATCATTAATATTATATTATTTCTTTATTTGTTCTATCTTATATAAAAAGGTTTTTTCATTTAATGGCTTTCACTTCCTTTTCTTTATAGGCAGT
Organism: Sequoia sempervirens; assembly: GCA_007258455.2. NCBI lineage: Eukaryota > Viridiplantae > Streptophyta > Pinopsida > Cupressales > Cupressaceae > Sequoia > Sequoia sempervirens. The sequence continues at coordinate 441,742,882 of VDFB02000003.1, forward strand.
TTTTATTTTTCTTTTTTTTCTTTAATATTGTCCTTGAATTGTGTGTATCCTTCCCTCCTCCCCCTTCCTTTTTATCAAGTCTAAGTATGCAATTATGCATTTTATCCTCTTGCTCCCTTTCATCCTGATGATGGATCACAGAGTGTGATTTGAAACATTGATGCTAAAAACTCTTGACACAATCGAATCCAGAAATAATACAAATCTATTGCATTAGTTCAATAAACATTTACATAAGTCCATTTACATAGTTTCATTTACATCTTTAGCATAAATACATCATTTGCATCATTTCATTTCCATTCACATAACATATAAGTACATTAATTCATTTGCATTCATATAACATATAAGTGTGTTAATTCATTTGCATTCACATAACATATAAGTGCATTGAATATTTTCATACATCATCCATATCATTAATGCATACACATTTAGGATCATAACATAAAGCATCATATGTCACATTATCCATACATACATAATCATAGATCAATGCATACATAAATCATAAGCATGGCATCCATTAGAGTCCAAACATTAAGCATATATAGAAAATTATCATCATCATCATCATCATCATCAGATAATCATCATACATAAGATAGTATCATCTCATCATAAATCACCATCATACATAATGTAATATTATCATGGAATCTCATCATAAATAACCATCATAAATGCATATATCACATAAGCATAATAACATCATAATGCATCACAACATAACGCATAGCATATAGTTCATGCCAAAATTGCATCATATATATATATATATATCTCAAAATCATGTCACATGATAGAGTCTCAAGGAATCCTAAAAAATAGAGCTCGTAGGCTCGATGGTCAATATATCAAATGTCTCAAACATAACAACAAGATAACATGCCCTAAATAGTGCTCTCCTCATCCCTACAAGGTGAGGAAGGGGGTGACTGATGCTCTATGACAAGAACATATGGTATCTGTGAGGACCCAACAGGCTAAGTCTGCAATGCTAATGGATTAGTGACAGGTGGCTGGCTGTGATGAGACCTATGTCCTGATGATACTAACCCATGACTATGACTGGACCTATGCCCTGATGAATTATTGTGGCTATGATGTGATTTGTGCCCTGAGAACTGTCTAGATGATGTGCATCCATCCACATTGCTCTTGCTATGGCTATTATGGCTACTGCTACTGCCACTACCTATCCCTGTCTGAGACCGAGATAAACTAGGATCTTGCTGCTTTGTTGGCACTACCCTCTCATAAAGCATCTTGTACTATCCCTGGCTCATGCTCACCCTTGCCAACTCCCTGGCGATCTCTCCCACCATCCCAGTGCATAGTTGCACGAAATCATAACACTAGCTTTGTGCCTCCTGCCGCCTGATCATGGCTTGATCCCTCTCCACCCTCTTCACCTCCAACTCTACCTCCAAGGTCCTGATCCATGCTGAGGCCTCATCCAATCTGCTCTACATACCAACTAGTTGTTGATCCAGTGTCACATCTCAAGGAAATGGTGGCCTCATAGCTACATCCTCCTCCCCATCCACCATCTACTCTTGAATCTGTCTCTTTGCCTCATCCATGTCATCCTCTCCATTAATATCTATCTCTTCATCCTCCTCTCCACCGAATGCCTCCTCCTCTCCACCGATATCCAGTGCCTGATCACCTATGAATACATCCTCCTCCCTAGACACCTCTCCCTCTAGCTGATCATCCTCCGACTACTCTGCCTCTACTCTGACCTCTAGCTGCTCTACCTCAGCCCTACCCTCCTCCTATCTGACCTCCCCCTCTAGCTGCTTGGCCTCCTGCCTACCCTCCTCTCTCTCACCCTCATTTCCCTCCTCTAGGATTGGTGCTAGCAACACTCGCTCAACCCACTGCCGCACTCTCCTAGGTTGTCCTCACTAGTCGTCTCCTCCTCATCTCCTCCTCCTACCTCCTCCATCTCCTCTGTCCCCTCCATCATCCCCTCCACCCCCATATCCTCCTCCCCTCCCCCCATCTCCTCTACCTTCATATCTCCCTCTCCCCTTGCCACCATCCTTGTCTCCTCGTCCTCCTCAGTGCATTCGTGGTGTCATTGACCACTAATCAACTGGAGATAGCTGATCTAGATTCATCAATGGAAGTGGGATGTGTGTCTTCCACCATGCATCATAATTTTTAGTAGTCCTAGGATCCACTGGATCCCTGCTCCAAGCCCACTATTGCTCTACCAATCCATCCACCTACTACTCTGCTAATGGCACTGATATGGCTGGCCCCCACACTATCTCCCATGAAGACCTAGCATACTCTACAGTGCCTGAACCATACGTACAATCAAGTATCTAAACTGTCAGCAAAAAGAAAGATGATCATCCTCTCCTCACCACTGTGCACAATCTTTGTATGGTCTCCAGATGAATCCCATCAATGTGTCAATGTGATGGCACCAGAATCCTATGTCTCCAACTCTATTATGCAATAATGCACCCACATACAAGTAAACATAAGGCATACCCTTGACAAGTTGTAGTCTCTAAACTAGTGGTGGAAAGATAGGAATATGCTTCTAGGCCCAGATCATCAATAATTTAGTCCTACAGCTAATACTGCTTGCCTCCCTGTAGGCCACCTCGTGCAACTGATGATATAGCATCCCAATTAAACATGGTCCCCATGCAAACACAATCCTATCCCACCTCATCCCAACAAGCACATCTCCCCATCCAATAGGAAAACCCTGACTACGATGATCAAGAATCAGCACACCAATAATCAAGGTGCATAGCATCGCATCTCATCGAGTGTAGTGCTCGTCCATAAACTCCCACCTGATCTCATACACGTTGATGCCTAATTGCATGGCATCACCAGGCTCATAAAACTCTATCAAAGCTTGAAGTCCCCGGTGCAGATTATAGACCACTCGCTCTCCTCTGATCGAAATGTGAAGAATCATGTAAATGTCCTTGAGAGTCATAGTAGCCTCTCCCATCGGCAAGTGAAATGAATAGGTCTCTGAGTGCCACCTCTCTTCCAGTGCTATCAGTAGACCCCTATTTTCCCAAACAATGGGTATATAGGTAACATAGTACAGTCCCAACTGCACCAGTCGCTTATGCTCCCTCTCCTACAGCTGATCTCTGAATGCATACGTCGCTAGCCTGAACTCGTAGGTATAGATAGGTGGTAGTCAATTCTGCATACAAAGAAAAGAGAGTTAGCACATCATTGAAAATCATCATTATCATCTATCTAATCCAAAGTACACTAAATGTGAGCCTAAACTGAGTCAACCCTAGTCAAAGTCAAATGCGTCGTTTGGCCTTTCACATGCATCACACCAACTCGAATGTTTCATTTCATCTAGTGTTTACATCGTGCTACATCACTTGCATCGTTTGACCTGATGGATGTGCCACTCCAAGGCACTTGTGTCACTCCTTCCATCAATTGTGTCATTGTAAAACATTTGTGTCTCATGGTCCCACATTTGTGATTCAATTTGGTGATTGCGTTGCAAAACCTAACACTTGTGTCGTGATTCAACGATTGTGTCTCACCGGCTCGCGAATGCATCATTGTAAACCTAGACCTAGCTTGACCCCTGCATTTGCATCATGACGCATCAAATGTGTGTGATAGGAATGCAATTGCGTCTTTCTCAAATGCAAATGCATCACGACATAGTTGAAACACTAACTTTAATGCCTAAAAATGCATGAAAAATGAGAAAAACACAAAGCAAGAATAGGGTACATACTGGTGGCTCCGCACCCTCTAGCCGTCAGAAGGTCTGAACTTGAAATCTGCGATGCTCAATCACTAGAATCACCATCTTCACACAAGGTCCTCTTTGTCTGAGCTCTCAATTTTTAAACGACAAAAGTGAAAATGATTTACTGTCACATGGCCCCACCAATTTTAAATTAAATTATTTTTTAATTCAAAAGGTCAACTCAGTCTTTAAATCAAATAATTTTAAATTATTATTTGATTCTCCAGCTTTTTCTTTTTTTGTGCCCAATATTTCCTCTTGTCACATGCAACCTTTTCCATTGATTTGATTTCAAATCTCAACCATTTATTTCAAATTTCACCCTAATGTTGCCCTAACACTAACTGTGGGTTGTCACATTGAATTTCAGTCTTTGATCTTAGGGCTTTTCTCATATGACAATCTTGTCCATTCATCCAAAATTGGCTTTTCTATAAAAAGGTAATTTTGGCCTCATTTGGACAGCTCTTGACTTCATGCTTGACCATCTTGTGCTTCAGACATTAGGCTTGTTTGCATTTGTTGAGTACATTACAGCAATAGTTGAATCCTTCAATATTTTCTTAGGGCTTGTCATAGGTCATAGTTTCTCATCAAAATCTGAGGGAAAACATTGACTTGCAACAAATGGAGAAGGTACAATGAAGGTGATTCATGGAGGGCATGAAGACTTGGTGAGATTGTTCTTTTTTTTATGCTATTTTCTTTGATTGTTCTTCATTTTTTAGGTAGGGTTTAGTTTTTTTAGGCTTTATAATACTAACCTAACATTTTCCCTAAGTTACAAACAATAGGTCCTTCTTTGTAAAGGTAAATGGTGCTAGGACCAAACAGATGATTTGGTAGATTATTTTGGGAAGTTTGTTGGGTTTATTGAGGTAGAAAGAGCTCTTGATCTGGTTGTTATTGGGGTATAATAGGTTGGGGTTTAATAGACACATGTTCTTGCAAAGTATGGAGACTTTTAAAACTTGGAATTTCAAACTTAGGAGACTTACTTGGAGATTGAGGAGGTTTACCTTTCTTGAAACTTGGAACCTTATACTTAGAAAACTCTTCTTCAATAGGTTGTTCCATTACTATAAGAGGTTCTTATTTGAAAATAGGAATGTAAGAGGTTGATTCATTTTGTTGTCTTTGTACTTGGGAAAGAAATAGCTTCATTTGTTCCTATCTAGCAACAATTTTTTTTTCAAGAGACTCCTCATATTGCCTTTTCTGTATTTCTATATCTTACTAGTGTTGGTAAGTTGAGTAAGCCAATCCTCCTACTACAAGTTATATTCTCAATCTCCTTCAATACCATCCAAATATTTTTGAAATTCCAACATTATATCTCTAACACTCATGTTTTCAACACATTAAGGATGAATATGAGAGTAGCTATACTGGTTGGAAATAAAATGGCCTTCTTGGGTTGATTTTGTGAATATATAGGTTGCCATAAAGGTTGAGCAAGGGTGGGAGGGTGGTAAAATTATTGAGAATGTTGGTAATTAATTGTGATAGGGCTATTTAGGATGAAACTATTAGCATTCTTAGTTTGATATGGATGTTATGAGGATTTCTGGATAGTATTTTTGTAAAATGGGGGATGATAAGACTTATCTCCATGAAATGAATACATGTTGAAGAATTTAAAAAACTTAGATATTCATTAAAATATTCCTAAGACAAGAATAATTAGGTCTAATTTTTAGGAAAATATAAGTACATACTAGCACTTAGTCCACCTGAAACTAGTAGACTAGCCTTCTAGAGTTGTCAAGTGTGTGAAATATTGCCTCCAAAGGAAAAAAATTATTGATATACTCACCAGATATCAAAAATGAATGGAAAAGTTAAGAACTATAGTAGTTCAAATAGTCCCACTAGGCATGCCAAAATTGAACTATCACTTGAATATGCACCCTTGCTAAGTTATTAACTCGGCTATCCAATGAACATAGGAAGATCTTACAAAGTGTGGGCTCTGATAGCTTGAGATCAAACTCTAGAGAGGGTTGGTTCCCTTGGTACTTCACCTAGATTAACTAGCACTATACTTTTGCTAAGGAAAAATATGGAGAATGATATGAAATGAGATCTAAATGCTAATGAGAAGATGCACCGAATGTTTGTGATATATACTGTTGCTTAGCAGACATAATTTGTTCAATGAACAAGCTATTTCATGCACAACTTAAGTCTTTACATACTTATTCATTAGAGATTCATAGGAAAGTTGGTTTTTTCTTAGTTTAGAAGGAAAAATCAAGTGTTTTCACAATTAGAAGTTGTTCAAACCATTGGAATAATCTATAACCTGCTTAAAGTATGTATATATCTACATGAAGGTGTTCAAGGAAATGAGACATACATTGAGGATTTGCACATAAATCACAAAAAATATATATCATTCATGTTTGCACACAAAAATATAAATTAGAGAAGGAAAATTACTTTCTTTATTCATAAAAAGGTGCTTAAAAATTTCTATAATTGTTTGAGAATTTAGTTGTGTTTAGTGACAATGCCAATCTGTGACTAGAAAGAACTATTCTTAGTTATAATACTTAGTCAAGAAGAGCCAAAACTAAATGAAATCATACCCTTGGCATCCCCTTATGTTGTTCAATAGTTTCATATTGTTTAGAAACATGTTTTGAAACATAAATTATAGGTGTTTGCATTGGTTGGTTGATTCAAACCTTCCTGAGGCACTAGAAAACTTCTTCTCATTGTTTGAATACTGAAAAACCATTAGGTGGTGTGGGATAAAGTTAAATCCTTGAATTTTCACACTCCATCTCCCTTGAATGCTCTAAATTCTCCTATAGGTGGTATTGACTAGTTAAATATTCCCAAACTACTCCTTAATTCTTTGAATTATTGTTACCATTCCATAATGACCATAAACCTTCTTTAAATTGATTCATCATAGAATAGGAGATGTGTTTTATGACTTTAGAAGTGGAAAGTGACTCCTTGAGGCATTGATGACCTTTGAATATTTCATCCCAATATGGAACAACCTCTTATCTCACTATCAAGAAAAGCTCGTGACAACTATTAGGTCTCTCTACATACTATGCTTTATGTCCTTGTTCTTCTCAAGGACTATTTGAGTTAAATGTTTTATCATCAAAATTATTGAAAGAAACACTACATTGTGCTCTTTCTAGCTCTTTCAACTATCATACACCATCACCTTGATTTATTGACACTTGATTATTACTTTTATTGTCATTTTTGTTATATTTCCCTATGATTGTCACATGCCTTTTGTATGGTATTCTTGTAGCCTCTATCATGTCACTGTTGTCTTTTCTTCCATAACTTGTCTTAGTTGAAACATTTTCCCTGCGCTACTATCATCCTTGTTCTTGACCTCTATTATAAATGGACTATTTTACTCTTTTAAAAACTCCTTGTAGATTTTTCCTCTTAGATCATGAACTATCACCACTCTATATGCATGATGGTTTTCTTGTTTTCTTCTATTTTGACAATCATTCCCTTTAACTATGTCTTTCATGTTCAGGGTCTAAAAGTTATCCTTATGAATGTCCTCCTAACATGAAATCATTTTCAACTTATTTGAACTATCATGTGATAACTTATACATCATTACCTTTGTCTTATGTGTGTTTTCATATTATTTCATCATTATAACCACTACACACTTGCTACTATTTCATCTATTATAGAAGATATAAATATTTTTCACACTACCATGTTATATGTAAGTTATTGAATTTTTTAGCATCCGTGTTCCTTACTTTTTATGTTTTTCAATTACTTCTCTATCATTTTTATGTTTCTTGGTTTCTTGTACATGAATATGATCTTGATTAAATCTTACCAAACACTTCCATTCTCTTCTCATTGTACGCTTGTTTGAACTATCATGACATCTACTTGTCAAGGGTTTAGAGAAAAATTTGACACTTGACTCAGCCAACCATATTCATAATGAAACAATGATGCTAAAAAATCCATTACATTCTAGAATGCTAGAGGGAAAGGTTTCCCTCAAGGTGAATAAGGGGTATTTTCTCTATTTATGCCTCTCCCCAATAATATTTCATTAGAAAAGGAATCACAAGGAGTATAGATTGGCTTTCAACCTCAAAGGTGAGTCAATCAGACCTATATCTCGATCCTTAAGACAATAGGAGAAATCTAAAAACAATTTGAAATGATATGCAATGCTTAAACTAAATGAACTATAAGACCTAGAAAATGAAATGAAAATTCTTGAAATTACAGAAATGGAAACCATAGTTCATAGGCAGATCTAAGAAGTGTAAGGACATGGTGTAGGGAACCACAAGCCTCCATGATCCATGAATGAGTCTAATGTTGTGTTTTGGGTTTTGAGCCATGTTTCTGATTGAATAAGTTCTATTTAGACCATTTTTAATATCTTGGTCATGTTTTTGAGTCATTTTGTATTGGGTTGTGCAAAGTTGTCATTTTTGCTAAAAGTTGTAAAAAGTTGTTATGCAACTTTGTATTTTTTTTGCATTTGGAGGAAGTTGAATAGTTAGGGAGTTAAAAGGTAGTTGTTTTCAGTTGGTTTTGGTTGTAAAAGCATAAATATATCATGTAATGGTCGAACCAAGGTTCTGGTGGTGATTTTTGAAAAGTTTAACATCAATAAAGCTTGTTTTCTGCATTTTTTCTATTGTAATTTGCTACTACATGAGGTTGTACATCCTTGTACGTCATGAAAGTGGTCTCAAATTTATTGGAGGTGATGTATAATTGAATCTAATTTCCAAAAAACTTGATCTCATTGAATTTCATTTAGTTTTGAGTATTTTAGAAGTATTTTACTCCATATCGCTTTGAAACCCTAGGTTTTGGTGCTTTGAGTGAAAAAATAAAGTTTTGAGTCATTCCATTGGTGAAATGGCCAAATAAATAGTGGAATGGAAGTAATTAGGATGTTTTTTAAGTTTGTGAAGGTTGCAAGAGCAGGGGTTGAGGATTTGGGAAAATGGATTGATGCTCTAGTTGATTAAACTCATGATTTTAAGCAATTGGGATGCATAGGTGAGAGGGTTTGTGAAAAAATATTTGTAGAAATTGTTTTGGGTGATGGAAAATGTTTGTATAGACCATATTGGACATTTCTGGGCTAGTGGCATGAGATTTTGAGGTATGGGTTGTAAAACCCACATTGTGACCTATCAAAACAAGCCTAATTAGGCATTTATGCAAGCATAGCAACATATTTTTTAGGGTTATATTCCAAAGAAACCCCTTCTGATTTTGAAATATGTTATTAAAGGGCTTAATGGGTATCCAAAACTGGTTTTAGGTTGTGGTTTGGAGGTCCTATCTAAAATTTATTCCAAAAATACCATGTTTGTTGTGCTACAAGGAATATTGGCAACTTGTGTAGAGAATCGACTTGTTTGATGTTTTAATACTTTGAAAAGGGAGTGATTGAGTTAGTTAGTGTGTTACCACCCTACTCTACATCAAATTGGTATCATAGCATAGGTCTGATCTGAAGAAGGGAGAGAAAGTGTGAAACAAGAAGGAAAGTGTGAAGCAAAAAGTGAACAAAATGCCTCCAAAAGGGAAAACCATTGCTAGAGAAGTGAATGAGTTGAAGGAAAAGAATACTAGAGAGATGAGAGAGTTGGAGAGGCTTTCTGCTCTGGAAACAATTCAAAAAATAGGTATGGTCATGGGGGATGAGAGTGACTTCAAAGAAGAAGAGGAGACTAAAGAAGAATAGGAAGAGGAATTGGATCTTGATGATCAGAGGATGGCTAAGTTACTGAGGGCAGTCAAGGAAGATAACCCAAGGTGAAGATTGATGTTCCTAAGTATGGAGGTAATTTGAATGATGGAGAAATTTTAGATTGGATTTCAGCACTTGAAAATTATTTTGAGTGTGAGGATGTACTAGAGGATCAAAAGGTAAAGATTGCAAAAACAAATTTGAAGGTTCATGCCTTATTATGGTGGGATTATGAGAAAACTAAGAGGAGGAAGAAAGGTAATTCAAAAATTGTTTCTTGGGACAGAATGGTGGCTAAGTTTAAGGGTAAGTTCTTACCATCTGATTATGCAATTCAAATGTTTAAGAAACTTCAAGGTCTAAAACAAAAAGAAATGGATGTCAAAGCCTATACTGAAGAATTTTATAAGTTGAGTATAAGGGCAGGTCACATGGAGGATGAAGTGGAGAAGGCTGCTAGATATTTGAGTGGATTAAGATACAACATTCAAGATTATTTAACTTTGGAAAATCCAAGAACAGTTGAGGAGTGTTATCAAATGGCAATAAGGGTAGAAGAAAAAACTTAAAAGAAGGCAAGACAAACAAACCAGGGGTAGAGGCAACACTTCTAGAGGAAGAGGTTCATTTTCTAATCCAAGAAAATCATATTAAATCCAAGAAGATGCAAACAAAGTCCAAGAACAAGTTGTTGGTGCAAGAGGTGGATTTAGAGGTGGTAGATCAGACTTTAGAGGAAAATTTAGAGGTCAAGGAAAAGGATCACAAGGGTTCACAAGAAGGTGCTATCAATGCAACAAATTTGGACACCAAGCATGGCAACACAATGAAGGTCAAGCCTCTAGTTCACATAAGCTGAAATAAGAACTCAATTGGTGCAAGAAGAGGATACTGAAAGTGTAAACTCTCCATCATAACATGTTGCTCCTGAAGTTGGAGAATCACTCATGGGAAGGAGAACACTCATCAAGGCATCAAAGGAAAAGGAGCCATCACAAAGAATGACACTCTTCAAAACAACTTGTAAGTTCATGGGTAAGGTATGCAAGGTTGTAATTGATTTAGGAAGCACAGATAACATGGTTTCTAATGAGATGGTTGAGAAACTTAAATTGCCTAGGATACCACATGCTACTCCTTATAAATTTTCTTGGTTGAATGAGGGTTAGTATGTTTTGGTTAATGAGCAAGCTTGGGTGGAGTTCAATATAGGAGGGTATAAGGATAAAATTATATGTGATGTGTTACCTATGAATGTGTGTCATTTGCTGCTAGGGAGGCCTTGGAAATTTGATAGGAATGCTTTGTATGATGCTAGGCAGAATACGATGAAATCTCTTTTACTTTGACACCCTTGAAGGAAGATTATAAAGGGAAAACTAAGCAAGCTACTGTAATGATGGTTGGTAGGAAGGAGATTATAAAGATAGAGGAAAAGGAGGATAGGAACCTTGCAGCCATTCCTAGACTTGGAGATGTTATGATAGCATACTTGAAGAAAGATTTGATTTTGGAGGGAAATGATATTGATTTGGTGTCAAAATCTAATTTGATTTGTACTGCTTCTAGATTTGATTGTGTAAGGAGTTTTTAGCATCAACGTTTTGAATCACACTTCATGATCCTTCCCTTAATTTTTTTTTATTCTTTATTTCTTCTTTCTTTTATATTGTGTTGGTTCCATTTAAGTTGTTTTATGTTCATCATTTTTCTTTTTCTTTAATATTGTCCTTGAATTGCGTGCATCTTTCCCTTCTCCCCCTTCCTTTTTATCCTGTCTGAGTCTGCAATTATTCATTTTCTCCTCTTGCTCTCTTTCATCCAAATGATGGATCACAAAGTGTGATTCAAAATGTTGATGCTAAAATCTCCTTACCCAATCAAATCCAGAAGCAATACAAATCTATGATATGGATTGGAAACCTACTGTCTTTAAAATCTGATTTGTTGAAGGTCAAAGATGAATTGATTCTTGGGATTCAAGATTACCTTAAGGGGTATATTGTTGTGATGATGGAAGGGATATTTTATTCATTGCTTTTAGAGAAGGATAGTGGTCATTTAGTTTTTTTCAAGTCAGAGGTTAGTAAACCTGAGAGAGCAGCAGTCATAGGTATAGAATATCAAATAGAAGAGATGAAAGGTAAAGGTGAAGAAATCAAAGTTGCACTACAAAGACAAAGGAGAAAATTCAAACGTACACCAAATAATCAGAAAAATGGAGTTCATTGCAAGATACGGATGGTCATGGTAGAAGGTAAAGAGGTAGATTCTTCAACATTCCTAGGTGAAGTATAGATCATGAACCATCCACCAAACAGACTTTTGCAGTTGGAGCATAACTTAAGTGGCAAAGAGTTCATGAATGCAAAGAATAATGCTAATTTTTAGTACTTGATTCATTGGAAGGGATTGCATGATGGAGAAAGCACTTGGAGGTCAGAGAATATAATGGATAAACATGACTTTGTTATTGCTTCATAGTCCTCAAGGGGACTTGAGTCAATTTTACCCAGGGAGTATGGTGAAGGGCACCACAAGCCTCCATGATCCATGAATGAGTCTAATGATGTGTTTTGGGTTTTGAGTCATGTTTTTTATTGAATAAGGTATATTTAGACCATGTTTAATGTCTTGGTCATGTTTTTGAGTCATTTTGTATTGGGTTGTGCAAAGTTGTCATTTTTGCTAAAAGTTGTAAAAAAATGCTATGCAACTTTGCATTTTTTTTGCATTTGGAGGAAGTTGAATAGTTAGGGAGTTAAAAGGTAGTTTTGTTTAGTTGGTTTTGGTTGTAAAATCATAAATATATCATGTAATGGTCGAACCAAGGTTCTGGTGGTGATTTTTGAAAAGTTGAACATCAATAAAGCTTGTTTTCTACAGGTTTTCTATTGTAATTTGTTGTTATAGGAGGTTGTATGGCCTTGTACGGCATGAAAGTGGTCTAAACTTTATTGGATGTGATGTGTAATTGAATATAATTTCCAAAAAACTTGGTCTCATCAAATTTCATTTTGTTTTGAGCATTTTAGAAGCATTTTACTCCATACTGCTTTGAAACCCTAGGTTTTGGTGCTTTGAGTGAAAAAATGGAGTTTTGAGCCATTCCACTTGTGAAATGGCATGATAACCAGTGGAATGTAATTAATTAGGATTTTTTTGAGTTTTTGAAGGTTGCAAGAGTAGGGTTTGAGGATTTGGGCAAATGGATTGATGCCCTAGTTGATTAAACTCGTGATTTTAAGCAATTGGGATGCATAGGTGATAGAGTTTGTGAAAAAAAAATTGTAGAAATTGTTATGGGTAATGGAAAATGTTTTTGAAAACCATATTGAACATGTATGGGTTGGTGGAATTAGGGTTTGAGGTCTAGGTTGTAAAAACCACATTGTGACCTATCAAAACAAGCCTAATTAGGCCTTTATGCAATAGTAGCAGCAGATTTTTTAGGGTTATGTTCCAAATAAACCCCTTATTATTTTGATATATGTTATTAAATGGCTTAATGGGTATCTAAAAATGGTTTTATGTTGTGGTTTGGAGGTCTTATCTAAAATTTATGCCAAAAATACCCTATTTGTTGTGCTACAAGGAATATTGGCAGCTTGTGTAGAGAATCAACTTGTTTGATGTTTTAAGACTTTGAAAAAGGAGTGATTGAGTTAGTTAGTTTTTTTACCACCCTAATATTCATTAGGAAACATGTACCAATCACCAAAATTAGGTATTGAGGTTTGTTGAATGACAGGTTCACCTTAGGGCGAATGGGTCGTAGTTAGGTCTTCTAAAAAAATTATTTGTAATCCTCTGTGGCGGGATCTTAGCTTCTATTTTGCATAGGTTCCACTATCAAACAACCAAAAATAAATTTTGAATCTAAGTTTTTGTGACTTGACAACAATGAATGCAACAAATGCAAGATTGTAAAATTACTCTTCAAGATCTTCAATCCTTCTTCAACCTGTAATTTGCATATACAAAGAGGTAAAATTTGTTATGTTTGAATGAGGGTTTTTCTTATTCAAACCTCATGTTTTGTAATTCAACCTTGATAGAAAGATAATTATAATGGAGAAAGAAATCATGAATGAAAACTTGCTTGCTACAAATCACCAAACCTTCAATGACTTCCCTTAGAGGATTGAAGTCAAACACATCACTCCAAGGACTTGATATTTCTTTGTTTGATGGATTTGGACACTTGAAAATGCTTGGATGCTTTTAGGATCAACAATGCATATTAGCCTTCACAAGATGACATGAACAAACATAAGCTTGAATATGATGATAATATTTTGATTGCTACAACAAATGACTAATAAATTTTCTCTTGAATGTTCTTGACAATAATATTTGCTCATATGAAATTTTATTTAATGGTATATGGATTTCAAATGATAAAATGACTATGTATTTATAGGTGTTTATCTAATTTCCCGAAAATTAGATTCCAAAAGCCAAAAATTTCATATTAAATTTGAATCATTAAAAGATTGCCAAAAACATATTTAAAAATAGATCCTAGGACTTAAAGGGGACCTATTTTCCCCTTGGGCGAATGGGTCCTGGCCTAAAAATCTAGGAAAATCATGATCCAAGGTGATTAAAATATTAATTTCATTAATTAAATGTTGGTTTCCCTTTTAGAAAAAGGGAATAATAAGGCTTTGGAATGCATAATTTGATAAATTAGAATCTTAATAACTATGAATAATTAAGGGACCCAAATAAAGTGTGAAATTATAAAGGGATACAATTTCCTACACTACATTTATCCCCCACTTTAGTGAGATTATGAACTTACACTCAGACTCACACTAAAGTAGACAAATATGCGTCAAGAGAGTTCCAAGTGTACAAATGTTAGAAAGATAGGATGATCAAGACCCCAAGATCTTAGATCCCATGATAAACCATCATAAGGACAAAGAGACACACAATATGTTTCAGATACGTGCAACAAGACAAGATACAAATGCATCCAATGTTAAAGCTAATGCACAAGGGATGGACTAGAAAGTTACGTTAAGCCATGTCCATTAAATACGCTCACAAGGATGTAAAATCACTTATGAGACACATGGCTCCACTAGAAAGCAAGTTGTGTTATACTAGGTGGTCATGAAATACGCTCACAAGGGCTAGTGTAATTTGGTATACACTAGGTGAGCCCCAAAGGAAAGATGAGAAATACACACTAGGTCTACAAGGTGTGAACTTATAAAAAGGGGTGGAAATGGGTAAAGTCATCATAAAAAATTGTGTACCCATAAGTTGCTGCCACAAAATGATCAATTCTATGACAACGCTGCACAAAATCCAACCTCAGTGAACAAAAGTAAAGAAAATATTTTAATTCATTCATGTTAAACTGAGCTAATTCCAATGTCCATCTCAAAATAATTCCAATGTAATAATGCCAATTCCAATGTAAAAATAATACCAATGTATGCCCCCACTTTAAAGGAATTGCTAAACACCATACTATGAGCAATTACTTTAAAGTGGAAATGATATATGTCAATTGATAAGAGGGCCATGAGAGCCTATTTTAAAAGCCTTATGCCAATCATATGTTTCCAAATAAAGTTGCATCATGATAAAGGAGGGTGCCCCCACATGAATCTCATACACATAAGGGATCCACTAATTTGAGGTTAGCACATGTCTTTGCTACAATGATATAATAGAGCTTGGAACCTTCATCATTCCCCAAATACCTCGTGGAACAATTAACACAAAGGAATGACACATAGAGAGACAGAAGACAAAAAACCTTTTGGGTCAACATGGAAGAGACCTAAATGTTTCAACACTTTGCATTATCCCCAAAAGGAAAATACAAGAAAATGATTACGACAGATAGAATAATGTAGATACAAATAGAAGAATGTCACAACAAATTTTGTTTTCTTTGTATCCCTGCACCAACAAAGTAACAAGGGTCATCCAAAGAAAATTAACAACATAAAGGTAGGCAAAGCAACACAATATGAGGGATTACAGCACATACATGAAATCACAAAGAACATAGAAAGAAAACTAGTATGTCCCATCCAAGCCAACCTATAGTAGGTCATCCACATCCCAATATTGTTCATCATAAATGGATAAGTAGACAAAGGAGCAATGTCAAGGGCCATAATAGGAAAATCACCAAGTTCAACATGTAGTGATTCACTCTTTCTAGGATGATCATCACAGTTCCATCCATCTAACTTCATAGAAGTGGAAAAAAAAATCAATTCATTATGCATTTCTTCATAAATTTTAGCAATCTCATCATCATCATCCAAGTTAATCACAACAGGAGGCCTAGTGACAATGTCCATTGTATGTTCTTGTTTTTGTTTTGGTGCAAAAGTTTTATGTTGTAGCAAAGATGGAGAATCATCATTCTTTTTTTGAGTTGGTTTGTTATTTTCTTCTCATTTACAAGCAATACCACGACATCTATGCCTACACTCTTTAGTATTTTGATTTCTTCTTGCACAGTTTTAAAGTTGTGATTGTGTCAGAGTGGGTTTTTCAACCATCAGTCTCTTTTATTCCCTTATGGGAGGAACGAAAGGGACCTCTGAGGGTTGTGAAACCACTTTCTCTTTAGAATTATGAACTTGTTTGATTTTAGGAAGCACAAATGGAATGGTATGGTTATCTTTTGGTCTCTTATAGGATATAGGTGGAAGAATAGCATCATATTTTATTTCTTTTGGCTGGTTCAAGCATAGGTTCATCCACAACATTTGGAGTGGGAGGAACAACTATGGGTCTTTCAGTTTTAGATGGGATATTGGAAAGGGATAACTCTACTATATGCTTCACTTTAAAAAAATTATAAAATTTGAAAAATTAATCTTTACGAGGTTTTATAGGTTCTATAGGTTAAGGCCAAAATAAATCCAATGAAAATTTCCCTCAGGAAGATAAAGGATTAAATCCACTATGATGCATTATAAAAATTTGGTTGTCAAATGGAAATTTCAAGCACTTGTGGATGATCAATGAGATGACATTCATGGAGTATAGCCATGGATATCCTAACTTCACAAGAAATTGATCTGACTTTGGTGTAATGGAGAATGATACATCTAATTATTTTGGTCCAACTTTTAATGGAAGAGTGATTGAACTTATCATAGGGCGAGCAAAACCATTATGTGTTTTGATCCATGATTTTAATTTTTCATAAGAATCTTGGTAAAGTTCATGCACAAATAAGAATTCCTTTGTGAACACATTCTCTACGCACATGAGATCAATTAATATCCCATTTGTAGGCTTGTCATTGATTCTTCTGGCTATGTACAGAGGACCATCAGGTGCATGTTTAATTATATCACTGTTTGAGAAAGAAATGTCAAGAGATAATTTTGTTTGGCCCTTATGAGGTTGAACATAAATCATAGCATGAGGGGTATGGCCCAAAGTGGGTTGACTAGTGTCAACACTATGAGTGAAAGAGTTGGAAAACCCAAGATCCGTAGCTAATGTACCAGCATGAGATGTCATGAGTCTTGAACTATCTCACTGAAGTATTGGCAAAAGGCCACCAGATTGTGATACACATACAAGTTTCACCAAACCAAAAGTGTACCCAAAATGCACAAAACATCCAAAAATAGGAAGCACCATGCAAGTATTAAACAAGATATTTCAATTTTTTCAGATTTAAAATATGATAATTGATTGATTTTAGATGTAAAAACTTGAAAAAATGATTACTTTTGAATGCCAATTTTAATTTCAAACAATCATTTTTTTACCAGTTAAACTAGATGCAAACAACTACTTGTTAGAAACCAAGATCACTTGCATGCAATCACTTGTCACATGCAAAAGACATGCAGAACCAAAGAAGATGTTCTGTAAACCTCAAAGTAAAAAATGCATTATTGAGAATCAATTATTACAAAGAGATCAATCCTTATGAAGGAGATCAAGAAACCTAAAAGGGAAAGCCTAAATGTAACCCTAGTGTGCACACTTAATAATTAATCAATTATTAATGTGCCTAAGTTTAGCTTAAGTAACTAAAGGAATAAGTGACTTAATTAATTAACCAATATGATATAATTAATTAAGTGGAATAACTTATTACTCTAACACCCCCCCTTAAGATGAACTTAGGAAGAAGCTAAAACACTAGAAGAAGATGCATGAAAGCAAGGATGGGTCCCGACAACAAAGGCCTGATCAGGTACCCATTTACAAATGCAAGTATGAGGTAGAGAAGGAAAACCCAGTGGGACAAAACCCCCCTACAATGAGATGGCATGCTACAAACAAGCACTGGAAGAACACTGTAGAGTAACACTGGACTGAAATCTAGCAAGCAAGGAAAGATACTTCTATCTACTACTGAAACTGGATGAGAGTCACTGATTGACTCAAGGAATCATGAAAAAAGAAACAACAGACCCGATGCCTCAGAACACTTGAAAACTCCAAATGGAAACAACCCTAGAATCTATGAAGCAGCAGTTGATTATTGAATGATGTATTACTAAAAATGAAGTGAAAAGATGCAAGATGCACCCTCCCAACTGCCAAAACATCCAAGTAATCACCAAACAACCCATCAGTCCAAATCTAGATTAAGCGATCAACCTGGGATAGATACAGAAAAAGTGCATGGACAGCAACATAGAGCTCTTTAATACCTTTCCAACGCCGCAAAGATAGCGAAAATCAGAGATCATGGCAAAAAGTTATGAGCTCAAAAGCATAAAATAAACATCTAACTTCAAACAGAAATAAATGCATCTAAACAAAAAAATATTGAGAAATAAACTACACCACAGGAAAGTACTCGGAACCAGCTTTCTAGTGATATCTTGTTTACCCAATTTTGATACCATATGCCCAAGTTAAGCTAAAAAGAAAAAAACTGCTCCTTTAGAGAAAACTGGGGTTAGGAGGGGGCAAAAGAGCGCAGTACAGACGCTTACGTCATGCTGATGTCAGTGGTTCATGAGCATAAAATTGATGGCCTGGAAGTTGTCGCTGCAAAAAAACCCCCCTTGTATAAAAATTGGCGGAGCCCCTGGTTCTCCATAGAACCTTGCAGGGGGCTGGGGTCAACCGAGGGCCAGGTGCAGAGCTCCCGGTCCCCCATAGAAGCTTGGGCATGCAGAGAGGGCCCATGGGGGCTGGCGGACTGGTCGGCGGAGCATTGGAGGTGGAGGCGATGGCCGACTGGCGGTGGCGGCGGACCGGTGGCTACCTGGTGGCCGCCTGGTGGAGGTCGAGTGGCGGGAGCCTTCTGAACTGGGAGTGCCAGCCCGCAAATCAAAAAACACATTTTTTAATTTTTATTTTATTTTTGTGCCTCGGGGAGCGTGCTGGGGAGGTAGTACGGCTTCCCTAGCAAAATTTTTTTGCCTTCTAGATCAACTGCTCCAAAATCGACAAAACGACAGGTGTTCTTAGGATTTTTGGCCACTGGGAACGCGATGGTGGTGTCTGTTTGAGCCCAAAGTGTCCCAAAAAATAGGCTACCCCCAAATCTTACAAAAAAGATTCCTGTGGAAACCCTTGCACTAGAAACTCACTAAAAGGCCATATCTTCATATCATGAACAGACAATTGCAGGTCTGGAGCTCTGATACCATGTTAGAAACCAAGATCACCTACATGCAATCCCCTGTCACATGCAAAAGACATGCATAACCAAAGAAGATGTTTTGTAAACCTCAAAGTAAAAAATGTATTATTGAGAATCAATTATTACAAAGAGATCAATCCTTATGACGGAGATCAAGAAACCTAAAAGGGAAACCCTAAATGAAACCCTAGTGTGCACACTTAATAATTAATCAATTATTAATGTGCCTAAGTTTAGCTTAAGTAACTAAAGGAATAAGTGACTTAATTAATTAACCAATATTATATAATTAATTAAGTGGAATAACTTATTACTCTAACACTACTAAATTATGTAATTTCTAAAACTGAAACGAATATCTGTAGGCTAAAACAGACTAATAAAATAGAGACAAAATAGTGTGTAAAATTTTGGAAAAGCACCTGTACCAGGACAGGGGTTTGAAAAATTTAAATCTTAGTTTTTAACTTGATGCTTAAGCTCACTTTTCCTAACAAAAAGAAGATTCTTCAGTAACAGTTTTTCTAGAAATATGATTAAAATGCAAAATACAATTTTATGAAAATGTATGAACAAAATGAAAAAAAATTTGAATGCAATTTTGAATGAAATGTTGATCTAAATGACTGAGGCACACTTTAATGCAAGATACTATATAAAAATTATGTAATATTTTTGGATTTTTATGATTTAAATGATGCAAATATGTAATATGTAGCCCTAAATGCAATGTAAAACAAGATGATGCAAAACCTAGATCTAGGGTTTCAAAGATCTCCAAATCAAAAAATTATGATGCACAATGTCAGCTTCACCAAAATGATGAACAAAACACCTTAACAATGTCGAGTTCACCAAAATGAAATGTTGGGGGGAAAGGTTTCCCTCAAGGTGAATAAGGGCTATTTTCTTTATTTATCCCTCTCCTCAATGACATTTCATTAGGAAAGAGATCACAAGGAGTAGAGATTGAATTTCAACCTCAAAGGTGAGTCAATCATACCTAGATCTTAGTCCTTAAGATAATAGGATAGATCTGAAACCAATTTGAAATTATATGCAATGCCTAAACTAAATGAACTATAAGACCTAGAACATGAAATGGAAATTCCCAAAATTACAGAATCAAAAACCACAATTTGCAGGAAGATCTGAGAAGGGAAGGACACATGTACCAGTCACCAAAAGTAGGTTTTGAGCTCTACTAAAGGATAGGTTTTCCCTAGGGCGAATGGGTCCTAGTTAGGTCTTATAAAAATTCTTTGTGCAGTCCTATGAGGCAAGATCTTAGCTTTTGTTTTGCACGGGTTCCACTATCAAATAGCCAAAAGTAAAATTTGAATCTTATTTTTTTGTAATGTGACAATAATGAATGCAACAAATGCAAGATTATAAAATTTCTCTTCAAGATCTTCAATATTTCTTCAACCTGTAATCTTCACATACAAAGAGGGAAAAAAATTTGTGTTTGAGTGGGGGTTTTCCTTAGTCAAACCCCATGTTTGGTAATTAAACCTTGATAGAAAGATAATGAAAATGGAGAAGGAAATGATGAATGAACACTTGCTTTCTACAACTCACCAAACCTTCAATGGCTTCCCTTAGAGGACTGAAGTCAAACATATCACTCCAAGGACTTGAACTTGCTTTGTTTGATGGATTTGGAAACTTGAAAATGCTTGGATACTTTTAGGATCAACAATGCATATTATCCTTCATAAGATGACATGAACACACATAAGATTGAACATGATGATAAGATCTTGATTGTTGCAACAAATGATTGATAAATCTACCCTTGAATGCTCTTGACAATAATTTTTGCTCATATTAAATTATCCTTAATGCTAGATGGATTTGAAATGATAAAATGACTATGTATTTATATAGGTGTTTATCTAATTTCCCAAAAAAATAGATTCCAAAAGCCGACAATTACAAATGAAATTTGAATTATTAAAAGACTTCCAAAAACATATTTAAAAATAGGTCCTAGGACTTAAAGGGGACCTATTCTCCCTTAGGAAAAAGGGTCTTGGCTTAAAAATCCAAGACACTCATGATCCAAGGTGATTAAAATATTAATTGCATTAATTATATGTTGGTTTATGTTTCAGAAAATAGGAATAATAAGGCTTTGTAATGCATAATTTGACAAATTAGAAGCTTAATTAAATCCAATTAATTAAGGGACCAAAATAAAGTGTGAAATTATAAAGGGATACAATTTCCTATAATACACATTCAACCAATCTACGAAATACTTGTAGGGCTACAAGCATATGCCTTACCACATTCAATAATTCTTTGTGGTTAGCACATAACAACAAAATTGACTATCATGGTATTGTAATAATGACACAAACTTTGTTTCTAGGAAACAGGTCTACCCCTCATGTAATAACCCTTCATTAGTGATGGGTGAAATGCCAAGGTTTATCAATGTTGAATTCATTTCAAGGTTCACATTATCATGATTATGCTAAATTGAGTGTCAATGTGTCTTTTCATGGTTTTAAAGGATATTAACAAGGTTCTATATTTTACAAGATTGATTGGTGGAAACTCATCAAGATATTTGACCTCATATGAAACAAATAAGATAAAATCTTTATTGACTATTATGCCCTTGTTCACTAAGTTCTTTTACCACTGTCACCTAGACTTCATGGAAGTAGATAGTTTCATTTTCTCTCACTGTCATAAAATACTACTACTCAATGCCATAACATTTATCTTGACCTTTCTATATTATTGTCAATTTGGAAACAATTCCCATAATAGTTTTTATCTTAGTTACTTTAGTGATAGGTGCAAGGCTTTTTCAAGGGTTTATGATAGCTTGTTCTCTTCTACCATTCATCAAATATTTAATCTATTATGCATGGATGTTTAAAACTATGCATACTTCATTACTTGGATTGTTATGTTTCTTAACTTTTTGTGCATGTGATCTAACCTTGATTAACCCCTATAAAACATTGCATCTCACCCTTGTTAACCTTCTCACATTGTCATCTAGGTCTATTCATTTGGACCATCATATCATAGTTCCTTACACTAGGGTTTGCAAATGGTCATACCATTATTTTAACATTTTTCTTTAAAGAGGTTTCACCACTATCCTTAACCTTCTTTTCTTTAGTGACTGTGGAGCATCCTATTCATTGAACACTTACATACTTTTCCATTTGATTATAAAAAAGGACCTAAATACTTGTCACAAAGTATCATCTCCTAGAGTCCCTTAGCACAACTACTTATTGGGTGTTATCTTTATTTAATGATTGTGATATCAGAGTAGACTATCTCATGTTACATAGTTCAATTCCAATCCTTTTCTAGTGTGTTGACTGTCACACAAAACTTCAACTATATTTTGTTTCTTTCCACTATCCTTTTTGATCTCTTGATGATACTTTCTTCTTGTGGTTTCATATTATTTAATCATTGTAACTTTTGACCTCTTACCACTACCATTATCATTTATCTCTACTCACTACCAGTGACATATTATGTCCACTTTATTTCAAGTAGAACTTTCTCTTCTAAATTTTTTGCCTCGATCACTTCTCTATCAATTTTTCTTCTTATATGTGTATCCATGCACTATTTTACTTTTCTCATTTTCTAGATTGTCTTAACATTCCCTTACATCTCACTATGTTTATCATGAGAGGATTGTCATGATTCACTTTTCATCATTCATCTTCATGAAGATCTTCTTAACCTTTCACAAACCAACAAAACATTTCCCTGAACTTCATAAAAGTCTTCCATAACTTAAAACACCAATCATAGTCTCAAAAATTCTCACATGAACTAGTAGTCTCCCTATGTAGAAGGCCATCTGAACTCATTTACATCCAAATTAGACAAGAAGTATGACAAAAGATGTGTGAAATCATAAAATATCCTTCTTGAGAATAACGTACAAAAATTACCACATGTTTCTTCAAATCTTGAATTAAACATTTTAGGGAACTTGATAAATGCATTTAGATGTTATATCAAAATTTGATATAGAAACGCTTATGCCCTCAATAGATATTTTTAGAGAATAACATGCCAAATTTTAAATCCTTTAAACACATTTAGAAGCTTGTGAACAAACATCTTCAATTTTATCTTTTTGATTCACGTACTGAACACTCTATTGTGCTTCGTACACAAAATTCTTAAGGAGTGTAAGAGTTAGTAATGACTGCTGTGTGATTTATCTCTTAAATCTTGGTATGACTATGTATGATATAACACCATTGGCATTCTCACATATTCTTTCATTGTTTCCCATTTTGAGTAGAAAAAAGTTTCATATTCTTCTTCCTCTTGGCTACATTGGTAAGGGTTTCAACAAAGTTCGAGAAAACCTTGAGAAAAATTTCTCAAGCACTCATAAAAAGTTAAGTTCTTCTCAAGGCTTATGAAGGTGTACAAACTCTATTTATAATGAATCGTGTATTTCTTATAATTTTCACTATTATCCACATGATATACACCTAAGAAGGAAATTTTAACGTACATTCAATCCTTGAATAGTTGGTAATATTCTATATTTTTCACTACACACATGTCTCTTCCTTAAAATACTTAATCAAACCAACATCTAAAGGTATCCCCATGTGTAGATTATTTGTCATACCTATCAAAATGTGAAGAAAAAGATGAAGGGCCTACAACATGGGTAAGCATGCATCCCTTCCTTTTGCAATATGTGCAAGCATTCATAAAGATTGAAACCTCATCAATGCCCTTATAACATAAGAAAAATTTAAAACTACCAGGTGTTTCCTTCTCCAACACCAAAAAATGGAAGACTATTTTAAATCCAAAAACTCGTACTCCTCGTGTTGCATGGGAAAGAAACCTAAAAGGAGAAACAAAAAACTAAATTTCCCCTCTTTTCCTCTAGCATAGACACTTGGTGAGAGGTTAAATTTTAATCTTTCCTTCTTTTTACTCTATAATTCCTAAGACTCCTTGAGGCTTGGACTCAAAAAATTGACTTTATAAAACTCCCTAAGACTTGTCTAGTGGCTATTTGTGTCAAGGCATGGAAAAATATCAACATTTTTGGTGGCCTCTAAGGGGGTGTTCCTTGCTTAAACTCATAAGACCAATAGCCTTGTATATCCATTGGGTATAAGAGTCAAGATAGTTTGAAACAAACTCAAAAGCACACATGACAACTAGATTTTAACACCTCGGAACAACAAAACAAACACCTAAAAATCACAGTCCCCTAATGGAAATACAAATTGTACATAAGAACTTGGAAGAAATGACACCTAAAACATTATGCAACAACACTTATTATCTTGAAAAACCTATCTAACCTACAATAACCAACAAATAAAATTGTTCAAACAAAACCATTAACTGGTTCCTCAAAATGGTTTCCTTTTCTCTACAACTTGTAATGTTTCACATTTTTATGAGTAGCCAAGAGGAGGTGAAGAAATGACATGTTTAACTAGTTGTTTCAATACCTCTTGAATAAATAAAATAAAACCACTCACCTCTTCATGTTGACCGTACATATTTTTGTTTTGGAGTGGAAATGTAGGATGGATTTGCTAGATCTTTTAGCTACAACTTCATATTTAGCTTCCTCTTCAGTTGCAAATTCATGCTTGGGTGTAAGCATGACCTATGGTACTTTTTTGGACTCCATCCTAGCTATATGGTTGATAGGAAATCCTCGTGAAAGAACAAATTTCAAACCCTCATTGTTGGTTTCTTCTTTATGAACTACTTCCTTAACATCATGTAGATTGGAATGATTTGGTTCATGTGGTTCAAATGGAAACATGACTTCTTTCTCCTCTTGTTTATGTTTCTCACAATTTCCCTCTTCAAGAAATGATGGCTTCATATCTAAATTTGAAAAAAATACCTCTAAATCATCCCAAAACAAGTCTTCTTGAAACTCATCTTTGCTTTTATGCATAAGAGGACCAATTTTGACTTCATAGAAGCTCTCTTGAGGAATCATAAAAAAATCAAGGTCATCTTCTTGAATTAGGAGTTTTGATTTGATATCATGTTCATCTTGACCAACAACCTTATGTGTGTCAACTTATCCATTTTACAAAACAAGGCTCTCCTCATTTTCCTCCTTATAGATCAACACCTTATCATGGTCATTTTTATCTTCCAGCCACTCTAAATCTTGGCTTGACATTGACATTAGTATCTTCTCTTCATTCTTGTCCATAAAACAAGGAAGTTCATCAAACCAAATAGTAGACTCCTCTTCTTCACCACCCGCTTTGTTCTTGTTATCTTGTTGTCCTAACTGTAGCGCAAAAAAATGTATCTCTTGCTTGATATGGAAATAATTGATGATAAATTGGACTTAATGAGGCCTTGATTTAGTGTTGTGAGGTGTTTTACACATCCACATTAGGTCTTGGACCCTTGAAAACTGAATAAAATGCATCTAACGATGTCTTGTAAAGGTGTTGTAAAGTGTTGTAAAAGACTTTCACACTTTTCTAGACTAATGGACCTATTTTCCCCTTAATTCAATATTGTAAAATGTATTTAATGGCATTCTCACATTAATGTAGAAGGCTTGTAAATTAAACCTAATTATAATCTAGTGTTGTAATGTGTCTTACACATTCACATTGGATGTTGTGCCTTTCTAGGCTATGTGGACCTCATTTAAATGTTGTAAAGTGTACTTAATCACACTTTCACATTGAAATTTGTGTCCCTAGCCCTAATTACCCTTTACATCATCATTAATAGGCCCCTATGGCCCCATATTGTGCATCCTAAGGCTTAATTTGATCAAGGACCCGATGAAATCAACATAAAAACTAAAGTTCTTCATTCCCCGACAATCTAGCTGGCAAAAGGGCCCCTATGGGACTAAGTCGCCCATCTAAGAAAATTAGTCCCATCCAGGTGGGACTAAGTCACCCATCTAGGTGAATTAGTCCCATCCAAGTGGGACTAAGTTGCCCAGTTTGGTGACTTAGTCCCATTTGGGCTATTTTCAAGGTTTGAGTGGGGAAAATCAAGTTTTAAGTTTATTTTTCCTTCATGTTGGCCTTGGGGATCAAATTAACAAGAATTTTAGGTGGATTTCCTATATAAACAAGCCTTTAAACCATAATCCATAACTCATTCATCATTTCAGTCATCATTCATCATCTCTCTCAAGTCAAGTAAGCTAGGGTTTTAGCATTCTAAGTCATCAAGATAGCTTTCTAAGGCATTCAAGGGCAGATTCTTCATCCATTGATGCAAAAAATCAAGATCTATCATCATGGAAAGTTTCTAATCCCTTCATTTCATGTTCATGCTTCCTCTTATTTCTCCATTTGGTTTAATTACCTAAAAGGGGTTTGACCAAGGCAAACCCTTATTCCCTAACATTCAAAATTTCTCTTTCTTTCTTTGTGTGTTTGCAGATTTAGGTACTTTGAAGGCTTGGAAATCATTGAAGAATAGATTGAAAACTTGTTGAAGACATCTCCTTGTTGGATAGGTAGAAATATCCACAAAAAGTCACTTTCAGGCTCGAATTTGATAGTTTCAAAACCAGACACCTAGAAGAACATAAAGTGTAGACCGAGAGCTTCTGTTTCCACTTTTATATTTTTAGAAAAGCCAAAGTGGACTAAGTTTCCATCAATGGTGGCTTATTCCCACTGCATATGTTTTTCAAAGTTTTCTATAGATTTGGATACCCATTTGGCTGAAACGGACTCTGGTGCAGTTTTCCAGATCTGGGACTAAGTCACCCAAAATGGCGTAAGTGTCCCAGTAGGTCAAAATTTCAGGATTAGTAGCATTTCCAGTCTCCATTTCAGTCTGCAACATATTTCTAGGTGCACCTCTTCAGTTATACAGGTTTTTGTTTTGTTTCATGGTCATTTCTAGGTCATTTAGTGTATGTTTGCATATCACAATTTATTTTCAAACAAAGTGCATTTCATTAGTTTTGCATTAGTATTCAATCTCTTTTATCAATTCTTTGCATTTAGGGAATTCTATTTAGACATATTTCAATCATATTTGCATTAGTCTTGAATGAACCACATAGATTTTTGGGATACCTTTCTCCTTTTAGGTGCAAAACCCTAGAAGTGTAAGAGAGCACCCCCTACAAAAATTTGCGGTTCAATAACTAATTTGCTGACATACAAATAAATACATTTTCAACAAAAAATGGGAGTTCATCAAATAAATCAATCAAAAATTCATGTTCAACACCTCTTACTTACTTTTCAACTTACTGTCCTAATCGATCATGCTCATCATCCTCTTGTAGCAAGTATGATTTTTCCTTTTATATATCACATGAAGGTTCATTTCCTACAATTTTTTCTTCTTTTACCTCAAAAATCTCCTTCTTTTTTCCAATAAACCAACTATCTTGTTAAACAATAGGTCCTCCTTTGTAAAGATGAATGGTGCAAGGACCAAAAGGCTGATTTGGTGGAAGATTTTGAAAAGTTTGTTGGGTTTCTTGTGGTAGAAAAAAATCTCGATGTAGTTGTTCTTGGGTATAACAGGTTGGGGTTGAATACACATGTTCTTGCAAAGTACGAAGATTTCTAAAACATGGAATTTCAAAATTAGGAGACTTAATTGAAGATCGAGGAGGTTTAACTTGCTTGAAAATTGGAAACTTTTACTTAGAAAGCTTTGCTTTCATAGGTTGTTCCACTACTATAAGAGGTGCTTGT
Source organism: Sequoia sempervirens (assembly GCA_007258455.2). Lineage (NCBI taxonomy): Eukaryota > Viridiplantae > Streptophyta > Pinopsida > Cupressales > Cupressaceae > Sequoia > Sequoia sempervirens. The sequence continues at coordinate 441,770,712 of VDFB02000003.1, forward strand.
TTCAGACTAGGAATGTAAGAGGTTAATTCAGTTTCTTGTCTGTGTACTTGGGAAAGCAATAGCTTCATTTGTTCCTATTTTGCAACAATATCTTTTACAAGAGACTCCTCATATTGCCTTTTTTATATTTCCATCTCTTGTTGGTATTGGTATGTTGGTTAAGCCAACTCCTCTTGTTGGTGTTGGTAAGTTGGTTAAGCCAACTCCTCCCACTACAAGTTATATTCTCGATCTTCTTCAATATCATCCATTTTATTTTGAAATTATAACATTATATCTCTAATACTCATGTTATCAACACACTGAGGATGATTATGAGTGTAGCTATACTAATTAGAAACAAAATGGCCTTCTTGTGGTGATTTTGTGCATATATAAACTACCATAAAGATTGAGCAAGGATGGAATGATGGTGAAAATATTGAGAATGTTGGGAATTTATTGTGATAGGTCTATTTGGGGTGAAAATAACAACATTCTTAGTTTGATATGGATGGTATGAGGACTTATGGGTAATATTTTCATAAAATGGAGGATGATAAGACATATCTCCATGAAATGAAGACATGTTGAAGCATTTAAATAACTTAGAAATTCATTGAAATATTCTTAAGAAAAGAATAATCAGGTTTGATTTTTTAGAAAAAAAAGCACATACCAGTACTTAGTCCACTTGAAACTAGTAGAGTAGCCTTCCAGAGTCACTGGGCGCATGAAATATTGCCTCTAAAGGCACAAATTACTAATACACACTCCGGATTCAGTAATGAATGGAAAAGTTATAAAATGAAAACTGTCCCACTAGATGTTCCAAAATTGTTGTCACTTGGATATGCACCCTTGTTGAGTTATCAACTCAACTATCCAATGAAACATAGGAAGATCTCATAGAGTGTGTGCTCTAATAGCTTGAGATCAAGCTCTAGAGAGGGCTAGTTCCCTTAGTACTTCACTTAGATTGACTAACACTATTACTTTTGCTAAGGAAAAGGATGGAGAATGACATTAAATGAAATCTAAATGCTAATGGGGTGATGCACTAAATGTTTGTGACATGTATTACTGCTCAACACACACAATTTATTTAATGAACAAGATATTTCATGCACAAATTAAGTTTATACATACTTATACATTAGTGATTCATAGGAAAGTTGAAGTTTTCTAAGTTCTAGAAGGAAAAAATAAGGTGTTTTTAGAATTAGAAGTCATTCAAACCATTGACAGAACCTATAACCTACATAAAGTATGTATATCTCTTCATGAAGGTGCCAAAGGAAATGAGATACATTGAGGATTATCATATAAATAACATAAAATATTTATCAATCATTCATGTTTGGACACAAAAATACAAATTAGATAAGGAAAAGTATTTTCTTTATTGATAAAAAATGTGATTACAAATTGCTATACATGTCTGAGAATGGAGTTTTTTTTAGTTACAATGTCAATTTATGACTAGAAAGAACTATTCTCAATTACTTGATACTTATTCAAGATGAGCTAGAATTGAATGAAATTAAACCCTAGGCATCCCCTTATGTTTTTCAATAGTTTTTTATTGTTTAGAAACATATTTTGAAGCATAAATCATAGGTCTTTACATTGGTTGGCTGAGTCAAACCTTCCTTGGGTGCTAGAAAATTGCTCCTCGTTTAATTGCTAAAAAACCCTTAGGTGATATTGGATAAAGTTAAATCCTTGACTTTTTTTTAATCTCCCTTGAATTCTCCAACTATTGCTACATGTGACATTAACTAATTAAAAGCTCCTAAACTAATCTCTAGATTCTTGGAATTGTTATTACTGCTCCATAATGACCATAAACCTTCTCAAAATTGCCTCAGCATAAAATAGGAGATGTGTTTTATGACTTAAGAAGTGGAAAGTGACTCCTTGAGGCATTGATTACCTTTGACTCTTTCATCCCAATATGCAATAAACTATCAGATCACTTTCAAGAAAATATCATCACAATCATTAGATCTCTTTATTAGAACATAAATTTTATTCATTTATAGTGCTTGATGACTTTTAGTTAGCAACAAAACCTTATTTTTGTTCCCTATTGTGACAAACATCATTATACCTTTTGGAATTAAAATCTACCAGTCCAGAGCTTGTCATAAATATCAAGTTAGTAGAAGTCTTTGATAGGCCATAAAGATTGTGCATGCTCAGTTTCATGGCTCTTCAATGAGTTTTGATGGTGATTTTAATGTGCTAACATTTTGGAGTAGGTCCATAAGGACTCGTAAAAAAAATATTCTCTATTTTGGAAACAACCTAGTTGTTTATTTTCCTTCAATAGCCTCCAGGTTCATTTTTGTGGTTGTTGAAGAAGTTTCGAGGTTCGGACCATTTTTTTTAACTATCCATCAAAGGGCCTAATTTACAAAGGAGGTCTCAAAAGTTCATTTTTGTGCATATTTTGGTGACATTACAAGGATGTAAATAATTGATTATGTCCCTTCATAAAAATTTTTAGCTCCAAGAGGTTGTATTCACTTATGGCATCATTTGACCTATGGAGAAATTACTTTGCTAGTTCACTATTTTTTTCAAATTTGCACAATTTTTAAAATGTTTTAAATATTTTAAATGTTTTTGGGGAGGGAAAAGTAAATGTTTTTTACATTGAATTGTCTCCTTGCATTGAAAGTAATTGTCATGTAATTTTTGTAAATTATGTTCTTAAAAAATCAATTAAATCAAATGTTTGGCATATGTGCGCAAGAGCACACTTTTGAAGGATTAAGGTAGAGAACAAGTTGTGATGCATTATCCAACTATTATGTAGTCTTCACCACCCATGTGTCTCAATTGTGCATCATCACAAATGTTGAAGGGAAAAGGTAGATAAAAGTTTTGATGTTCATTCCCTATGTGGTACAATCAAATTTTTCCACGTGGCAATCAAAATGAGGCAAATTTTGAAGGTTCACATTTCTTTTTTTGTTGTTTTAAATGTCTAAAATATCCATGTTTTCTTCTCCATTCCTAGGCAACTCTATTGGTGGTTCTTTAAGCGTTTTCAAACCATAAATCATGCCACAAATAAGTAATCATTGTACCCTCCAAACTTGTTGGTGCCACTCTACAGAAGGGAAAGAGCATGGCAAAGTCTTTATTGACTATTGAAACTAAATCTAAGAGGTAGAAACTTTTCCTATTTATAAAATGTTTAACAAAATATTCCCAACAAGCACAGTTTGAACAATAGTTTTATATGATTCCAAAGTAAAATGAAGATTTTTCATTGTTTTGTGTTTGCAATATACTTTTGAACACTGAAATGAGGAGCATTCGTGTGAAAAAAATTTGGGCTAATTTTTGAGGTTGTCTATGTTGGGTTCGGTGAAGCCCAAATATTCCTTCTAATTATAATGGTAATATCTCTCAGACTCGAAATGGATGCCTTTTTGTAACTAACTATTTTTTGGCATGTATTTGCTAATTTAGAAGTTGACTGTTTTGGTAGATTTTTCTATTTTTGAGATGGGATTGAATTATAAGAGCTACTACTACTTGAATGCAAATTGTATTGAGAATTAATAAAAGAGAATCCCTATGGAAAGTGGATGTATCCATTGTTGGGAGAACCACTATAAAATCATGTGTTCTTGTTTGTATGTGCATGTTCTTATTTTGTTCATTTTATTTTCTGCAATCTTTTCTTTTGTTTATTCTACTATCATTAAATTCAACAATTAGTATCAGAGCTTGGTTAGAACCAAGGAGTTGTGAAGAAAGTTGAGCAGATATGGAAGAGAGCCCCAACTTGGATGATTGGTTTCAAGCTCTCATGTCTATTTCCCATGGCTCTAGAGAGAGTTTTGATGAAGTGGGGGCTATTCATATAGATTTTGATGAAGATTTCTAGGCTTCTCAGAAGAATTTTTTGGATCAGTTAGATGATGAAGTTGACTTTATGATTGAGGATTTTCTTGGTATGTTGGAACTTGGAAGTGACATGGAGGAGATGGAAGAAATAAAAAGTGTTGTGGCTCAGTTTGGAGAAGAGGAAGAGGTAGAAGAAATATTTTATTTTGCTAATAATTAAGTTTCTCTTTTCAAGTTGCAGCAGGAGGTCACAGATTCAAACACATGTTCAAGGAATGGTTATAGTACTCTATCTATAGGGAAAAAGGTTAGTTTTTTTTACCAATGGAAATGGATGATGCTCATGTCTATTTGGCCACTGAAGTTCTTATGAGTGATGTTGATCCTGATTCCTCGAGCACTACCTAGGTGAGGTATGTGTGGGAAAGGGACCTACATAATTTGGGAGGCGAGGATTTTAACATGCTAGAAGACTTCAGAAAGGCTGAGAGAGCAAGAGAGGCTAAGAATAAGGCATTTGAATCCCTTATGTCAACAAACAGTGGAGTTGTTTAGGAGAGCTATGAAAATGTAAGTGAGGTTAAGAGTCATTTGAAGGACAAAAGAAAAAGTGAGAGATGATTTATTGATGAATATTGCAGAGGTAGAGGTAGAGTGGAATGCATTGATTGCAGGTAGAGAAAAAGTTGTAGCTAAAGTTAATGAGGTTTTTATTGTGAGATTTGATAAGGTTGAGCATCTATATCAAGCAATATTTTGTCTTCAAGTGGGAGATTGTTGGGTTCGATGAAGCCCAAATATTCCTTCTAATTATAACAACAGTATATCTCACACTTGAAACAAATTCCTTTTTGTAACTAACTCTTTTTTGACATGTATTTGCTAATTTAGAAGTTGATTGTTTTGGTAGATTTTTCTATTTTGGAGATGGGACTGAATTATAAGAGCTATTAATGCTTGAATGCAAATTGTATTGAGAATTAATAAAACAGAATCCCTGGTGTAAGTGGATGTTTCCATTGTTGGGTGAACCACTATAAAATCATGTGTTCTTGTTTGTGTGTGTGTGTTCTTGTTTTGTTCATTTTATTTTCTGCAATCTTTTCTTTCATTTATTCTACTGTCATTAAATTCAACAGTCTACAAGCTGAAAAAAATGATGGTTTTCGCCTCCCAAAATCTTCCTGTAATTATTCTCATGCCATGACATCAATTTCAATGTTGTTTGAGATAATTTTGGGATGTCAATTAGCATAAAAACACCCCTACTCAGCCAAAGATGACCCAACACAACACCATTTGAAGAATATAAAAAATACATAGATCTTTGTTAGAAATTATTCTTGAGATGAAGACGAGTGATTGTAATGTGGGCTTGAAACTAGTATTTGCACAAGAAGCTAGTTATTGGAAGCCATGAAGGATTAAAAATCAAAGAAATGTGAATAAATGATTTATTATAGTGAAATGAGTAAGTGAAAATTGAGTCAGTTGCATGCCAAAAATGAATAGGAAAATGGATTACCAACTATGTGTTTGACAGAATGTCAAACTAATTGCAGGTAGGCAAAGAAGCTCTGAAGGTTAACATGCCTAAATTAAAAGCGAAATAAATTGACATGTTGGAGATTGAAATGTCAAGTAAATGTATTATTTTACTTTTCAATAGGATGGGTAACTGCTTGAAGGTAAAAAGTTTCACTTTCCAAGTGAAAATAAGGCAGTTAATGAGTTTTTACATGCAAGTAAATGCATTGCATAGGATTGCAAACATAATGGAGACAAAGCTTTAGTTGCAAAGGGAGTAAAGGAAAATTAGAGGGAAATAAAGATGCTAAGGCATATTCCATATGCCAATTTTTTTGTAAACCAAGGGTCTCAAAGTTTGCTAGGTTTCACATTCAAGGGAAAATTGACTTGGTTCTTCTTCTTTAAAATGAAGTCTCTCTTTCAATTGTAAGGGTTAGGTTGTTAGTTTTATGGTATGTGTAAGGAAGTAGAGGTCTATGCTTGCAAATCTTCCTGTAATTGCATTGTATATTTTGATTACAACATATATATGAATACATTATTTTGCATGCTCTCAATATGTATTGTCTCTAGTTTGTAATGGGATATTCCTTTTAGTAATACAATCAAGGATTGTAAATATTTCTATGTATATTTGGGTTATTTTCATGGTTATTTTTTGTTCAAGAAGCAATGTAAATTATTTTAGTGAGAATAATGAGAACACTATTATTGTAGATTGAATTGTTAAGTAGAGTTACATTGTTAGTCATTAGTTGATCTCATTAATATAAGGCATTAATGACCAAAGGATCATCAAAATATGTTTAGAATATGGTGAATGATGTGTACAATCTATTGAATCTATAACCTTCGATAGGCACTAGTGTATCTTGAATGACTTTCTCTTAATCTTAGAGACAACACTCAAATTTTCAAAGCCAAAACCAAAACCAAGCCATCCTTAATTTATTTATAAATTATTTTTGTACTTCATACCAGAGTTATAATAGTGATAAGGAAAGTACCAATCATGGGTTTAGACATATAAACCCTTGTTATTTTGTATGAAGTTTTACTAGGCACTGTTATCCATCACTATCTAAACATTTACATCTAGTATCATTAAGGGTGATCCCCTAGGTCCTATAGAGCCTAAAGTGCAGAGGGAACTTAGTTTTAAAGTAATTCTTTTTTTTTTTTGTCACAGATCTAATAGTCTTCAAAATAAGAATTGGCTTACCTTTAAATATTATTAGGTAATCAACTAGAAAAAACACCAACACTCTCTACATACTATCCTTTATATTCTTCTTCTCCTTAAGGGATATTTGAGTTGGTTGTTCTATCATCAAGATTATTGAAAGAAACATTGTGTTATGCTCTTTCTAGCTCTTTCAATTGTCATACACCATCACCTCGATTCCTTGACACTTGAATAATCTTTTGATTTCCATCACTATGATATTTACCTATGATTATCACATGCCTTTTGCATGGTGTTCTTGTAGCCTCTATCATGTCACTATCATATTTTCTTCAATAACATGTCCTAGTTGAAACATTGTCCTTGCACTACTATCATCCTTTTTCTTGACATCTATTATGAATAGACTATTCTACTTTTTTCAAAACTCTATGTTGTCATGTCCTCTTAGATCATGAACTACCACCACTCTATGTACATAATGGTCTTCTTTTATTCTTGTGTTATTACATTCATTCCACCTGTTGGCATCCTACAATGATTTAATAACTAATCCTTTACAGCCATGATTTAAAGACTGGACATCTAACCTGAATAGCTATTCAATCATCATGAAGGTGCATTTAACTTTTCAACCCAGGGACGTGAACTTAAAATGGGTCAGCACAGTATGTGCACTAGGGGCTTAAGTAGCCATTGCATTCTACAACTAAGAAATGAAATACTAAAAGTAAATTGTTGGAAAGAAATGAAGAAAATGTTGAACATCAACCAACAACTATGCTAAACTGAAATGTAGAACAAGAATGAAAATATGAACAACAAACAGGAAACTACTTTGTTTGCTTTAGCTGTAGGAACAATCACAAATTGAAATTCTAGTGGTTGCAGGAACAGTTGATGCCAGATTTCTAACTAAGTACTCAACAAAAAGTAGTACTAGACTAATGCTAAACTAAGAAGACATATTACTTGCCAAGTGGGCCCCCTTGGATAAGTATCCTCTAAACTAACAAGAACTCAGATGCTCGAACTCAGAACTTTATTTCATTCACTGTAAATCATGCATACAAAGAGTAATGTATCTATATTACTAAAACTAGAGAATGAGAGTACAATGTCAAATCATGCAACCTCCTAAAGAAGGAGCATCAAATCATTATTTATACTATAGCTAAGCAAGGTAGTCAACTCCACGACTAGGAGGATGCCATTTAGGGAAAACAGGGAAAAGTGGAGTGATGGCGGTTATGCATGCATGGAATCTGGTCAAACATGCAAATCAAGCACAGATCCAGCACAACAGTAACTCCCATGCATGCTCGATCATTAAGGTCCACTGTAAGGCAGTTACATTCAGTTGCATGAAGAATATTTGTTGTCAGTTTCCTTTGACTTGGAGCGATTCCTCGGCTAGAAGTTATGGTGCATGCCTAGCTGGTAGTGTCTTCCTCAACTTAGCTCATTAAATCTGCATGACAAGGTTAGTACGCATAATAACTGCAAATTTATAGCCACTCTAAGAAACATTCATCAATCACATGCAAAACAATATAAATAACCCACATATTATGCCAAATATCATTAAAGGTTTTAGAGATAGGATAATAACAAATTTCAATGGTTTGAGGGAAACATTATGCCAATACCAACACTTAAGTATTAAAGTTCATGACATCTATGAGAAAATAGACTATAGATTCTACCCAAAATTAGACCAAAAACTAGGCTCATCACTCCCCCCAATCTAACATTTTTTTGGTCCTCCAGCAAGGGAAGAGTTGTTCTTCTGTTTGGCCAAAGCTTTGAAATTTGCAACTAATAGTTGTCCAACATCAGTGGCTGCAATACATGAGTTTGGGTCCCAATAGAATCCTCCCAATCTGTCAAACCTATTCCATCTCTACCTTTCTACAACAACGTCAAACTGGTAAAATCTAAAGTTTGGAACAGGCCACATGAGCATGGGTGGCTGGAAAGTCAAGGGAAGCCAGTCTCACCCCTGTGTTCTCCCAATCTCAATATACCTCTCAATTATTTTTAGTGTTGCAACATAATTGTGGATGGAATGAGGCTCAGCCTATTTCAGCTCATCAGTCAAACTATTCCATCTCTGAGATAAGGATCTCCTCATGGTTTCCTCCTTTATTACTATCTTTACCTCATACTCAGTGTAAACTGCATCAATCCAAGCAATAATCTTATTTCCATAACTCGATCTGAGTAGCATTCTGTGCCATTCTTTGTAAATATCCATTGGGTTGCTCGATTAAGCTCTAACATGCAGGGGAATATCGGATTCCAATTGCTTATAAGCACTATGTTGTTGTCCCTAACTAATCTCATTTTGTACCCAAGACATGAATGCTCTCAATTGAATATCCCCAACATACAGCAATGGATTCCAATCATGGTCTTTTATGACAACATAATTATGTAAATAAAATTCACATAGCAAATTTTTCATTTCAGGTGAGGAAATCCTATAAGCATTGGAGAATTCAATGGGGGTGTCCATAGAAGGATTCAAACCTAAGGAAATTCTTGACATCTTAAAAGAGAGATACTTCTCTTTCAGGAGCAGAGCATAGACCCTTGGAGGATCTCTACATTCTAGAAACTTTTGCGCCAAGGCTGCCATATCATCTACCCTTTGCTTTAGGGTGGAAATTTATGCATTTTTGTCCTCAATTTCTTCATCCTTCTTTTGAATTTCCTCCCTCAATTTTTCATTTTTCCTTTTTCCATTCTTCTTCTCTTCTTTGTATTTCTTTCCATAAATTAAAAATTGTTGTTTGTAATGTAAAATCAGGAGGTTTATGGATTCCTACTAGTATTTTTGGTGGTGGCTCCTCATATAGTACTATTTGTATGGACTCAAGTTGTCCAGTTATCTCATGTTGCAAAGTTGTTGCTTCTTCTTCCTTTTGCTGCAGGGACTCTTTCTCATGCTCTTGTTGTGGCTGCAAGAACTCTTGCTCCGGTTCTAGCTGTTGTTGTAGGACCTATTGCTCATGCTGCATGACCTCTTGCTCATGCTACAGGAAGTTTTGATTTTCCTCCAATTCTTCTGCAATGCTAGCAAGATCAGCTAGTGTTATATTTGTTGCTCTCTTAAATATGTCTTCTTCTTCTTCAACATTCTCTTGCTCCATTGGAGCTTCAGGGTCCTCATGTGAGGCCTCACTAGGTTTAGGGCTTTCCTATGGAGTTATACCAATCGCAGGCCCAGCTGGTCTTGATTTCTTGGGAGGTCTCTCACATTTTCCTTTGGCTGCAAGATGAACAGTATTAGCTTTCCTCTTCTCAGAACTTGGAACTTTTATTTCTACAGGTTGTGTTTTAGCCTTCCCTTTTCTCATTTCTACCTCTCTCTATTGTGCCCTAGTTTTCATGAGGGTTTCAAGTGGAACTTCATCATCAGAATCTGAGGAAGAGCTTTCTTTTTCTAAGTGCTCTGTTCTAGAAGAACTGATTTCTATAGCTTCTTCTGCTGCAGGAGGATTCACACTAGAGCCAACACCAGAGGTTGAAGCACTAGGAATGGCTTTAGCCATGCTTATTCTCCTTCTAGACCTACAGGATTGAGGTATAGCCCTAGGTGGCAAGTGCTCAACATTGACAAACTCTTCCCAACAAAATTTTTGATCAACTTTGATAAACTCTTCCTATGTCATTCCAGATACATCATGTAGAGATTTTTCAACTAACAATTTAATCAAATAATGGTGGGAAACAAAATTATCCCTACCTTTTTGAGTCTCGACGGCCATGATTGAGAGAAGATTGTACAGCACATTAGGCACATTCATCCTTCTGTCGTGCCTCATGTGATTAAAAAGCTTGAAGTGGACATAATGCAAGTTTGACTGGTGACCCTCACAAGTGATGTATTTGATGAAATACATAGCTATTTGCTTCCATGTCTCAGGTAGAGACATTATTTTTGTGCCTTGTTTGTCTATGCTCAACAGGGGGTCATTCGGCTCTATGAATTCAGCCCTAGTTGACTCGGTGTCTCTGGAAGTAGGGTAATTTTCACCATCAACAAGTAATCATGTAACCTCTACAATTTTGTCCTCTGTTGCCACAACTTCCAATCCTTTTACTATGGATTTTCCCTCTGAAAACATCTAGGAAAATTCAATGGCAATGCCTTCATCAAAACCATCCAACTTCAAAAAGTAATCTATCCATCCGCAGTTTTGAAATTCGGCCAAGCATTGTGCATCCTCCAGTAAAATTTCATGCACCGTGGGTTCATTTCGAATTAACCCACCTCCCATTGTTTGCAATCAACGAATGCTTTGCAACTTCTTTTCCTATAATTCATGTCTGAAAATCAAATGCACTTCCCTGCAGTATCTACTAAATTCCAGTACCAACCTGCTAAATTTCTAGTGCTACAACCAACTGAATTTCATTCTTTTGTTTTACAACTGTGATTCTTCAACTCAAGATTTTGACAGGATCAATAATAGCAAGAAATGAGTGATAAATGGAAATTATGATGGGAAGAAATAGCGGTTGCAGTTATTGTCACTTCACACATGCAAGTCATCCTTTCACTTGGATTTCAAATTGGCTCATTTTAAATTTCTGATGTAGCCTAGTATGAATTGACACATGGGCAGTAAATTCACAAAATATTTGCAACTTTTTCGTTCCCCTCCTCCCAACCTAAATTTGGACATGTTTCCGCACATGTGAGATGCAAGTGCTAATTGATAGGTAATGATGGCATTTATGTGAACATCTATACTAACGTACAATGATTAAATAAACACACTTAAACAATGATTAAAGATAGCAATTAATACACAAATACTTGAATGTGTGGAAGATTTGTTGCAAAGATCACGGATAAAGTAACGCTCACCTTGTTGGAAAATAAATTGAGCAAAAATGAAGATGAATTGGAATGAGATGAGGTGGAATGAAGTGATGGAAGAAAGAGAAATGAGGTGATGCATGGGTGGATGGGAAGATGATGAAGAAATGAACTTCCATGCAAGTGAAAGTCTTTATTATGAAAAGTACGTACCTAAATTAGTCAAAAGGAGGGGCACTAGGTTTGCTGCCTTTGGCTGCAAGAAGCTTAGGTGTTGAATGTTGAGTGAATTGTTGTAGGAACTCTTCTTTAGAAGCTGGCTTGTGGTATAATTTGAGGCGATGACCATTGAAGAGTAATTTGAACCTGACAGGGTCAATGGTGGTGATTTGAACAGCTCCATTAGGAAAGACCTCAGCAACTTCATATGGTCCTAGCCACCTTGTCTATAATTTTCCTGCATTATCCTGGTATCTTGAATCATAGAGCAAGGCCCAATCTCCTAGTTTGAACTTCTTGTCCTTAATAAATTTTTCATGCCACTTGATTCTATGATTTTGCACTACTTTTGTATGTTGTAGGGCTACTCTTCTTATTTCATCCAAAGCATTTAGTTGCATGATTCTTTCTCTCTATGCTTCAAAATATCCATTCCCAAATCCACTGCAATTCACAGAGTCTTATATTCAAATTCAACGGGTATCACAGTTGTCTTTCCATACAACAACTCAAATGGGGTGAAGCATGTAGTTGTTTTCCATGTTGTCCTATAGGCCCAAACAGCTTATGGTAATCTATTTTCCCAATCCTTCCTATGGATGACTACTGTTTTAGTTAGAATGGCTTCAATTTCTCTGTTTGTCACCTCAACTTGTCCATTAGCCTAGGGGTGAGAAGGGGTAGACTTCTTGTGCCTTATGTTGTACTCATTAACTAGTGCATTTAATGGAGGGTCAATTGGTCCCACAAAATCCAATCCCCACTTGTCAAAGGGAGTGATTACTACCTGAGGGCATAGTGGTATCTCATCAGATCTAGTCAGTCTGCCCATTCTTTGACATCTATCACATTTTTGAGTATACCTTCCTACATCTTTGTGGAGTGTTGGCCAGTAATACCATGTGTTCAAAACCTTCATTGTTGTCCTCTTGGATGCAAATTCTCCTCCACATGGTTCATTGTGACATGCATGCAAAATGTCATATGTCTCATCTTCTCTCACACATCTTCTCATGACATGGTCTAGCCTAATATAAAACAAACATCCAACAATCCAAGAGAAAGGAAAAAAAATTTCAATGAGTTCCCTTTTCTCTTTTGGGGAGAAGTGAGAAGGAACTCTACCTATGACCAAGTAATTGGTTATATTAGCATACCAGGGTGTTTGTACATAGAGAGATTAGATGCTCATTAGGGAAAGAGTCGTCTATGGGTTGATTGTCTTCTGATGTAGTCAACCTTGAAAGAAAATCTGCAACAACATTAGCATTGCCTGGCTTATCTACAATGGTTATATCAAACTCCTGCATCAACAATAACCATCTTTCCAATCTACATGTGATCAAAGGTTGCATCAACAATAACCATCTTTCCAATCTACCTATGATGAAAGGTTTATTCATGAGATACCTAATGGTTGCATGATCATTGTGCACAAATATTTGGTAGCCCATTATGTAATGTATGAATTTGTTTAGTGCATAGACTACTGCCATCTCTTTCTCTATTACTTTATAATTGAATTCAGCTCCTTGCAATTTTTTGCTGACAAAGTAAATAGCATTTTCAATAGCTCCCTCTTTATGTCCTAAGATTGCTCCTATGGCATGATCTGATGCATCAGTGTGGATGTGGAAAGGAAGCTCCCAATTCAGTCCCTTGAGTACGGGAGCATGATTCAAAGCTACCTTCAAGTCAGAAAATGCCTTGTCACAAGCTTCAGTCCATTGAAATTCAGGATCTTTAGTGAGAAGGGTATACAATGGTGTTGCTACCTTGCTGAAATCCTTGATGAATCACCTATAATATCCTGCATGACCCAAGAAACTTCTAACATCCTTTTGTTTTGTAGGTGAGGGTAGATTTGTGATTACCTCAATCTTTGCATGATCAACTTGGGTTCCCTTGTGGAAGATATACTGGCCAAGAACTACACCTTCTTGCATCATCATGAAGCACTTTTCACTATTTAAGGACAAGTTTTTGTCTTCACATCTTTGTAAGACTCTTTTAATATTTTCCAATGCTTGATTAAAATCAACACCATAAGTGGTGAAGTCATCCATATAAATCTCCATGCAGTCATGAGAAATGTCTGAGAATATGCTAATTACTTCCCTTTGGAAAGTTGCAAGTGCATTGCATAAGCCAAATGGAAGTACCGAATAGGAATAGGTCCCCCATGGATAAGTAAAGGTGGTCTTCTCTTGGTCTTCTGGTGCAATTTGGATCTAGTTGTAGCCACTAAATCCATCTAGAAAAGAGAAGTATTGCTTTCCTGCAAGTGTATTCAGAACTTGATCAATGAAGGGTAAAGGAAAGTGATCCTTCTTGGTGGCAGCATTAAGTTCCCTATAATCAACACAAACTCTCCATTTCCCTCATTTCTTGGGAACAATCACTAATGGAGATACCCACTAACTATCATAAATGGGGTAGATAAATCTTGCATCTAGTAATTTCTACAGTTCTCCTTTCACAATTTCTCTTAGTGTAGGATTAATCCTTCTTTGTGGTTGTCTTATTGGAGTACAATCATCTCTGACATAAATTTTGTGGGTACAGAGTTTAGGATCCAATCCCTTCATATCATAATAATCCCATGCAAATGCATGTTGATGGGTCCTTAATAGGTTTTCCAATAATAGTTGATGCTCTTCATCGAATCTACTATTAACATTCAAATATTTTCCTGCTGACACCTGCACTTGTGTAGTTATTTCTACCGTGGTTGCTTCATTAACACAAGGTACCTTTAGTTCATATGGAAGAAATGTATGGGACATACCTATTGCTGTAGGAAATCTATCTGCAAGAACTGTGGCTGCAGGAAGAACATCTGAAGGAAGAGTGGCTGCAGGAAGAACGTCTGCAGGAAGAGAATGCAGAAGTGTCTTGATCGAAGTAGAAGGATGAGAGGATGATGCTTCCTCCAATTCATAATGATTCCTAATGGTGTTGTCTAATACCTCATCCTCATCTTGGAGCTGCATGAAAGAGATTCTTCCTAGCATCATAAGTTGCACCATAGAATTAACTTCCTCAGCCTCTTCACCAACTTGTGGCCATATAGAATCATCTTCGTCATGAGATGGCTCAGAAGGTGGATAAAGGAAAAAATTTATAGTACTTCTCCCATCTAAAATGGTCATGTCACTTGACCAAAGTCCAATGTATGCATCTACAGTTGCCAACCAAGGCCTTCTAAGAATGATGGGATACCCGCCTAGTGTAGCCTTAGGAGAAAGAATCATAAAATCTGTTGGGTACTCCCAAGAGTCTAGAACTACCACAAGATCCTCCACTACACCATCAGGCTTAACAGTAGAGCTATCAGTAAGCTGCAGGATAGTAGGAGTAGATCTCATGCTTGCAATATTTAGTTGTTGCAAGATGTCCTTGGACATTACATTTATTGCTACCCCTAAATCAATCAGAGCATTCTTTACTTGAATCACGTTTATGACAACTGCTACCACAAGACTATCTGGGTCATTATACTTGGGAATAGTCACTTTTCCCAACATGATGTCAGCTAACTGGCCCACCACATGAACTATAGTGGGGTATCTCTTCTTTCTTCCTGGCTTCTTGAGACAAGCTTCCTTGATATTTTTTCCGTAGATTGGAACATCCTTTATGGCCTGAAATAGGGGTATCTGAACACATATATGCTTTAGTTGATCCAAGATTTCAAAAGTGGTATCCTCCTTCTCTTCTTTCTTCTTGGAAACTTCCAACCTTTGAGGGAATGGTGGTTATTGTTCAGTCTGCTTGACTTGAATTGGTTCGGGATTTTTAGGTGCATTTGGTTGAATGGGATCATTCATAGTCTTCACTTCCTCTTCCACAAGAAGTTTAGTGATAATGGGCTTGGAAGGGGCTGGTAGAGTAGTTCCTAAATGCAAGTGGATGTCACTTCCACTCACAACATATGCAGGGAATTGATTTGAATCAGCAGAGTATGTAGGCTGCTATTGTGGTATGTTATTTCGATTAGGTGTGGGTTGAGTTGGTAGTTGAGTGGGTTTAGGTGCATTTAGGCTTGGATTAGTAGGTGGAGGAATTATAGTAGGTTGTTGGGGTTGAGAAGGTGGTTGCATGTACCCGGTTGTCTGGGTAGGCCATTTTTGTCCTCCTCTCCATTGATTTGTTTGCTGCCATTTTCCCTGAGGTTGCTGCCACTAGGGTGGAGAACTTTGATGACTGGGCCAAGCATTTGGAGGGTTAATCCAAGGATGTGGTATTTATTCTCCATAATTGGGTGGACATGGGAGCTACCATTGGCTACCAAATGAATAAGAGTTAAAATATGGCCTAGCATAGGATAGTGAATTTGGTGGCATACCTTGTCTTGGAGCCCAAGGCTTCCTTTGCGCAACATAGTAGACCTGGTCTTCTTCAATTTGAATTGGCTTGAACTCAGGTGGAATCTTCTTGCTTTCAAGGTTAGCTACCATCTTGCATCTGCAATCCTTCTTTTGTATGCAATGAGGGCAATACTCTGTCAACATTGTCTCTACCTCCTCTTGCTTCTTCTTGGCCTGAAATGTATCTAGCTGAGTAGCTAGATTTTTTATAATGTCCTGCTTGAAGTCATCCAGAAAATGAGTGATCTTCATTCTTGAAACTCCACTGGTAGTTGACTTATCCATGGAAGATTGATAAGCTATTCCTTTTTTTGAATCTGCCTTGGAGTAATTCTGGCATATTTTCTTGATATTCTCCCAAGGAACTTGGAAGATATCTCCTCCTGCCATGAGGTCCAAGGCATCAGTGCAGCTGTCATTAATTCCTCTAAGGAAAAATAACTTTTGTGAGTCCTGATTAAGTGCATGGTGTGGAGATTTTTGGAAGCAAAACAAAAATCTTGCAATGTAGTCTTCCAAGCTCTCATCTTCTTTCTGTTGCATCCTGAAAATGTCACCTCCTCTCATGTCACTACCCCTACAGTATTCCTTTTACTTTTCAAGGAATTTTGTCTTCATGTCTTCCCAAGTTTCCACAGTATCTCTTCCTAGGCTCATGAACCATCTTAATGCATCCTCTTTCAAGGTGGTGGGAAATAATTTAAGCCTATGGGCATCAATAGTATAATCATAACTCCTGCAGATTATGTCAAACTCAAAAAAGAAGGTACCAGGATCTTTTGTCACAAGTCCATAAAACTTGGGGAGTGTTGAGGCAGGAATGTTCTTGATGTTTTCAACTTCATTTTGATGGGAAATGGGGAAGGGAAAATCTGGTTGGTTTTGCCTATTCCTATTTGCATCACCCATGCCTACTTGATGTGGTTCTAAGACAAAGGGGTTCTAAAGTTGATTTTTATCTTCAGAGGAGATTTCAGAGCTAGTCAAATCAGGATATGCATCAGCAAAGGGCTGTGGATCTTCTTCTTCCTCTTTTTCTAGTAGGTTATGGTACTCAACTAGCTAGAATGGACGAGGATTGTTAGGAAAAAATCTCCCATAAGCATCCCTTCTCCTTCCTCTATGCATGTGGTATCACTCACTATCAATCAGTTCACACAAAGAATTGGTAAAGAATAAGAGGGTTCATTACTTCCTAAATGAGGATATGCTAAAAACAACTTCCAAAAACACTAGAGCAGGAAAAACAACCAATGACTCCAAAAGACTTCTTAGCTTGACACCATCCCTGGCCACAACTCCAAAAATGTTGGCCTCCTACAATGATTTAATAACTAAGCCTTTACAGCCATGACTCAGAGACTGGACATCTAACCTGAATAGCTATTAAATCATCATGAAGGTGCATTTAACTTGTCAACCCAAGGACGTGAACTTGAAATGGGTTAGCACAGTATGTGCACTAGGGGCTCAAGTAGCCATTACATTCTACAGCTAAGAAACACAATGCTAAAAGTAAATTGCTGCAAAGAAATGAAGCAAATGTTGAACATCAACCAACAATTATGCTAAGCTGAAATGCAAAACAAGAATGAAAATCTAAACAACAAATAGGAAACTACTCTGTCTTCTTTGGTTGCAGGTGTAGACATCAAAAATATACAGATTGATATCGCACACTCGATCCTAATCTACTAACATCGCCTCATCCTGAATTATCCCTCTATCTAACCATTTAATCAAATAGCCTTATTTTATTAAAGTCATCATAATTCTCCTTTTAATTAAATAAATCCCTCGATTTAATTAAATCAGTGTCTCTGTGTAATTAGCTAGGTCATTTCATCTTCCTATGTTTATTTAGTTAAATAATCCATATTATTTGATTAAATCTCTAAAGTTCATCTAATTAAATTAAATAAATCAAACATTTATCTAATTTAATCTAACATCACCCCCTTTGGTTAAATAAATCAAAAATATTTATTTAACTAAGTCTAAATCATTCTCTTCTCATTTTGAGTTATTTAAATCCTAAAATCTAAGTCAAAATGGTCAAATCAACTAACATCATTTAAATTAATCAAATCATGATTAATGCTAATCCTAATCACTCCAATCCTCTAGATTTTGCAACTTGCACAATTAAATCATTTATTTGATTTAATAATTCTCTATTTACTTTCAAAATGGCATCAAAAAGGGAATATTCCTCCAAGTTTGAAATCTCCCCCCCAAATAGACTTTTCCATCCAACAAAGCATTTAAAGCTCTTACATTATCTCTTACATGTCTCCCACTTGGCATTTAACTCATCTTTCATCCCCTCTAAACATGTCATCTCATCAAATTCAAATTTCAAACTTGCACATTGATCAAAATGTGCTCAAGCTTCCTCCATTCACAGGTTGACAAGTGGCACCTTTCCATTGGTTGGATGTTAGTCCTACATTGCTCTATTTTGATCATCTCTTCAACTTATCATTCTATAAATGAAGAGCTCCTCTCCTCATTTGATCATCCACCAATTGAGTAAACTTACTATACTCAAATTTAGAGCAATCTTCATCTATACTTTTGAATCCATACCTAGGTTATGAAGGTTTTTTCATCATGGAGCACACTTGAATCTTCAACAAAGTGGATCACCATCACCATTCATCATAAAAGCTTGCAAAGGAGTTATGAAAGGGCCAATTTCCACATCAAATTGGCACCAACTCCTCCATAAGATCAAGATTTTGCATGTTCTCAATAAGATTTAGCTTATTTTCATCTTCTTTCATTGTGTTCTTATTTTATTTCTATTTTGAATATGGTTAAATGGATTTTATGGGGAACCTCTATTCTAACTTGCATTTGATCTTATTAATGTGTTCATTTGTTGTGTTCTTGCAGGTATTAGGATCTAGGTTCACAGCAGTAACAGTCACATAATGAAATTCTAGTGGTTGCAGGAACAGTCGATGCTAGATTTCTAACTAAGTACTGAACAACAAGTAATACTAGACTAATGCTAAACTAGGAAGATGAATTTCTCACCAAGTGGGCCCCCTTGGATAAGTATCCTCTAAACTAACAAGAACTCAGATGCTTGAACTCAAAACTTTATTTCATTCACTGTAATTCATGCATACAAGAGTAATGTATCTGTATTACTGAAACTGGAGAATGAGAGTACAATGTCAAATCATGCAACCTCCTAAAGAAGGAGCATCAAATCATTATTTATACTACAGCTAAACAAGGCAGTCAATTCCACAACTAGGAGGATGCCATTTAGAGAAAATAGGGGAAAATGGAGCGATGGCGGTTACGCATGCATGGGATCGGGTCATACATTCAAATCAAGCGCAAATATAGCACATAAGTAATGCCCATGCATGCTCGATCATTAAGGTCCACTACAAGGCGGTTACATTCAATTGCATGAAGAATCTTTGATGTCAGCTTCCTTTGACTTGGAGCGATTCCTCAGCTGGAAGTTATGGTGCATGCCCAGCTAGCGGTGTCTTCCTCAACTTAGTTCATTAAATTTGCATGACAAGGTCAATACACATAATAACTGCACATCTGTAACCACTTTAAGAAACATTTATCAATCACATGCAAAATCAATATAGATAACCCACATATTATGCCAAATATCATTAAAGCTTTCAGAGATAGGATAATATCAAATGTCAATGGTTTGAGGGAAACATTATGCGAATACCAACACTTAAGTATTAAAGTTCATGACATCTATGAGAAAATAGACTATAGATTCTACCCAAAATTAGACCAAAAACTAGGCTCATCACCACTCTTTAACTATATCTTTCTTGTTTAGGGTCTAAATGGTAACCTTATCATTATCCTCCTAACATGAAATTATTTTCAACTTATTTGGACTATCATGTACTCCCTTATGCATCATTCCCTTTGTCTTCTATGTGTTTTCATGTTATTTAATCACTATAACTACTACCCATTTTCTATTATTTTCCCTGTTATAGAAAATAAAAATATCATTCACATTGCCATGCTATATGTAAATTATTGACACTATTAGAATCCTTGTTCCTTGTTTCTATTTTTTTCAATGACTTGTCTGTCACTATTATGTTGCTTGGTTTCTTGTACATGAATATGACCTTGATTAAATATTACCAAGCACTATCATTCACTTTCCAATGTATGCTTATTTAAATTGTCATGTCATCTAATTGTCAGGGGTTTAGAATGAGATTTGACACTTGACTCAACTAGTCATATTCATCATGAAGCAATGATGCTAAAAACTCCCTTATAATCAACCACTCTATAGAATACATAGGGATACAAGCATATGACTTCTCACATACAATTATTCTTTGTGGTTAGTACATAACAACAATAAATGTGACTATCATGGCACTATAATAATGGCACATACAAATAAAATTATATGCAACAAGTTGATTTGTAATTAAAGGGTTGCACATAATTTTCACTTTACTCCTAATTACAAATTTATCTCGATCGCAAACAGAGTTGCGTGGTTATGAATTTTAACCGTTGAAATTACAAAATTGAGTTCACTTAATCCTTTGCTTATCTTAATGACATAAACTAATTACTTAAATGACATAATTAACATTCAAAGTAGGAATTAAAACTAGAAAGAATAAGAGAGAATAATGAGACAACAAGTTTGATAACGGAGTTCACCCATATGTTCGGGCTATGTCTCTGGGTCCATTTCTCAATGAGGAACTGTTGTATTAACAATGCCAAGCATTATTTTCCTTATTACATCATCAAGAGCTTTAATTCTGCATTACAACCTCTCTCACAATCTCTTCTCGGCACTTGAAGACACTTTTGTACAAATTGACAATGCCCTCGTGCTTACAAAGATCTCCAAAACTCCAAGATTCTTTCTCTAAATAACTCTCCAATATGCCTATCTTCCTCTTAAGAAAAATTGAATCCTCTCCCAAAAAAACATGTTTTCAAGAGAAAATTAATCCCCTTTTATATAATTTTACATCATTTTTATGGGATAACAATAATATTTTGCAATCTCCAATTTACAAGAAATAAATCTCCCTTATCTTTATTAAAATCTCTTAATTATCCCTTAAATAATCTTTTAAATATCTTAATATTGTCTACTGTATTATTTTAGCCCCTTTTATCCATCTATTCACAGGCTTTATAATCTCAAGGGATTTAATTCTTTTTAAATTTGGAGGATTAATTTTTAAAGGGATAGGGGTTAATCCTTAAAATTAGCTAGGGTTCGTCTTGGAAAGTTAATTAAAAATGAACCGCACACGATATATTTTAAGTATCTTTGATGGCAAGCTGGTGGAGAGTATTTTTCTATAGATAGGAGGTCGGTGGGCCAAACCCGCTGGCCTTAATTTCCACCAAAATATTCTCTGAAACATGTCAAAAAAAACCGTCACCCAAAATAGTTAACAAATGAAGCGGTTGTGTAGTGGTTAAGAGAATGTGTAGCAGTGGGGAGGTCTCGGGTTCGAGCCTCACCTTGATATTTTGAACAAACCGAACGATGAATGAACTTTGGATGACACTGATGAGGTGTCATATGGCACCTTCTAATGGGGCCACGTGGCATCTTCTTATTCACTGCTAAAGACATTTCAATGCCTCTGAAGGAAACGTGTCACCACATGGTTTGTCCAACTCTGCTACTTATGCAATGTCGACCTGCCATGTGTCTTCATGAGGAGCTACCACATCATCATTTGTTGGTTGTACATGCCACATCATCATTGGTTGCTAACTGTGCATCCATGTCACCATGCTAACGTCAACATGGTCAACCCATTTTGACTAAAACTTTGACTTGGCATAACTTTGTCCTACGAGCTCCTTTTTCAACAAAACGAATGGCATTGGACTCATGGCGACAAGCTCTTCATTATGATGCTGATTTTGACCAATTTGGAGATGATGATTTTTTTTTCCTTTTTGATTGGTCTATGTACCCGATTTGACCCCAACTTTGACCGTGCATCTCTCGAGCATTTAAACTCCTTTTGGATTCGTTCAAGTTGTGTTGAGTTTTTTTTGTCGATTACTTCGACATGGTGTCATTTTCTAGATCCTCCTAGATCATTCCCCCCAATTGAGAAGCTTTTGGACCACCAAAAGTTTTTTTTTACATAGAATTTAGGGCATTGTCGCCTCACTTTCCCAATATCATCTGTCCACTCTATTGGAATTGTGAACATTTGACCCATCACAAACAAGATGAAAAATGAGATAGCATTTCTCATACAATCAACTATATATTCACCAATATTTAATGTCACATCCACCATCCACATAGAACTAACTAGCAGAATAGCAAACAACAATACTGAATAAAATGATGCAAAGGAAAAAGTATCATGCTATATCTCTTGAACAGGAACATCATTAGAAAATGATTCATTCAAACCCTCTTTTACCACCTTAGGTTGAAGGCTTAAAAGTGCTTGCAACTGATCCTCACACTATGTTTTCTGTAACACCTTATCATGATTAGAAATTGTATCATCTTCATGCTTAATATCATTAGCTATTATAGACATGAGGTTTCAATCATTGCTTGCATTTACAACTATTTTCAAATGCTTTGTGTTTACAACAGATTTATCACTCTTTATAGGATGATTTTTCACAATGAATTCAATTCCATCCTTAAACAAATGATACCTATTATGTTTCCTGTAGAAAATTTCCTTTTTGTCATACAAGGACTTCCCAAAACCATCCCACAGATGTCCAACAGAATTACATCCAACTCTACCTCATCTACAAACTTGGATGTGATTGAAAATCAAAGTTTACATTGCCTTGACACATGTAACCAAGCATTATCATGCACCCCACCCAATGGATGTGGTTTAGGATGAGGTATTGTTTTTAATCCCAATTGTTTAACAACTTTTTCATAGATTAAGTTTACTTGTGATCCACTATCTATGAGTGTATCAATTTTACTCTATTTTACACTAGTCCTTATATGAAACAATTCATTCCTTTTACTTTCAATCAAGATCTCATTATTCTTTACAGAAGAAGCATGGGAACTAGTACTAGCAACATGAACAATACATTTTATACCCACAACTGTTATCTTGGTTTCATCATAGAAATCTGATCTGAGATCTTGCACGATGGTTGCAGTCTTTTCCTTACCCTTTCGATCCTTGAACCAATTTGGTTTTTTATCATGATGCAATTTCCAACATTTTGCATATTTGTGCCCTTTATTTTTGTAGTGTGAGAAATAAGGATTTTCCTCCTACTTCACAGAAGTTGTCTGATGCATTTCCTTCTTCCCTTTCTTGCTTTCTTTATGCTTACTAGATTCCATTAAGAAGCTATTTTTTGTGCCTATTTCAAGATGAATGGCTTGCACACTAACTTCGTCAAGGTTAGTTGGATTGAACATACGTATTGTATGCCTCAAATTTTCATGTAATCCACCTATATACTTCAACAAAGTTTCTTGCGTGTATAATGGAATGCCCAAAATTAAAGCTCTTTTCCTAAACTCTTGTATATATTCCTATACATTTTATCCTTTCTCTTGCCTTAATGATTGCCAATTCATTACTGCTTTTTGCATTTTTCCTAATGGATAAAATTATTTCTTAAGTGCAGTTGTAAAATCAAACCAAGAAGAAATGGTTTTACCATACCGGCTAAGATCTTCTTGAGTTTTTCTCTCCCACCGAATTAGAGTTGTGCCTCCCAGGAGAAGAGTGGCTAATTGGATCTTTGAAGCATCATCAGTGAACTTTTCTACCCTGCAATAAACTTCAACTTGTTTTATCTAATTGTCAAGTTTCTCTACACCCTGTTCTCCATTATAGGTTGGAAAATCAAATTTAACATCAAGTTTTATAGGAGCATTAGATTCAGGTTGCACAGGTTGTTTCTTCTTTGAAGATGAAGTAGACTTAGTAGGCGAAGAAGATGAAGAAAATGAAGTAGGTGAAGAAGGTGAAGAAGGTGAAGACGGAGGTTTAGGAGGGTCACAACCACCTCCTACTCCTTTACCTTTGTCATCTTTTGAAGACGGTTCACCTTTCTCCTTCTTCTTATTTTTCATGTACAGCTCTTCCACCATCATCTTCATGTCTAGGAATGCTTTGTGAAATTATTCTTCATTCTCAAAGATTTCAAGATTGGAATATTTTCCTTCTTTTGGTTGTCATGGCTTGTCTTTGAGTAACTTGCCTCGATCTGATCTCCAGATTAAACTTTTCAAGTGCACCTTCTCCTTGTTTTAATTTCAACCTGGTTAGCATCCACCGCTTGCAATTTTTCCTATTAAACTCCTCTGATACCAAACTTGATCTATAATTAAGGGGTTAGAAATCATTTTCACTTTACTCCTAATTACAAATTTATCCCGATCGCAAACAAAGTTGCATGGTTATGAATTTTAACCATTGAAATTACAAAATTGAGTTCACTTATTCCTTTGCTTATCCTAATGACATAAACTAATTACTTAAATGATGTAATTAACATTTAAAGTAGGAACTAAAACTGGAAAGAATAAGAGAGAATGATGAGACAACAACAAGTTTGATAACTGAGTTCACCCATATGTTTGAGCTACGTCTCTAGGTCCGCTTCCCAACAAGGAACTGATGTATTAATGATGCCAAGCATTATTTGCCTTATTACATCATCCAAGCTTCAAAATATTGGGTTCGAGCCTCACCTTGATATTTTGAACAAACTAAATGACAAATGAACTTTGGATGACGCTGACGAGGTGCCACATGGCACCTTCTGATGGGTCCACGTGGCATCTTCTTATTCATTGCTAAAGACATTTCAATGCCTCTAAAGGACACGTCACCATGTGGTTTGTCCAACTCATTTGCTTATGCAATGTCAGGCTACCATGTGCCTTCATGAGGAGCTTCCATGTCATCATTTGCTAACTGTACATGCCACATCATCGTTGGTTGCTGACTGTGCATCCATGTCGCCATGCTAACGTCAGCATGGTCAACCCATTTTGACTAAAACTTTTACTTGGCATAACTATCCTATGAGCTCCGCTTTCGACGAAACGAACGGTGTTGGACTTGTGGTGACAAGCTCTTCATCATGATGCCAATTTTGACCAATTTTGAGATGATTTGTTTTCCTTTTTGATTGGTCTCTGTACTCGGTTTGACCCCAACTTTGACCGTGCATATCTCGAGCATTTGAACTCCTTTTGGCTTTGTTCAAGTTGCATTGAATTTTTTTTGCCGAGTACTTCAACATGGTGCCATTTTTTGTATCCTCCTAGATCATTCCTCCCAATTGAGAAGCTTTTGGACAACCAAAAGTTTGTTTTTACATAGATTTCAAGTGAGGGCATTGTCGCCTCACTTGCCCAGTCTCATCTGTCCACCCTATTGGAATTTTGAACATCTGACCCATCACAAACAAGATGAAAAATGAGATAACATTGCTAATACAATCAACTGTATATTCACCAATATTCATTGTTACATCCACCATTCACATAGAACTAACTAGCAGAATAACAAACAACAATATTGAATAAAATGATGCAAAGGAAAAAGTATCAATGTGTTGGATCTCCTGAATAGGAACATTATTAGAAAATGAGTCATTCAAACCCTCTTTTACCACCTTAGGCTGAAGGATTAAATGTGCTTGCAAATGATCCTCACATTGTGATGTCTCTGACACCTTATCATGATTATAAATTGTCTCATCTTTATGCTCAATATCATTAGCTATTACAGACATGAGGGTTAAAGCATTGCTTGCATTTACAACCATTTTCAAATGCCTTGTGTTTACAATAGATTTATCACTCTTCATGTGATGATTTTTCACAATGAATTCAATTCCATCCTTAAACAAATGATACCTATTATGTTCCTTGTAGAAAATTTCCTTTATGTCATACAAGTAAGGACTTCCCAAAACCATCCCACAGATATCAAGAGAAATTACATCTAACTCTACCTCATCTACAAACCTGGATGTGATTGCAAATCAGAGTTTACATTTCCTTGACACATGTAACTAAGCATTATCATGCACCCCACCCAATGGATATGATTTAGGATGAGGTATAGTTTTTAATCCCAATTGCTTAGCAACTTATTCATAGATTAAGTTTACTTGTGATCCACTATCTATGAGTGTATCAATTTTACTCTATTTTACAATAGTCCTTATATGAAACAATTCATTCCTTTTACTTTCAACAGGGATCTCATTATTCTTTACAGAAGAAGCATGGGGACTAGTACTAGCAACATGAATGATAGCTTTTATATCCACAACTATTATCTTTGTTTCATTATTGGAATTTGATCTAAAGTCTTGCACGATGGTTGTAGTATTTTGCTTACCCTTTCAATCCTTGAACCACTTTGGTTTTTTATTAGGATGAAATTCCAACATTTTTCATCTTCATGACCTTTCTTTTTGTAGTGTGAGAAATAAGGATTTCCTCCTCTTTCTTCACAGAAGCTTTCCACTGCATTTCCTTCCTCCCTTTCTTGCTTTCTTTATGCTTACTAGATTCCATTAAAAAACTATTCTTCATGCCTATTTCAAGATGAATGGCTTGCACACTAACTTCGTCAAGGTTAGTTGGATTGAACATAAGTATTGTATGCCTCAAATTTTCACGTAATCCACCTATATACTTCAACAAAGTTTCTTGCATGTATAATGGAATGCCCAAAATTAAAGCTCTTTTCCTAAACTCCTATGTATATTCCTGTGCAGTTTTTCCTTTCTCTTGCCTTAATGATTGTCAATTCATTATTGCTTTTTGCATGTGTCCTAATGGATAAAATTGTTACTTAAGTGCAGTTGTAAACTCAAACCAAGAAGAAATGATTTTACCATATCGAATGAGATCTTCTTGAGTTTTGTTCTCCCACCAAATTAGAGTTGTGCCTCCTAGGGGAAGAGTGGCTAATTGTATCTTTGAAGCATCATCAGTGAAATTTTGTACCCTGCAATAAACTTCAACTTGTTTTATCCAATTTTCAAGTTTCTTTGTATCCAGTTCTCCATTATAGGTTGGAAAATTAAATTTGACATCAAGTTTTAACAAAGGAGCATTAGATTCAGGGTGCATGGGTTGTTTCTTCTTTGAAGATGAAGTAGAATTAGTAGACAAAGAATATGAAGAAGATGAAGAAGGTGAAGAAGGTGAAGACAGAGGTTTAGGAGGGTCACGACCACCTCCTACTCCTTTACCTTTTTCATCTTTTGAAGAGGATTCACCTTTCTCCTTCTTCTTTTTCTTGTACAACTCTTCCACCATCATCTTCATGTCTAGGAATGCTTTGTGAAATTGTTCTTCATTCTCAAAGATTTCAGGACTAGAAGGTTTTCCTTCTTTTGGTTGCTCCATGGATTTTCTTCGAGTAACTCACCTCGATCCGATCTCTGGATTAAACCCTTCATGTGCACCTTCTCCTTGTTTTAATTTCAACCTGGTTAGCATCCACCACTTGCAATTTTTCCTATTAAATTGCTCTAGTACCAAACTTGATTTGTAATTAAAGGGTTACAAATATTGCACTTTACTCCTAATTACAGATTTATCCTGATGGCAAACAAAGTTGTGTGGTTATGAATTTAACTTTTTAAATTACAAAATTGAGTTCACTTAATCCTTTGCTTATCCTAATGACATAAATTAATTACTTAAATGATGTAATTAACATTCAAAGTAGGAATTAAAAATGGAAAGAATAAGAGAGAATAATGAGACAACAAGTTTGATAACGAAGTTCACCCATATGTTCAAGCTACGTCTTCGGGTCTGCTTCTCAATGAGGAACCATTGTATTAATGATGCCAAGCATTATTTTCCTTATTACATCATCCAAGCTTCAAAATCTCGAGTTCGAGCCTCACCTTGATATTTTGAACAAACCAAATGATGAATGAACTTTGGATGATGTTGAAAAGGTTCCACGTGGCACCTTCTGATGGGGCCACGTGGCATCTTCTTATTCGTTGTTAAATACATTTCAACGCCTCTAAAAGATACATGTCACCATGTGGTTTTTCCAACTCGGTTTCTTATGCAATGTCAGCCTACCATGTGTCTTCATGAGGAGTTGCCACATCATCATTTGCTGACTATACATGCCACGTCATCGTTGGTTGTTGGATGTGTATCCTTGTCACCATGCTGACATCAACATGATCAGCCCATTTTGACTAAAACTTTTACTTGGCATAGCTTTATCCTACGAGCTCCATTTTTGATGAAACAAACAACATTGGACTTATGGCAACAAGCTCTTCATCATGACGGTAATTTTGACCAATTTGGACATGATGTTTTTTTTCCTTTTTGACCCGATTGGACCCCAACTTTGACCATGCATATCTCAAGCATTCAAACTCCTTTTGGCTTCGTTTAAGTTGTGTTGAGTTTCTTTTACTGAGTACTTTGACATGGTGTCATTTTCTGGATCCTCCTGGATCATTCCTCCCAATTGAGAAGCTTTTGGACAGCCGAAAGTTTGTTTTTACATAGAATTTAAGTGAGGGCATTGTCACCTCACTTGCCCAGTATCATCTATCCACCCTGTTGGAATTTTGAACATCTGGCCCATCACAAACAAGATGAAAAATGAGATAGCATTGTTGATATAATTAGCTATATATTCACCAATATTCATTGTCGCATCCACCATTCACATAGAACTAACTAGCAAAATAGAAAACAACAATATTGAATAAAATGATGCAAAGGAAAAAGTATCAACGTGTTGGATCTCCTAAACAAGAACATCATTAGAAAATGAGTCATTCAAACACTCTTTTACCACCTTAGGCTGAAGGCTTAAATGTGCTTGCAACTGATCCTCACACAATGATGTCTCTAACACCTTATCATGATTAGAAATTGTCTCATCTTCATGCTTAATATCATTAGTTGTTACAGACATGAGGGTTAAAGCATTGCTTGCATTTACAACCATTTTCAAATTCCCTATGTTTACAATAGATTTATCATTCTTCATGCGATGATTTTCACAATGAATTCAATTCTATCCTTAAACAAATGATACCTATTATGTTCCCTATAGAAAATTTCCCTTTTGTCATACAAGGACTTCCCAAAACCATCCCACAGATGTCAAGCGGAATTACATCTAACTCTACCTCATCTACAAACATGGATGTGATTGCAAATTGGAGTTTACATTGCCTTGACACATGTAACCGAACATTATCATGC
The DNA here is from genome assembly GCA_007258455.2 of Sequoia sempervirens. Lineage (NCBI taxonomy): Eukaryota > Viridiplantae > Streptophyta > Pinopsida > Cupressales > Cupressaceae > Sequoia > Sequoia sempervirens. The sequence goes on from VDFB02000003.1 coordinate 441,799,946, forward strand.
ACCCCACCCAATGGATATGGTTTAGGATGAGGTATTGTTTTTAATCCCAATTACTTAACAACTTTTTCATAGATTAAGTTTACTTGTGATCCACTATATATGAGTGTATCAATTTTACTTTGGTTTACAATAGTCCTTATATGAAACAATTCATTCATTTTACTTTCAATGGGGATCTCATTATTCTTTACAAAAGAAGCATGGGAACTATTATTAGCAACATGAATTATACCTTTTATACCCACAACTGTTATCTTAGTTTCATCATCGGAATCTGATCTGAGGTCTTGCATGGATGGCTAGTCTTTTTCTTACCCTTTTGATCCTTGAACCACTTTGGTTTCTGATCGGGATGCAATTTCCAACATTTTGCATCTTCGTGCCCTTTCTTTTTACAATGTGAGCAATAAGGATTTTCCTCCTCTTTCTTCATAGAAGTTGTCCACTGCATTTCCTTCTTCCCTTTTCTTGCTTTCTTTATGCTTACTAGATTCCATTAAGAAACTATTCTTCATGCCTATTTCAAGATGAATGGATTGCACACTAACTTCGTCAAGGTTAGTTGGATTGAACATAAGTATTGTATGCCTCAAATTTCACATAATCCACCTATATACTTCAACAAAGTTTCTTGCATGTATTATGGAATGCCCAAAATTAAAGCTCTTTTCCTAAACTCCTATGTATATTCTTGTACACTTCGTCCTTTCTCTTGCCTTAATGATTTCCAATTCGTTATTCCTTTTCGCATGTGTCCTAATGGATAAAATTGTTTCTTAAGTGTAGTTGTAAACTCAAACCAAGAAGAAATAATTTTACCATATCAGCTGAGATCTTCTTGAGTTTTTCTCTCCCACCAAATTAGAGTTGTTCGTCCCAGGCAAAGAGTGGCTAATTGTATCTTTGAAGCATCATCAGTGAACTTTTGTACCCTGCAATAAACTTCAACTTGTTTTATCCAATTGTCAAGTTTCTTTGCATCCAGTTCTCCATTATAGGTTGGCAAATCAAATTTAACATCAAGTTTTAACAAAGGAGCATTAGATTTATGTTGCACGGGTTGTTTCTTCTTTGAAGATGAAGTAGACTTAGGAGACGAAGAAGATGAAGTAGGTGAAGAAGGTGAAGAAGGTGAAGACAAAGGTTTAGGAGGGTCATGACCACCTCCTACTCTTTTACATTTGTCATTTTTTGAAGATAATTCACCTTTCTCCTTCTACTTTTTCATGTACAACTCTTCCACCATCATCTTCATGTCTAGGAATGCTTTGTGAAATTGTTCTTCATTCTCAAAGATTTCAAGACTGGAAGATTTTCCTTCTTTTGGTTGCTCCATGGCTTGTCTTCGAGTAACTCATCTCAATCCGATCTCTGGATTAAACTCTTCAAGTGCACCTTCTCCTTGTTTTAATTTCAACCTAGTTAGCATCCACCACTTGCAATTTTTCTTGTTAAACTGCTCTGATACCAAAATTGATATGTAATTAAAGGGTTACAAATAATTTTCACTTTACTCCTAATTACAGATTTATCTCGATCAAAAATAGAGTTGCATGGTTATGAATTTTAACCATTGAAATTACAAAATTGAGTTCACTTAATCCTTTGCTTATCCTAATGACATAAACTAATTACTTAAATGACATAATTAACATTCAAAGTAGGAATTAAAACTGGAAAGAATAAGAGAGAATAATGAGACAACAACAAGTTTGATAACAGAGTTCACCCATATGTTCGGGCTACATCTCTAGGTCCACTTCTCAATGAGGAACCATTGTATTAATGATGCCAAGCATTATTTTCCTTATTACATCACCCAAGCTTCAAAAGCTTGGGTTCAAGCCTCACCTTGATATTTTGAACAAATTGAATGACGAACAAACTTTGGATAACGCTGACGAGGTGCCATGTGGCACCTTATGATGGGGCCACATGGCATCTTCTTATTTGCTGCTAAAGATATTTCAACGCCTCTGAAGGACACGTGTCACCATGTGGTTTGTCCAACTCGGTTGATTATGCAATGTCGGCCTACCATGTGTCTTCATGAGGAGCTGCCATGTCATCATTTGCTAACTATACATGCCACGTCATCATTGGTTGTTGATTGTGCATCCATGTCACCATGCTGACGTCAACATGGTCAACCCATTTTGACTAAAACTTTGACTTGGCATAACTTTGTCCTATGAGCTCCATTTTCGATGAAATGAACGACATTGGACTCGTGGTGACAAGCTCTTCATCATGATGCCAATTTTGACCATTTCGAGATGATTTTTTTTCCTTTTTGATTAGTCTATGTACCCAGTTTCACCCCAACTTTGATCGTGCATTTCTCGAGCATTTGAGCTCCTTTTGGCTTCATTCAAGTTACGTTGAGTTTTTTTTGCCAAGTACTTCGACATGGTGCCATTTTTTGGATCCTCCTGGATCACAAGTCTACCCCTCATGTAGTAGGTCTTCATTAGTGATGGGTGAAATGGCAATGTTTATCAATGTTGACTAACTTTCAAGGTTCACATTGTCATGATTGTGATAAATTGAGTGTCAATGTATCTTTTGATGGTTTTAAAGGATATTAACAAGGTTCCATGTTCTATAGGATTAATTGGCAACAAATCTTCAAGATAAATTTGTCCTCATATGAAACAAATAATACAACCTTATTGATTTTTATGCCCTTGATCACTAAGTTATTTTACCTAGTTGTCACCAAGACTTCATGGCAATAGATAGTCTCCTTTTCTCTCACTGTCATAAAGACTACTATTCACTATCATAATATTTATCTCAACCTTTCTATATCATTGTCACTTTGGTAACAAAACCCATAATATTTTTCATCTTAGTTCCTTTATTGACAGGTGCAAGGCTTTGGCAAGGGTTTAGATAACTTTTTATTTTCTACCAATGATCACATTTTCAATCTATTGTGCAGGGATGCTTAATGCACATTTCATTACTTGGACTGTTATGTTTCTTGACTTTCTGTTCATGTGATATGAACTTAATTAACTCCTATCAAACATTATATCTCACCCTTTTCAACCCTCCTCACACTGTTATCTAGGTCTATTCATTTGGACTATCATATCATAGTTCCTTACAATAGGTTCTATAAATGGTCTTACCATTGTTTTAACATTGTTCCTTACGGAGGTTTCACCATTATACTTAACCTTCTTGTCTTTAGTGAGCATGGACTAGCTATTCATTGAACACTAGCATACTTTTCCATTTGAATATCAACAAAAGGGCCTAAAGACATGTCACAAAGGTTCATCTTCTAGATTCCCTTAGCACAACTTCTTATTGGGTGTTATCTTCATTTAATGATTGTGATATTGAAGTTGGTTGTCGAGCATGTTACATTGTCCAATGCTAAGCCTTTTCTAGCGTGTTGATTGTCACACAAAAATCCAACTACTTTATGTGTCTTTCCACTATCCTTTTGTAGCTCTTCATGAGAATGTCATCTTGTGGTTTCATATTATTTCATCATAGTAACTTTTGACCTCTTATCACTTCCATTAACATTTATCTATGCTCATTGTCAGTGACATATTCTATCCAATTTATGTCAAGTAGAACTTTCTCTTCTAAATTTTTTTCCTTGGTCACTTCTTTGTCAAATTTTCTTCTTGCATTTGTATCCATGCATTCTTTTATTTTCCTCATTTTTTAGATTTTCTTAACAGTCCCTTACATCTCATTATATTTTTCAAGAGAGGATTTTCATGATTCACTTTTCATCAATCATCTTCATAAAGCTCTTGTATTAATGGAAAAAGTATCCCTTTTTCTTGCATTTGAAAATAATTAATAATTAATTAACCTAATAATGCCTTGATTTAGTGTTGTAATGTGTTGTACACATTCACATTGAATCTAGGGCCCTTTTTAATAAAATGTACTTAAATTGTACCTTATTTAGGGTGTCGTAAAGTTTTTTATTACACTTTCACACTTATCTAGGGTTTCATTAGATAATTGTGGCTAATTAGAGCTTAATTGGCCCTTCAATTCAAATTCAAGCCTTATTAATTGTATTTTTCAAGGATCTATCCCGACACCCACTAATGATATTGCATGACATCTAACTTGGCAAAATTGGTGTCCTAGAAATTTGTGCTAAGACTCATTCGCCTTTACTAGCGAATGAGTCCTCCTCATATAGGACACCCCTTTCTTGGAATTTTTGAAATGGGTTTTTGATGTTATTTCATCCCCCAAAGCATGGTCCTAGGAAATTGTGCTAGGACCCATTCACCTTTAGTGGCGAATGGGTCCTAGCACAATTTCCTAGGACCATGCTTTGGGGGGATGAAATAACATCCTCCTCACATAGGACACCCCTTTTTGAATTTAATTGTTGCAGGATTTTAATGATTTTCAATCCTAGATCTGATGGCGGCTTGGATTATTTGAATTTTGGGGTTAATTCTTGGATTTAGTATAAATATAAGGTTAATTCACATAGTTTCATTCTAGAAAATCTAAGCAAATTTATGCAAGCATCCTAAGAGTTTACAAGAGCATTATAGAGCATTTCAAAGGCATTCAAGGGCAGATTATCAAGATTTTATTGCAGCAATTCAAGTTCATATCATCATGTCAAAGGCATAGTGCATCGAGCATGTAGTTGAGCTAATGTGTGTTGATGTAGCATCAAAGATCTATTTGCAAGCAATGTTTCACATCTAATTCAAGATCAAAATATACATTCTACATGGCCACTTCATGTTAGTTTGTAGATTTACATTCCAAGACATCTTCCAATGTATCATCATTGCATATTTCATGTTTCATTCTTCTATTTCATTATTTCATCACAAGGTTTAATTACCTACAAGGGGTTTGACTTAGGAAAACCCTATTCTCTAACAATCAACAAGTTTTTCTCCTCTTGAATGTGGGTTTGTAGGTATCTAGGTTGAAGATCAAGTGGAGAACAAATTTGAAGCAAAATTTTCAAAGTTGTCAAGTTGCAAATTTGTCACATACATTGCAAGAATATGAAAAATAAGGCTACAAAATCTATTTCAAGTTTTCAGGAGCTGATCATTGAGGATCTGAGAGTGCAGATATTGAAGAACAAAACCTAGATCTCAGTTTTTAGAAACCCTAACAGGGACCCATTTGCCAGTAAAGGCGAATGAGTCCTTTGTGACCTAAAAACTACAAGCTTTCTCTAAGGTACACACTATTTCAGCCTTCCAAAACTCCCCTTATTGTTGCTATAACAGTTAGGATTGTTTTCTAATTGTTATTTGCATCATATCATACACAAAATTACATGTTTTAGGGAGAGAATTAGTGGTCTGTCACTTTGATCAAATCATTGTGGTAAACCCCATTTTTCCCCCTATACAACTCTTATTAACCTTTCATAAACCTACAACACCTTTCTCTAGGCTTCATAAAAGTCTTCCATAACTTAAAACACCAATCATAGTCTCACAAATGTTCACATGAATTGGTAATCTCCCTCTGTAGAAGGCCATATAAATTCATTTACATCCAAATTAGACATGAAGTCTAACAAAAGATGAGTGAAATCATTAGGTAATTCATGAATATGTGCAATCCTTCACTAAAAGATCCTTCTTGAGAATGAATTGTACAAAAATTACCACGTGTTACTTCAAATCCTAAATAAAATCTTTTAGGGGACTTGATAAATACATTCAAATACTATATTATCATTTGATATAGAAACAATTGTTCCCACAATAGGTATTGTCAGAGAAGAAAATGTCAAATTTGAAAGCCTTTCAACATATTTAGAAGCTTATGCACAAACATCTTCAATTTTATCTTTTGATTCACAAACTGATCACTTTGTTGTGCTTCATACACATAAGTCTCTTTGACTAAATTCTTAAGGAGTGTGAGAGTTATAATTGACTGCTTTGTAAATTCTCACATATTCTTCCATTATTTCCCATTTTGAGTTGCAAAAATTTTCCTATTATTTTTCCTCTTGGCTTCATTGGAAAGGGTTTCTACAAAGTTTGAGAAAACCTCAAGAAAACTTTGTCAAGCACTCATAAAAATTCAAGTTCTTCTCAAGGCTTATGAAGGTGTATGCACTCACTTGATATGTAATGACTCATGGATTTTTTAAACTCTTTAAAACTATTTTGTGCATGATATACACGTAAGAAGGAAAGGTTAAAACAAATTCAACCTTTGAATAGTTGCTAATATTCCATATTTTTCACTACACACAATTCTCTTCCTTAAAAGACTTCATGAAACCAACATCTATAGGTATCTCCACATGTAGATTGTTTGGTGTACTTATCAAAATGTGAAGACAAAGATGAAGTAATGCAATGTGGGTAAGCATGCATCCCTTCCTTTTACAATGTGTGCAAGAATTCATGAACATTGAAACCTCTTCAACACCCTTATAACATGATCAAAATTAAAACCAACAGGTGTTGCCTTCTTCAGTTCACCAAAAAATGTTAAGACTTTCAAATCCAAAAAACCCTAACTCCTCTTGTGTTGCATGGGAAAGAAACCTTAAAGGAGAAACAAAAAACTAAGTTTCCCCTCTTTTCCTCTTGGCGTAGACACTTGGTGAGAGGTTAGCTTTTAATCTTGTCATCTTTTTACACTATAGTACCTAAGACTCCTAGAGGCTTGGACTAAAAAACCAACTTTATAAAACTCCCTAAGACTTTTCTAGTGGCTATTTTTGCCAAGGTATGGAAAAATATCAACATTTAACATAGGTGTGATTTCAACCAAAAAAGAGTTGCACACTTTTCTAATAAATTCCTATGTGGGGTTTAGCCATAATTTTCAAAAAAATCTTTGCAATCCTTGCATGATTATGGTCTTTGATGCCTCCAAAACACTTGTGATCAAATGTGCATAAACTAAACCCTCTGATTTATAGAAAAACCCTAGCACTTGGACTTTTCTTGTAGTGATTGAGAGAACTCATTTTCACATGATGCCTTATTCTAATACCATGTTGTAAAAATAAATAGAACACAATATTATTCTATTAGATAGTATGATGACAATTACAAAGAGGTTCATCTCCTTATATAGAGTCTGGAGATGATATAGATAAATAGTACACATGTAATGGATAAGCATGACACAAGGATAACCATTCTAAATACTAAAAATGAAATAAAAATAAACCACTAAAGTCACTACAATGACTTTATTTCAAAGATAAGCCATATCTTCTAATATTTTGTAACAAGTAATATACTAATAATAAGTGTGCTCCATATCTCTACCAAGTGTCCTAAAGAGAGTAATATGTGAAATGAGATTTCATATTAAAAGATTTTAAAAAAATCTAGATAATGCGACCTAGTTTCTTGGAGCTACAAGAGTATTTGAAGGAAATTCTTCTCAAATATGAACTATATATTAATTTATTTATTCTTAAAAATCAATAACACTCTCCCACCAATCTCTACATAAACATTAGGAAGTTACATAATGGATATCTTTATAAATGATTAATTCCTTATCAATATCAATGATGTTGTGTTTGATTTTTAAAATAGTTATATCTCATTTAAGTGTTCTTGAAGTTTAAATTAATTACATCTATAGAATTTTCCTTAAATGAAGTGAACCAACCATGTATTATAACAAAAACTATTTAGTTGGTTGTATGTACCAATGTAATGGTAACACATAATCTTAGATAACTGACATGCCAATGATATTGCTCAACACTTATGTTTGGGTAAGAAAATGAGTTTCATTGTGCCTTGAGGAGCTTCAACCAAGTATATATTCCAAAAAATATACATGGAGGAACACACAATATATGTTTATGAGTGTGATCTCATGAAATTAAAGAATTGAAAGGATGGATGATTACGAGTTCTTATGAAGGGGGTGTGCAATCATATCTCATTGGGAGAAAACCATGGGTCCATAAATTTAAAGGTACATGGAGGACTAAACAATTTATTTTTATTATAAAAGTGAAAAGACATATCAAGTGAAAAGAGTGAAAGGAAGGATGATTAGAGGTTCTTTTGAAGAGTGATTCTCTTATGCAATCATATCCCATTGGGAGGAAATTACATGTCCATAAATACAAATCATACTATTATAAAACTCTTGATAAATTGAATCGAATTACCCTTTATATTTAAATGCTACTATATTAAATACACCATAAAGTAAACAATAGAATATTAAGTATTTATCTTATTTCACTTTCTTAATGATATATTCTTGTATGACATATTTTCCTCCTCATCCTATCCTTACTTTTGTATAATATATACTATTTTTTTAATAGTTATCAATTTGTATCAGATGAAGTTTATCCTTTTATGGTTATCTAGTTGATTGAATGAAATGTTCTCTTTATTCATTGTGGGGCAATAAGATGGAAAAATGACAATGCTTTTCAATATGTGATGAGGGTAGTGTTGGGAATGGCCATGGAGATGTATATGAAGAGAGTGTGTATGCATGTGGTGTTGAAAGACATTGTGATTAGTCACATTGAGATAAACAAATATATCTTCATAAATCAATTGGTGATGTGCTCTAAAATTATTAGATTATTTACCTTGATGTAATGACAATAAAGTAATCCCAAGTCAAGACATTTGTGAAGATACATGTGACATTGGTATCATGTGAGATAGTAAATTGCCATGTTGTTAGTAACCTATATTCAACCATTAAAATTATGCGAAGATCAAACTATTAAACATTAAATCATAAGCAAAAAATAAATAAAAAGTCTCATACTATAACAAATGTGAGACAAATTTATTAAAGTGACAAAATTGTTGATAGAAAATAACCTCACATGCATTAATGAAGATGACAATAAAAAACTTGAAATCTTTCAATATCTTGCAATGCTTACAATCTCTCAATTAGATAAATCATTAGAGTTTTCAAGATAACAAGATAACTAAGTACTGCCTTAAAATAAAACAAAAACTTCTATTTTATAGAGGTGAAAAGAGAAATAATGCATGCAACTCCAAGTCGATATATTTGTCACCAAACATTAGGGTATTCCTATATGTCATATTTCTCATAACACGAACTTTATACACTCATGTATGACAATGAAAAGAGTTCCACTCCAAATTCCTTGTAAAAAACACCAAAAAAATGAATTCCACCCACTAAATCCTAACATCATAATTTTTAACTTTATTTTTTCTTTTCTTTAACTAATATACATATTATTCTCATTTAAAAAAGTTAATAACACTATTTTTTTTTTCGAAAGACCATTAATATTCCAAGGCTAAACTTCCACATCCACTTTACAAATCTACATAAATGAAAATGGACCTTTCTTTGTATTATCTTTATATAATTTTATTTTGGCCTGCATCGTTATCAAGGTGACAATATCTCTTTGTTGCATTATACATTGTACATTTAACTTACCTAATTTTATGGAGTACGCATCATTTTAGCACATGAAATGCTCCAATAACGTTACTTATTATATGCTTTTCAACAACCAAGGGAATCCTATCCACTCTTTTAGCTTATAATCATAACCTACTTGCAAAAAGCAATTTTTCTTGGCTTGGAAAGTTTGTTAGTGAGAGTTTTGAATTGTGGGGACCCTTAGGTATGGAAGACCATTACTATTGTTGACTTCACTATTTTCAAAGCAAATTTTATCTTCTTTATATTTTGTTTTATTCAACTTTATTTAGTTTATTACTTCATTGGTAAAATTTTAAGTAGTATTTTTGTTCACGTCTTGTGAATTATAATAATACTTGTTGAAAGTTTTGTAAATGAGGCGGTAAGTTAGTAGGTTTTAATTTTGAAAAAAAATTATGATTAAGTGTATTTGAGCTGGAATAGTATTAAGATGGATGACTTCTTGAAAAGTCTCAAATTTTCAACTCTTTGAAAATAGCCTAAATACAATGAATGGTAAATGAATCACTCATATTCACAATGAAATAGATTCATGTGACATTACTCATAAAATATGATTTATAAATTTAACTTGTGATTCACGCATTATTTGTCTCATGATTCACGCATTACATATTATTTGTCTCATAATTCACTTTTATTTGTCTCATTTTTTAAATTGTCTTAACAGTCCCTTACATCTCACTATATTTGTCAAGAGAGGATTGTCATGATTCACTTTTCATCGGTCATCTTCATGAAGCTCTTATTAACCTTTCACAAACCTACAACACCTTTCCTTGAACTTCATAAAAGTCTTCCATAACTTAAAACACCAATCATAGTCTCACAAATGCTCACATGAACCAGTAATCTCCTTCTGTAGAAGGCCATCTAAACTCATTTACATCCAAATCAGACATGAAGTCTAACAAAAGATGAGAAAAATCATTGGACAATTCATGAATATGTGCAATCCTTCTTGAGAATAACTTGTACATAAATTATCACATGTTACTTCAAATCTTAAATAAAACCTTTTAAGAGACTTATAAATGCATTCATATTTACAATGAAATAGATTCATATAACATTACTCCTAAAATATGAATTATAAATTTAACTTAAAAATCATACAATTAAATCTTACAAGATACAAGAAAAAGCATACAATTATACCACTTATCAATTTTTTAATCATTAAATCAATTGAAAACACAATTTAAAAAATACAAAAGAAAAGAAAGAGTCAATCAAATATTATCAATACTTGTATAAAAAGTACTTCCACTATTATTACCTAGTACATCTATAGAATGATCAAAATGGTGACACTCCATCTAGAGAGGAGCTTTATTTTGGGACCTTCTTATCAAAAGTATATTGTAATGTTTTTTCAACTGTATTTTAACAAGTGTCAGAATTCTATTTAATACTTTTTATTAATACAATCTTGAAATCTCTTTACCATGCGTCAGTATTCTATTTGAAGATGGACTCTTTAGTACATGATGTTATATTAAAGCAAGGATAACACGTGGTAGAACTTTTTTGGGGTTACTTTTGTTTCTCCTCCCTCCATTCATTTCCTTTTATATGTTTTGGGTTGTGTGAAATCTATGAGACTTATGATAGGATATTACTTTTGCCATCTCCCACATTATTTATATAGATTTTTTTTGGTTCCATTGACTGGGGTCTAATACTTATGAGAATTTAAAGAATTATTTTAAAAAATTAAATTAATTTTGTTATAACAAGACATAAAAATAACAATTTATATTGACATATATACATAGAATATTTTAATTTTTTAAAAGATTTAGGATGTTACAATGTCATTTATATATGTATATAATTGAGTATGTACATAGTGACCACTTGTAGTTTAGAGTTAGATTTTATTGGCCTTTTTTATATCAAATTTCTTTAGGTATTATCTTGTTATCATATATTTTTTGGTATTGCAACTTTTATGCATTCAACAAGACTCAATCTTATGAGTTCTCGACGAAGCATTCAACTTCACCAATAGACCAAAAGTCACTTGACTATCTCTAATTTTTTAAAAGATCATCTTTCACATAATAAATCCTTGAGACAAAAAATTACAACTTGAATACATATTTTAATCCATTTTTTAATCCTTCAATATATTATAAAGGGAAATAAACTTTTCTTAAAGATATCTAGGTTAATCCAATGAAATGCTTATACATAAGCACAATTAACTAGATCTAATAAGTGTGGGATCTAGGGGCTAGCATATTATGAAATTAATAAAAACTATATAAAGTAAATAAGAAAATAAACAAGCTTAGCCAAGTGTTGATCGAAGAATGTATGTCACTAGTGAAAATTCTAGATCTTAATTATTTTATCATTTCCAAGACTATTGCCTTGTGAATTTGATGTCCACCTCCTCCTACTAGTTGTCCAACCTAAGTAGTATGGTTTCATTCAAAGAAGATAAATCCTTGACAATGTGATTGTTGTTTAAGAAAGAATGGAATGAGATAAATCTGACCAAAATTTCTCTTCATCAAGATTGATTTTGAGAAAGTCAATGATAGCTAAATAGAAATTAATTCTAGCCATGCTTAGAGCTCTTGGATTTGATTCTATTTTTGTTTAATTAGTTCAAATTATTTTTTTATATACCTTTTCCTACCTTCTAAGCAATGACATCATATATGAATAATCTAGCTTCTTTTGGTCCATTACATAGGGTTCCCTCTTGCATATTCTCTATATTCTCTTGTTTTTGAAGGATTTGGCCATCTTCTTCTTGATGCCATCTCATGTCACATATAGTCAAATGCATTCCTTCATAGAAATAAGCAATAGTAATTTGTTGGCCACTTTGCTAATGATTCTTTCCTCACTCTACTTGAGGATTCAAAAAATATTAAACAAGCCTCCAAGTGTCTTGACTCCTTTTGTTTATCTTTTGGTTCCAACATTTAAAGTAACTTTATATACATTACTCCTCATTGTTTGTCGAATCAAAATATTTATTTTGGTTGGAAGCTCATTGATGATGAGGAAATATTCAAGTTTATTGGCATTTCCTTTGCTTTATAGGCATGTCAAGATACATTATGGTAGTCTGCCATTGATACAATTGAGAAAAAGTTAAACTATTAGATTACTAAGCCACTCTCACTAGTAGTTGAATTTTAAATATTCCTTAAAATTTAGTTGCCATGCATGTCAATTATTCTTCATGTTTGGTCCCTTCCAAAGCATGATATTACAAGCTCAGTAAGCTATTGTGGGACTTTTTATGGGCTAGTGCAAAGTGCAAAAAAGACTTTCATAGATTTGCTAGGGATATATATTGTCTTCACAAAGATGATATAGGTTTAGGCCTTATTGATGTTACTAAATAGGGTATTCTAGTTTGTGCTAAATAGATTGTTAGAGCCTATGATGACAATGCAATTTTTATTTTTTTTCTACACAATTGTATTATATTACACTTTGCTTATGGGAGAGTTGTGTAGAATGACCTTGTTTTCCACTCTCTCATGATCTCTTTGCTTCCCATCAAAATCAATGATACTTTTGTTGTCAAAATCATTTGGAAAGCCTAAAAACTTGTTAAGCTCTAATTAATTTGGAATGGTGATGAATTTTGCACAAGACTATTTGTCAATCAACAATTTATATGGTGGTCTCCTAACATATTATTTTTACATGTTGTTAGTAGTGATCCCTTGGATGCACTTTCTTAAGTTCTATAGAAGTGGAGTTTGGTTTCTACAAGATTTTCACACTCCAAGGTTAGTTCCAATTGGCTTACTCAACCACAATACATGACTAATTTCAAATTATTATTTTTAGAGGACATCATTCAAAATGATAATTGAGATAGTGCCACCACAACACATGCACACATTTTATTTATGCTTTACTAAGCCCTAGTCTAAGGATTGAAAATAGTATGTTAATACTCCCTTCCATAATTATACTCCTAGAAATGAATATAGGCACGATTGTAGCCACATTTTCCTATGATACAAAATCTTAATTCTAGGTGGTCCTTGCAATCTCCTTTTATACGAGAAAAATGCTTTCAAAAAAATTGAAAAGTGTTAGTAGAACCCAATATTGTGCATTTTTCTTAGTGAATGTAATGTTATAGCCTTCCTATAGGTACTTGCCTTTCACAATTAGGAATTTTAAATCCCATGTGCCCATTTAGTGGGCAATTGAAACTCTTATTCATCTTTTTTGGTTTTGCACCCATGCATAGAATTCTTTACAATGGATTCATGAATTCTTTAGTTGTTTTAACTCAAGACTTGACATAATTCTATGTTAGATGATAGAACCAATTTTCCAACTAATTTTTTTAGCTAAGTTATACTTTTTGTTTAGAATTATTTTTTTGTAAATAAAAATACATAAATTTTATTATATCGAGTGATATTGATGGTGATAATAGTTTTTCTACTCATACTAAGTTATTGGTGATTTCTAATGTGTTAATATTGATACAAGTCTAGGACATTAAAGTGGCCTTTGAAGTTCACCATATTCAAACTCTTCTAGATCATTAGGGGATTACTCCCTAAATGGTTGACCCTCCTCACCAATTCATGCTATATCCCTTCGTTAGGGGAAATAATGTGGTTGCACTCTAAATCCTCATGGTGCCACTCTCACAAGTGCCAAAGAGGTTTTACTCCACCTTTGGTTGGGAAACCTTTTGGCTATATTCCTTTAAGTGGTTGCAAGGGAAAATGGTTGTTGCTTGCTTACTATTCAACAACATCCTTACAAAGGTGTGGGTTTCCCTCTAGAGATCAAACAAATTTATTTTATCACTTGTCATTTCATCACAACATGGTGCTCAACAACAACTGGATGTATTAGCTCAATAACAATAGGGGTCTTGGGGGAGGGAGAAGAAAAACAATCTTATTAGTTGGGAGCTTGTGGAAGAAGGCAAAGACTTTCCTAAAAAAGGGTGGGGTAACTCTAATGATAGGAACCCCTCAAATTGCTAGTTTTATAGTACTTCTTAATTTGCTTTTTTAAAATGTTATTCTACAAACTTGTGACTTGGATAGTTATTTTCTTTTTGAGGCCATGATTTAAGTGATTTATTATTTTTTGTGGGGCACTTCTCTTTATAGAAAGAGGATATAACTTACAAGTAAAATTAGGTTCTAAACTCAGAGCATTCAAGTACACAATATTGATAAATCATATATGAAAATAAAATAACCATATAAGAGATGCAAACCATTATACAAGATATTTGTGGAGAACCCCTTACTAAAAAAATCCTAACCTAAAGAGATCCAAAGCTTTTATTAATCCTTCAAAAGAGTTACATCAATACAACTTCTCCCTTTAAAGTTTTGCAACACTTTGTTATTTCTAAAATCAACTTCTTCTTTTTGTATTAAACTAAGCTGAAAAGGAAGATTACAAATAAAATAAATGACAGTTCCAAAAGAGAACTATAAAGGAAAGGAAACTAGTAGAAAATAGCAACTTACAACATAGACCAACATGCACCAAGTTTTACAATAACAACAACCAACTGAGAAGTAGCAAACAACAACACATAAAGCAACTTACAAAGCATACCAACAAACCTAATAGTTACAATAACAATACTCTAGCTAGGAATTAACACCCAACAATACAGAAAGGCACTCAAAAGGTACAACATGAGGAATTACACTATGAACTTGAAAAAAACTTGTATTAGTTTGGCTTTGTGAAGTTCCCCTTTATGTAGTTATAAGAACTGGTGCTTGATAGCCTCCAAAGGCTTGGTACTATCCTTATCCTTGAGTCCCCATCTCCGCTGTGAACATAGAGCAATGAATTGGAACAGGTTCTCAGAGTAACTCTTTAGAATATCTATTTCCTGAGGCAAAATGTGATTAGAAAGCATAGCTAAACATCTACATTTCCATAAATACAACAAAATACAGTACCTCGCAATATTAGCAACAATATTATTATGAAGTCTAATACCAAAAATCACTTCTTTCCATCTTAAAGCATGTTCAAACACATCAAAGAAATGATTAAACATAATATTCCACTTCTTTTTAGCTCTAAAGTAGTCCCAAAAAATATATTTTATGTTTTCCTTGCATTGGAAAAATGGACATTTGGTGGCTTGGATTTTGAAATACTTTAATTTATCCCCTACAGGCAACTTATGATGTAAAATTTTCCATGCCACAATCTAAGCATTAGCCTCTGCCTTAGACTTCCAAATTTGGGCACTAAGTCTTTGCCATTTTTTTATGGGAAACGACAAGTCCATTTTTTTATTAAGTCTTGGATTCAGATTTGTGTGTGATAGGAGCTTCAAGTAGATCTTCTTCAAAGAGAAACATAAGAACAAGTATTGATTGATCCACAACCAGTCTTTGAAGAAATTGCAATGTAAAGAAGTGTAGATTTTCATTAGAAGCTCTGCAGGAGCTAATGATTTCACAAAGGCCATCAACTCTTAAACCTATTATGTATATTAAAGATATTTTGGATATCTTGCCAACTAATCCAATCAAAGGATTCAAAATCCCAGATGTCACTAAACTATCTAACACCTTCTTTTAATAAATAAAGAGTTGGTTTAGGAAAGGAGACAACAAGAGGTTGTCCATGATATTGAACTAGTTTGTTCCACCAAATAGAGGATGTTGCAAAGTTGAAACCACATTGTAAGGAATCCCTTCTCCAATTTATAAACTTGTAAACTTTTTTCCAAGCTTTCCATATCAATTGCAGGGAAAAGAGGCCTTAACACGAACAAATTGAGCCATCATAATTTTATCCAACCAACCCACATTATTGTTGTTCATTGCAACCATCATAATATGATGACACACTAGAATTTTCCATGGTTCTTCCCTTGACATGACTCTAATTATCCACTTTGTAGATAAGCAAATCCCTTGTGTTCTAGGATCCAAAAGGCCTAACCCCCCTTTGCACTTAGATTGTATACAATGTAGCCAAGAGGAGGCCTTAAAACCCATTTTTCCATCCCATTTAGCCCACAAGAACTAACGAATGAGCTTGTTAAGATCCTCATAACCTCTTTTAGAGGGCATCCAACAAGAGGAATAATAAACATGTGATGCCAAAAATATATTGTTTATTTCCTGAATTTTCCTAGCTAATGACAAGAATTTATTTCCCCAATTAAATATTTTAGCTCTCAATTTGTTGATAAACCACTTCCATATATCATGAAGAGTAACCCATACTCCAAAGGGTATGCGAAGATACCTAGTAATCTGCCCACGTTTTATCTACTACCAATCTTTAGGGATCCAATAAGGAGCTAAGCCAGCTTGAATCATTATGAACTCAATTTTATGATGAGCCAACTTAGAGCCTGACACCTCGCAATATAAATTTAAAACCTACAGAACATTCTCGATTTCTGATGAAGAATTTTGAATAAAAAACAAACTATCATTGGCAAAATGAGAATTTATGACAACTGCATTATTGGGAATGGAAACTCCCTTGATCAAACTCATTTGATTATATTTTTGTAGCAAGTAACCAAAAGCATTAGTAACTAAAACATATAGAAATGGTGATAAAGGATAACCCTATCTAATAGAACATTGTAAAGGGAATGTATTAGACATAGCTTGATTGATCACTAGCTGGGCATTTGCCTCATTAAATAAAATTTGAACATGATTACAAATGTTGGGACCAAATCCCAACCATTGCAACATCTTAATGATAAACCTCCATCGCATCCTATCATAAGCCTTATCATCGCATCCTATCATAAACCTTATCAAAATCAAGTTTAACCAGCAACACATTTTGCCTTGCTTGTTGGGCCCATTCACTAGTTTCCCAAGCTAGAATTAGATTATCAATAATAAATCTACCTCCAAGAAATTCAGTCTGCTCTGGTCTAACAGTTTCTTTTACCACTAGTTTGATCCTATTGGATAAGGCTTTAGCAATGATTTTGTAAGAGGTGTTGAGAAATGTGATAGGCCACCACCCATAAATGAGGTCTGCATTCTTCCCCTTTGGGAGAAACTTAATTAATCCTTTGTTCACTGCTTCCAAATAAACTAAGTAAAAATTCTTCCTTAATATGTTGCCACATGGTTTGATAAAACTCAATTGATAGCCTATCAAAACCTGGGATTTTGTTAGGGGCCATAGAAAAAATAGCATGTTCCAAATCTTCAATAGAAAGGCCTCAATCAATGAAATGACTATAATCTTGGTGCACCTTTCTAAGGATAATATCTTATAAAATCAATTGAACATCATGTCAATGAGCTTCCTCCCTAAAAATTTTCTCATAGAAAATTTGAAACATGTTTATGATATCAATTGTGTTAGTATAAGTCCTTCCATCCTCACCCTGTATTGGTCCAATAAACTCCTTTTTATGTTTATAGTTTAAATAATTAAAAAATACTTGGACCCCTTGTTACCCTCTTTTAACCAATGCAATCTGGATATGATCTTAGCTCCTTGACCCTTATGCATATCAAATTTACATGGTTGAGTTTCAATAGAGGCTATGGAAGCTTGGATGGAAATGTCATAGGGATTCAAATTAAGCAGCTTTATGTTCAACTCCAACTTTCCTTGTAAGGATTTTTCTGTACGTTTTTCACTACCAAGCCAATCTCTTGCCAAATTCCTGTAAAAAATCAACACATTTGGAAATAGAAACCTGCCACTATATCCTATAGGATTCACCTTCTTTCAGCTTAGGAATGGAGTTCCAAACTCTAATCAAGGCATCAACACATGAAGGTATTTTAAGATGAGAAGTATTGATTTTAAATAGCAATTGTGATTCCACATTTACAGATCTTTCGCTAGTAAAAGTATAGATAATAGGAAAATGGTCTGAAAGAGTGGTGGAGTAGTCAATTTTCACAAAATTCCACACAAGCCCTTGGATGCACCCTTAGGTTGGAAAATTCATCAGTCATTTATCAACTTATTTTTCCTTGTACTCCAAGCTTCAATATATAGTCAAAAGTAATACAAGAAACCATAAATGTTTTCCAATACAATGGACTAAAAACCATGAGCCAAGTAAGTCTATATGCAAAATATACCTCATGACATGTATATGAGAGTTACAAGTATTTTTTTAGAAGTTTGAAGACTTTTCTCATAAAGCTTCCTTGTTGAATGCTACCTTACAAGGATGTTCCAAGAACCTAGAAAATAATATTTAATTACAAAAAGTGTTTCTCCTCATGTGGGACATTCGCATTCTCCTTCCATTATAATTAGAGTTGCATAATATAATAATGATTATTAAAATATTAGATTTACTATACATAATCATAAGATTGCAAGGTTAATATCACAAATCCCAAAACTCTTTTACTTCATCTCTCAATTCTATCAATTTGATTTTGAAACATATTTTCTCTTTTTAAAAATTAAATGTATTATTCAAACTTTACTTAAAATCCATAAATTAAAAAATAAAATAATAATAATAAACTTTTAACTACTCCTTTTATATCCATCCAATCAATTCATTTATAATTGAAACCATGACTTTTCTTTTTATTCCATCCTCTAGTACCTAGATCAATCATAACATAAGTACCTAACACAAAAAATAATAGAGGATGCATAATTAAAAACTTTCTATATTTCTATGATTTGCATATTCCCAAAGTTGATGACATTGCTTTTTAAAAGATTCTTAACATCCCTAGTTAAACCTCCACATCCACTTTTATCTACGAGTTTACAAAAATTAATAGTCAAGTTCTTAGAGCAATATATTTAATCATGTGTGTTTTGTACTATGCATTCTTTTAAGGATATGTAATCATATATCTAACCTCGATTGGAATGACCTTTCCTTTGTGTACGATATCAAGTAAAAAAAAGAGAAGAAATTATGATAGCCCTTATTTTAAAATGTTTTTTTTTAATACACATGAAAAAGCATTATCCATCATAACATCAAATCCTCGTTTAGTCTATAATTTCATAAAGGAAATATCATTGAACTAAATATTAATATAATTGTTTTTTTTATAATTTTATTTATCTATTATAAAAGCTTTTAAAAATATATTAATATAAAAAAATTAACTAGAAATAATTATACCTCAAAATTTTAAAAAGGTAGAGTTTTATATATCATATTAAGAGATAAAAACAAAGTAAGAGTTATAGAACCACTAGCAAGAGGTGGATTATGCTCATCTAATTTTCACATGTTCAAATTATCCATCCATCAAAAATGGGCTTCCAACTAGTCGAGACACCATCATGTTTATCCTCATTAGTTTGCACTTCTTCAAGAGGTTGACTAATAACCCTAATAAGAGAAATGACCTAAGCAAGCCATATGAAATTGCTACTATCAACCCAATTGAGAGCTCCTCTAAGTAGCACTAACGAGAAGCTACATGTTGGCAGAGTGACTAAGACCAAACATGAACATTTTGACTATGGGATTTGTGCAATGAGGCATAAGAATCATCATGCACATAAGTCTTTTGAATTTTATCATATCAACACCCTCACAAACGGGATTAGCCCCTATTTGAAGGGGAGAAGTCATGACACTCTAACAAATACAAGATGTAGTACCTCAAATTCTAATTATCAAGAAGTACTTGTAGGTGGACCATATCAAGTGCAACTTTATTAGATTGTGCTTATATTTGTATTAACACATCGTAAACTGTAAATTTAAAATATATGAGATTTTTTCTATCAACAATACTTGTAGAAGAAATAGAAAAACTCATAGCTTTCCAAATGCTAAGTAGGATTTCCACTCATAAATCATATTATATTTGAATAAATTTAGTAAGAATTTTGGGTCAATTTCCTAGGTAGATCACATGCTAGGGAAACGACTTAGGTCCAAAGGCCTTGAAAAGATCATGAATCAATGATAGGCTATCTGGGCTCCAAGGGAAAACCAAAAACGGTGTTTGAGAGTTTCCTAGTGCTCACATAATAGACAATATGAATTGAAAACTTCCAAATGAATTAATTTAGAATTGATAAAAGGATTATGATACAAAATACACACACAAAATAAGCAAACTTTGGCTCAATGATTTACTTAAAAGTTCTTTTTTCATATAAATTTTTTATAAAGAAATTATATGTTACAATAAAATATAAGATCATCAAATTTAATCTTGAGGAGGAAAACTATTAATAAGAAAATTAACTCCAAAATACATTTTAATTTAACATAACAAACTTGAAAATAAAAAATCAAATCTTAAAGGAATGTTGGATAAGTCTATTTTAAATTTAAAGTTTCATGTCCAATGATGTTCAAGTATTATAAAATACCAAAATTTAAAAATTTAAATTGATAATTATATATTAAAGTATATTTTATTAATATATTTATATGTTTTAGATCTTAAAAATACATTTCATTTTATTGATAATAAATCTTAAAATTACAAAGCTAATAATACTATTAAAAATAATAATCTTTTAAATTTTGATGGGGCTTCTCGAGACAATCTCGGGATCACAAATAGTGGATGCATAATAAAAAATGAAGCATGAATCCCTCTTTGGGCAATCTCTATATAATTGTGATCATCACCAATAATAAAGCCCAGGTTGAAGCTTCATATCAAGAGATTAAGATTTGCAAAGAAAGGGAGTTGGATTTGATTAATATTGAATGGGACTCGATGTTGTATATAATTGTAGTGCAAGATCGAAATACGCCAAATTGGAAATTACACAAAATGCTTGACAAGATAATATCCTACCTAAATCAGGTCCAGGATTTCTCAATATGACATATCTATAGGGAATCTAATAGGGCAGTTGATTTATTAGTGAATCATGGTTGTGATCAATTAGATGAGAGTATTTTCTCTAATTAGGTCAATTGCTAGGCTAGATTGAATCATATTCTGGATGCAGATATGTCCTCGACTCGAATTGACGACGATGGTAGAGGTGAATAATTGCTTCAACTTTGCATTTCCATCATTTCGAAAATGTGATGCATTGATTAAACTCAACATAGTGATGATGTTGATCCTCCAAGATGGTGGACTGAGTGATTATTGATGGCATTGTATGTGATTGCACATAAGAGGATGTTTTAGCTCAAATGGGGCATATCTTTGCCATTAAGAATTTAGAAATAGAAGTCACAATAATGAAAATGTTGGGAGTGTGAAGGCTTACAAGATGGCATATCCATGTCCATACCCTAGTGGGCAACTTCCTTTGGTTATTATGTAGATCTTATGGAAAAAAAATGATGGTGAAGCTTGTTGGATGCAACTTTCTACATGAGGCTCAGGTAATGAAGGCTCAATTCATGATTGCAAGGTATGATTGAGATAACACCTTCGGTGCATGTGGTGGAGTCTTCGAGCGCAAGACTACAAAAGAATGAGGTCTTGCAACAAAGTTTAGAGTTGTTTATGAAAGGAATAATCTATATTAAATTTGAAAAATTTGTTGTTGAGCACTCAAAACTCCTTTATGAGGCTTATAGCTAGTTCGATTGAAAGAATTGAAACGACTTTTACTCCAATCTTTTCTAATTTGATTTTTTTTTATAACCCTCCTTGAAAAACTTTTGAAATTTAATAAAAATGGAACTTAAAAAATAAATAAACAATAAACAATAATAAGAATCTTTTAGATACACAAATATGATTACAAGTATCAAATCACATAAATCCTTAATAAAGTAACTTAGCTTTTAAATATACAAGTTTTTGTATAGCGGGACTCTCTTTATAGCCTTCCTATCAGAGATCATGCAATAAGTTCTTTCTATGACCGTCCTATCAAAAACAATATTGTAATTTCTTTCCTGACCTTTTTGCACGTGTCAGTATTTTATTGAACGCTTTTATGACCTTACTATGGGAACAATCTTGTAATGTCTTTTCGTACTAACTTTCCACGTGTCAGTAGACTATATGAAGATGGACTTAATGTTATTAGGACGATTATGATGTTACATTCAACTAATAATAGAGTGGGTGTATGGGCTTGTACCCTTTTTCTCCTCGGTCCATTCATTTCCTCTTATTATTTTTGTTTTGTTTTCTGCATGATGTGATTTCTGATGGGATGTTACTTTTTCTATCCCCCCTCTTTACCTTTTTATTTTAATGGTGCATAGCCCGGCACATTTTTCTAGTTATCCTAAACTTTTTTACCCTTTGAGTTGGTACAACTTCTTAATTATTACATTATTAGTAATATATTAAAAATAACAAATATATGCATAAAATATGTAAATTATGGTTATTGGTTTTAATCTCAAAATATTTAAGTTTAGCATCTTCCACATAATATAATTTTGATATATGTCTTAATAATATTTAAGTTATGATCTAATTAATAATGGGCTAGCACGTTCTGTAGTTATTATGAATTGGAGCGACAAGCGTTTCATGATGGTTCCCTTATAATTTAGAGTGGACATTTTTATGCCTTTTCTTTTTGTATGCCTCGTGGTTGATTTTTGTCATGTTTCTATTTGGGGTTGGTTTTGTGGGTGGAGAATCCATGGCAACAACCTTAGAGTTTAAAAATGGTAAGTGGGAGCATTAAGGAAAGGTGAAGGAGTTGGAAGAGATGGGGAAGGGGTGTTAAAAGAAAAAAAATGAAAAATGTTACATCAAACTTTGGATCTATGACTATGGGTTTTGAGAATTTGAGAATTAGTAAAAGAAATGGAAGGTGTACTATGTGTTAGAGGTCTAAAACACCATATTGTTGGATCCAAGACAATTGTGTAGGGGAAGGAATGTGTTTGACATTGTGTAGGGGAATGAATTGTTGGATCTAGGACAATTGTGTAAGGGAAGGAATGTGGTTGACGTGATCTAGTTGCTAAGTTGTGCCACCATGCTTACCAATGCAATCAATTCTTACTTGTTACATAGTGATATTAGGATGTGTAGCATTAGGTTGAAGCATATTTCAATTGCACCCTTGTGCCACCATGCTTACCAATGTAATCAATTCTTACTTGTTACATAGTGATATTAAGATGTGTAGCATTAAGTTGAAGCATATTTCAGTTGCACCCTTGATCATTTATATTAAGGAAGCACTCCTATCTTGATATTAGGATGTGTAGCATTAGGTTCAAGCATATTTTAGTTGCACCCTTGATCATTTATATGAAGGAAGCACCCCTATCTGATGGAATGACCCACCATCCCTTGCTAGACTCCTCTACACTAAGTGGTGGAGCAAATTGCTAAGGTTTCAAGAGTGAACTTTGTCTTTGATGATAGTTTTATTGATCTAATTGTTGTGAGGATGATGAACTTGATGTTCTAGTGGAATGATAGTTTTTTATTGATCTAGTTGTGAAGATGATGATCATTTATATGAAGGAAGCACTCCTATCTGATGGAATGACCCACCATCCCTTGCTAGACTCCTCTCCACTAAGTGGTGGAGCAAATTGCTAAGGTTTCAAGAGTGAGCTTTGTCTTTGATGATAGTTTTATTGATCTAATTGTTGTGAGGATGAAGAACTTGATGTTCTAGTAGAATGATAGTTTTTTATCGATCTAGTTGTGAAGATGATGAACTTGATGCTCTAGTGGAATGCTAGTTTTATTGATCTAATTGTTGTGAGGATGATGAACTTGATGCTCTAGTGGAATGAAAGTTTTTTGTGAGGATGATGAACTTGATGCTCTAGTGGAATGGTAGGTTTTATTGATCTAGTTGTGACAATGATGAACTTGATGCTCTAGCGGAATGATAGTTTTATTGATCAAGTTGTTGTGAGGATGAACTTGATGCTCTAGCGGAATGATAGTTTTATTGATCTAGTTGTTGTGAGGATGATGAACTTGATCTAGTTTTATTGATCTAGTTGTTGTGAGGATGATGAACTTGATCTAGTTATTGTGAGGAGGATGAACTTGATGCTTTGATAGTTTTATTAATCGTTGTTGTGAGGATGATGAACTTGATGCTCTAATGGAGGGGTAAAAAAGTATGATATTTGTGATAAATTCAAGAATGTAAATGAAGGCTCTGGTGGGGCCTAAGTAATTTGCCCAACACACTTTGCCCCGCCCCCTTTGTGCTGTGATGGTAGAGATATATATGTGGTAGGTAATGTTGAGGGATCGATTAAATTTACCATCTTGCTGTTCTAAAGTCAATTGTTACTAGTTCCTCTTTTTTGGTTTGTCGTTATCTATGTTAGATGATTCAATTTTTGTGGTTGGAATTGGTAAACTTGATAGAATTAATTATATACGACAATATTGTTATCTCTAACGTTGAGTGACACTTATATTCGAATTACAATTATCTTTATGGCAGGGACAATATGATTATTATTTTTTATTACAATATTAGAGCCATTTTAATAAAAGGTGGCAAAAACAATTATGAAAGTCTTTTATTACTAATAGAATTTACATTTTGTGTAGTAATAATACACTTTCCTTACAGCGAGTACTTTTCACGGCTATATCCGCTACTACCAACATGCACAAAGGAATAAGTCATGATTGCCACCTAAACAATTATATTCATCATTTGCAGCATGATAGCAACCCCCATCCCTGTTGGTGCTTAAAATAGGCAGCAGTAGCAGAATATTATGCAGAGATTTTTACTGGCTGCCCCATGGCAGAAGCAACTATGATGAAGATGCCTATGTAAACAGAACCCAAAAATGGCGTTTCTGGACTGTTTCGTTAGGCTGAACCAATCAAATGTATAAGAATAATACTAAAAAGAAATATATAAAAATTAAAATAATGTTATTAGGCCTGTGGGCTGTGGGTCCAGTGGTAAAGTTCTAGGACTTTCCCGGAACTTCAGCCCTGAACCTGTTCGGGCCCAGTGGTAAAAGTTCCGGACCTTTCCTGGAATTGGTTCGGCCGGTCGACCAAGCAGAAAGAGCATGAAGGGCCCAGTCGAAAAGTCCCGCGGAACCGGATCGAGCTTCAGCCGGGCCGGTCAGGTTGACCAAGCAGGAGGAGCAGGCGGTATAAGATAATGTGTGTTAACAAATTTAGGACCACCTTTGAAATATATTGTTAATTGTAGGATGACGTACTTTAGAAGATTTTAAACATAAATTGCTTAATTTCAGGATCGACTCCGCTCAAGTGTGCTGAAATATCTCTTTCGACTAAATAATCAATGCTTATACTAAAAATAAAATAAAATAATAAAATAAACGAAAATGAGACTCCATTGGATTTTGTAAACTTTGCATCAACAGTCTAAGAGAATTCTCTTAATTCACATTAAGGTTACAGTGGCGTTTGTCTTTAAAGTTACAGTGGTCTTTGTTTTATTTGTATTTACATTCTAGATAATGCTATCAATTCGATGGAAAGAGGAAATATAGATAATATATCACAATTTTTTTAATACAGAAAAAAAATGCAATTATTTTTTTGTTTTGCAAGTAAATTATTTGATGAAATATCACTAGCTATACTAAAAAGTATAATGATTATACGTTCTTCGATTATATTGTCTTATACTATCTACGAAATTGTAGTTCAATCCATGAATACAAATTATACTTTTGAAAATTTCAAGATATATAGAAGTCTATTCTTAATGTATACTCCATAATATTATCTAATCCGGTTGTTTCTGTTTAAAAAACAACATAAACGTTACATCATGATTAAAACCGGGGCTTAAATTTGACGGTCGACCTTGCCTGTCAAGCAATTATTTTGTGCAGTCATTTATTTGAAGTTGCCTTTCAAATATTAAAGGTTATCTATTTTAAGAAAAATATATGTAGATTGGAAAAACATATATAAGAATAATTAAATAGAAATTTTGACAGTTTAAATAAAATTTTACCTTTCAGTCATACAGTCTTCCTAAAATTTTAATTGTATTTTACAGCTAAAATGACTAAATACGGCCATACGGCCATCAAATTTAAGCCCTGATTAAAACAAGGTCCCATTTAGCCACTTAACCAAGTGGTCGATTTTATTAATTCTCTAGTTTTTATTTTAAATAATTAGGCAGTTGTAAGAATTGTGAATGTAAAAGACGATAGTTTTTTATTTTAAATAATTAGGCAGTTGTAAGAATTGTGAATGTAAAAGACAAAAATTTGTTACGTGGCTGCACAAAGTCTATTAAGAAAGCTAAACTATTGCCGTTCCACCGTTGTATGCGAAGATTCTAAATTACAGATTGGGTAATCAAGAAATTATTATAAGAGCTTAGAATATTAAGGTTCCATGCCAGCAATTGCATGGTCATCTACTCCTTTACCTGTCAAAAGTCCTTATCTTGAAGAGTTTACCCACACAAAGAATAGTGGTACGAGGAAACAAACAAATAAACAACAACATCATGTGGATCCAATCACCAAAGCATTTAATGGTAGACAATTGACTCAAAGCCAACTTCTTCAATATTTTACCTTCTCTAGGGATCACCTCTTACAAAGAACTTTTTTATTTCCTCTAGATAAACACACACACTATTATATATTCTATGGCTAAGGGCCTCATGCTCATGCTTCTCCTCCTCACAGAAAAACAGCAGAGGGGCAAATATGCATTACAAGAAAAACTTCAAAAGAAAAAGCTCACGGCTCACAGCCCTGTCGATCCGCCAAAGCATGATAAAATGCAGAAGCATTTAACGTCAGCCAGAGTCACACCCTGTACATAATACATGTATCAACATCAACACTCACAGATCTATAGTTTTCATGACTAGTATGTGGAAGGCTAACGCTTTCTGGTTCCAGGCTCTTTCTGGGCATTGAAGTAAACTGCAGCAACTGGAAGGCCAAGGCCATAGTGTGCAGCAAATGCCCGGGTACTGAAATTGTTGCGCTGCTGTGGAGGCATCATCATCACCATGGGACCTTGCTGCTTATACAGTGCAAACACATACCTGTGGATGCCTATTGGAGGTCTAGGTCCCATGTAGTTCAACACCTCTCTGCCTGCAACCATAAATATTTGACTCATTTGCCACACATATGACTTAAACATATATCATCAATGATCATTCATTCTAATAGTAAATCAGATATGGTTCTAATACAAGAATCCTCATTTAGGGCTGTCAACAAAATGAAATGCAAGGACCTTGACTTGGGTCTGTGCCTCCAGGAATATCAGTCACCAGCCTGCAACAGCATTCAGATTAACTTGATCAATTGGCTAATTACTAAATCAAGAATCAATTTTCACAAACCTAATTAAAATACTTAACCAGTCTATATTGATAGCTTAAAATATCACGCAGTTCCCACAGATTCCAAAGCATGGCACACTTTTGACACACGTAGAACTCCATCAAAGAACAGATGGCTTTATCTGAACACTCCCAAACTTATGGTTCTCTTAAACAAATATTTTTCTATAGCAAATCTATTTAATTCCAAAAATGCAGAATGACCTCAAAAAATCTGAAGAACCACATTGAACTTGAAGCAACTAGCATTAAAACATATCTAGAACCTAGTTAGTTTTGTTGGGAAAAGCAAATCTGCAAGCTAACTGGCCATTGGTGGGCTGCATATGTTCTTCCCTTTAAAAGCAAAGGTAGAACATATGGTATCATAAAATGGCTCTCTAGATAGAAGAAACAAATTCTCAAAACATTCTACATAGAACAACCAGTGCCATCCAAAAACACAGTGAAAACAGATAGTCCCAGCCTGAAAGACTCTAGAATGGATAGTCCTGGCCTAAAAGGACTCCGAAACAGATGGTGCCAGACAAAAACACTTCCAATCATACTTTCACATAAAATTCTTCTGCCATAATGATTTAACAAATGAAACCCATTTAGACAGAATTTAATAGATATTTGAAGTTAAAACATGTAGAAAACAATAATCACTTAGACAAAATCTTAAGATGGTATATGAAATCTTTTGTTTCCAATTCCAACCCACATCTCATGGGATCTTAAATACAGAGATCTTGGTAATTTCATTTTAACTCACAAAATTCTACATGTATATCATCTTAAAAGAAAATGCTTCAAAAACTTGTATAAACAGGCAAGCAATATTAGCTTGCTTTGCAAATTTGTTTTAACGCCACAAACAATAATCTTAAAAGGGTATTTATATGGCAGATCCCATAGACTATTTTGGCTCAAAAGCTTGGCCTAAATGCAAGCATATGCAGTTAAAGTTAGGTCCTGCAGAGCAGTTTGCTTAAAAATTTGACCCAACTGATGTTAGAAGCCATCTCATCTGATGAACAATGGGTTGATGATATATACCAGTGGATCCACTCTCGCAAATTGGGCTCACTTGGGCTAGGAGCATCTGGGTCAGTCATCACCTGATCAATGCATGCATCCACACCAAAGCACTCAGCAATCCATTCACACTTTTTGCTTAAACATAATGATGTTAACACAGCAAAATCTTGAATCAATCAAACATGAAGAATTTTGTTTTGAAAAATACTTTAACACAAATCCCACACACCAATTTAGCCAGAGCATAAACAAAATAATATAATGCTGTACCAGAGTATAGAGACTATCATCATAGTATCTTCCGGCAATTTGAACATTTGGGCGGTTAACAGTAACAGAGGGTTTGATCTCACAGCCATTGGTGACCTGCTTTGTTCCATAGTGAACAGCCAAATCTACAGAGGGCACAAACAAGTCTATAACGTCTCCTATTACTCTTCCTACTACCAGAGGATCTGTCGAACGAGCCATTTGTCTCAGAAATTCCTTCTTTCCTTCCTTAAAACAAAAAAGAAAAAGAAAAAACCAAAATCTCTGAGAGGGAGGGTTTGGATTTGGTGACCAACAGATTTGTGGGCTTAATCGGATTGAGTAAATAGCGGATTTGTGAGCTGTTTACTGTTGTTGGGTTGTAAATTGGGAGGTATTTGTGTATGTAAATGCTCTGTCAATGTGAAAATAGGGAATGAACTTGTTTGACACGTTGTGATGAGCTTTTGTGGACAGCGAGGCTTTATCAGGAAACTGCCACGTACGTGCGGTGTCCAGAATATCTCCTTTTGATACGTGTCTACCTATTAATAAAAAGATTCACCCGCCCCTGACTCCTCGGTACCATCTTTACTACTCCGCCTTCACGCAGTCCTGACTCCTCCCCCACCACGGACAGCAGAAACCCTTGTTGCTTATGCATTGGATTCCTTTCAACTTTTTCTGTTGCTTTTATTATCTCCCCTTTGGAATCAGAAAAAGTGCACACTAAAAGTGAGATGTTGTATACCCATCCTCCACGACCTAAGATTTTGTGTCCGTTGAAAATGCCTGTTTGCTCAGAGTCATGCTAGGATTGGTTCATAATGTGTAACCCACATGGCCAGAATCTCTCTCTCTCGACAGAAAAGCCACATCAATCCACTTCACAATTTTCCTATACAAGGAGATGTTTGAGATGGATTTATTGAAAAAATAAATAAATAAATAGTTAAAATGAAATTGAGAGAGGTTATTGGATTATTGTTATAAAGTTTCGATATTTGATACAGGGTATATCATAAGTGTATTGTATGATCGAAAGTTAAAGAATGTGAGACTTGAGATGACGTCATGTCTATAAATTGGTCTATATGTTGTGCTTCTATTTTGATGGAACGATTTCTTTTTAGACAAAAATAAATCTTCAATATTTGTATAAGATGTTCATCTGTTTTTATGTATTGGATTGTTGTTACAAAGTTTTGACCTTTGAAAATTGATATTGGATATACCATAAGTGTATTTTGATGATTGAGAGTTAAGAATGTGAGACTTGAGATGACGTCATGTCTATATGTTGTGCTTCTATCTTGATGGCACGATTTCTTTTTAGACAAAAATAAATCGTCAATATTTGTATAAGATGTTCATCTGTTTTTATGTATTGGATTGTTGTTACAAAGTTTTGGCATTTGAAAATTGATATTGGATATACCATAAGTGTATTTTGATGATCGAAAGTTAAGAATGTGAGACTTGAGATGGTGTCATGTCTAGATGTTGTGCTTCCATCTTGTTGGCACACTTTCTTTTTAGACAAAAATAAACGTTCAATATTTGTATAAGATGTTCATCTGTTTTTATACCTACAATTTGAAAACTAGGTAATGTAGAGAAGCATCATTAAGACTTTCTATGGTAGAGAAGTGCATTCAACTTCCTTACTAGTAGTTAGGTCTTTGTATTAATTCAACAACATTAATATTAAAAAATAAACAAAGGTTTTAAATATTGATTTAGACAAAATAGAATCCAATAATTAAATTGTAATTGATATATGACAATGATTAATGTTTCCTTAATTATTATATTTTTGTTATGTTAGATAAATTATAATGATGACTTAAATGTAAATCCTAAATAGACAATATAAAAAATTTAATGTATTGATTAACAAATACTATTATTTTAAAATATTAATAAATACAATTATTTTTGAAAAAATATGAAAAATGAATAAATTTGAATTTAAAAATTTTAAAAAAATATAATTACAATTTACTTCTCAAAAAAAAATTAAAAAAATTGAATAATATAATATATCAAAATGTAAAAATAAAAATAAAAAAATTAACAAATAAATTAAAACACAAATCAAATACTAAATCTATATATTAAAAGGATTATGCAAAATAATATAAAATAAGTTAAAAATATATTAAATAAGTATATACTTTTGTGCTCCCTACACTACGATTGCGTTTGGTGAAGGGCATTTTTTTGCTTCACCTAGGGTTAGAATAGGGCATCCGTAGTCAACTTAATAAAAATTAACTTAGATAATTGGTTATCATTCACTTGCCATCTTATTATTGAAGAACTTGTGATCAATACAATTTTAATGCCATAAGGGGTCATGAAAAGTATTATGCACTAGCATGCACACCCCACCCCCCTACCATTTTTTCTTTTATAGAAATATACAACGAGCACGCCAATGCAAACCTTAATGTGGACTTGGAGTATTCCAAAATGATCATTTAGTGTGTATTCTTAAAAGTATTTTTAATTTGTTTTGGATTAGGTAGTTTTGGTTGTTTATTTTTAATGTAATAATTTAGTGTGTATATTTTTGTATAAGAGTTAAATATATAATCTGTAATTTATTTGATTTTGAGTCTCTATTTTTTAATGGTCCGGATCTAACCTTTATTTTTATTTTTTCTTTGTCATAGACCAAACTTACAAGTATATTTTTGACCTCCAAAGTTTCAAAATTAATTTTCATTATAGGTCCAACCTAGCATGCCTCTAACTCATTATTGCTTGTGTTGGTATGTGGCGACTGATCATGCTATACTGTACACTCTTCATGTATCATTTTTCGCGTTGTCATCGAAAAAAGAAAAAACCGACTTTGTAAAAAGAAAAAACCGACTTTGTAGAACTCTTAATTCTGGAAGCTTCTAAAAAGCTTGTTATAAGCGGTTGGGATGGGAGTTGCACGATAAGGCAATTATTCGCGAGATTGTAATAGTTTTTCACTGGATAATAAAATCATTGGATGACTGTGGTTTTGTGGATGTAGCCCATATTGGGTAAAACATATTAAATTCTCTGTGATATAATTTTTTGTGTTTTCATTTCTCTATTTTATTGATCAAATCTGCATTTAACTTTTAGATATCTTCCTTGTAACCCTAACAACTTGCCTACTCAAGCATGAAATATTTGAATTTAGGCACTAGTGTGCAATATAAAAAAAAACCTTAATTTATTTATTTTCTAAATCCAAAATCCATTTGTTAAAGTATTTATATGTTAAATGCATAATCAAACATTTATATTATTGCGGGGACATTTGAGGTCATTAGGACATTGTAGACATCTACATTTTTGCTTGGTGTGTCTTCTAATTTGTTCAAAATTAAATTGATTCAAGGGTTAGACTAAGACAGAGTGAGGGTAAAAAGTTTCATTCTAAACCTGACACAACAAGCTTTAAAAACATCTTTAGGCATTTTTAGGCTCAAATAATAAAGGTGAACCAATTTTTAAATATCAAAGTGTAGAGATTAAGTTAGAAAAAAAATAGAATTGTAGATATTAACTCAAATTTGTAGGTGTGAGGATCACCTCCATAGATGCAAGATTAAACCCAGATTGAGTGCTAAACATCTTTTGTCCAACATAACTCTATTATCTCAAGTTTTGATAGCAAAAATTAGAAATAGATCATTGGGTACAATTTAAAATAAAACATTTTCATATCACAACAAAGCTAAAAACACCCTAATCTTTTTATCAATTTAAAAAAAATGTGTTTATGTGATGTTTCAAATTTAACTCTTATACCTAAATTCATATATTTGTTATTACTCATTAACATTAAATTTAACCTAAATATTTGTATAGGGTGGTTTTATTTCTTTACAATAATGGAAATTTTAGTTGGAAATTTAAGGGTTGTATGACTATTTTTTTTTTTTAAATTACATTTACTATGAATATTTTTTTATTTTTTATATTATTTGTAAGTGAAATTAGTGTATAGGATTCTCCTTTTGTAAGTTTATGAACAGGTTGTTTTTCTACTTATTTTATATATTTTAGCATTGTAAAATATATAATTATTTTTGGAATATTTTCCTCCTACATTGATTTAAATCAAATAAAAAGGTCAAAACTAATTAATAACTAATTAGATCTAGACAATGACTATTGTAACTAGAAAGAGATTAGGTTCTTATTTAATTTGATTTGGTTAAGGGTTGATTGTTGTAGTTAATGAGATGAAATGTTGTGTAGAAGAACTAAAATCAAAATCTAGATGTGATTACAAGATTAACATATTATGGTGATTTTCTGCAAAGACTTCAACTAGTATGAACTTCATGCTTATAGTCTACTTCTAAATTGGGTCATGCTACACAATGTGGTCCAACTACCATGTCTTGGTCCTTTATTGATGCAAATGTTCTAACCTTTCTCACCTCTATATTTTGTATCTATTTTTTTTTAATTTTTAGTCATGCTTAGAAGCATATTGGGACTTGCTTCAAGATGGATGGTCCTTGGCTTGATTTGATGGAATTCTAGCCACTAATAGAGATCAAAGTTTCACAAAACACGTCAAGAATGTAATGTAGATGTAAATACTAGAACTAATGAACTAGTATAGTGCCTAAATGCAAAATATACCTTTAAGTGTGTTACACAAAAAATTATGCCAAGATCAACTACTAAATATTAAGTCATAATAATAAATAAATGAAAATAATAAAAATAATCCATACCACAACAAAGGTGAGAAATTTTTTTCAAGTGGAGAAATAGTTTGATGGAAAAACCTCATGTGCATTATTGAAGATGGAAATTTGAAATACTACAATATCTTACAATGATTGCAATCTCTCCACTACATAAATCATGATATTTTCAAGATAAGAAGATTATTAAGTACAACCTTATAGAAAGGGAACACATAATATGTATTTTATAGAGCTAAAATGTTACAAGACTTTTTTCTCATAAAAGGATGTAAAAATAATAAAAGGGGATTAATTTCAAACAAGTTAAAATAAATTAGAATATAATCTATAGTAATTCTTCATGGGATGATTATTAAAGATAAAAGTGCAATGTAATATTATTTTAAAGGGATGTGACAATCGAAACCACCCTTTGATTATTTTATAAACTGTGAATAAACTGATTATTTGGGTAAGGGAAAAAAGAGAAAGAAGTGGCTGGAAAGATTGCAGAGCGTGAGATTTTGGGTTAGCAAGCTATAAGCATTGGAGAATGGGGCACATAGAGTGTGTCCAATTTAGGGTACAAAGTACACCTAGGAGTGTCCTAGCCATATTGTCCATGTTGAGTATTTTACTTTGGAGCATGTTGTGTTGATTCTTGGGAAGCATCTGGTTGGTTTTGGATAAGAATCCATTCCTCCTAGATTTCTCATAGACAAAAAGGTTGAATTTGAAATCCGCTCCAAGCAATCTCTATGATTATTTGCATATCCCAATAAAGATAAGTATTTACTTATTCTTGCAAATATAATTGTATGATAAACAAATTTATTTTTAAGGCTTATTCCTTATGTAAATTGCTCATTTGATTGAAATGCATTTTAATCACTGTATGTTTCAATGAATTTTCAAACTATTGAATTTTAACATCAAGGAGGGGTAAAAACTTTATTCAATCAAGAAAATGTTACAAAGCAAGGGCATTAAATGGCCCTATCAAGTTCAATCAAGTGATCCAATTGGAGAGATAGATCCGCAGGAAGATGACCCTGATCCACCACCTTCCAATCATGAGTATGATCAGAAGCCCATTTAGCCAAGCAATCAGCAACACCATTCCATTCTCGAGGAATATGAGAGAAAGTAATAAGTCCAAAGAAGCAGAAAGAATGAGAATTTGTTCAACAATCAAAGCCAACTACCAGCTCACATCATCTAAATACTGCCTTTTTAGTAAGTTCACCACAACCTGAGAGTCAGACTCACATATGATCCTATGCCAACCCAAAAGAGTGGCCCGCTCCACAGCCAATAAAATGGCCTGAGCCTCCATGAGATTATTAGTACGAAGACCCTTATACACAAAGAAGATCAACTGAACATCCCCCAACCTATCTTGGCCAATACCCCCAATGCCAGCATGGCCCGGATTTCCACGAGAAGAGCCATCAGAGTTGATTTTTAGGACACCCTGAGGAGGAAGGGTCCATCTTCCCTCCCTATTCACCTTTGGGGTAGGATATCTACATCTGTTGCGCATGAGTTGTTGTTGCGGACGTGGAAGATGAAGACGATTACAACAACCAACATCATGAGGATCCACCAACATAGACATATCACACTTAGCTGCAATAGTTTCCCCTAAAGAGTGTAGAATTTTCCACCATAGCTGAGGGGCCAACAACAACGAATCTTGAAAAATCTGCCTATTCCTCTCCAACCATAGGTTCCAGATAATGAAGGAAGGCCCAAGAGCCCAAGCAACCTAAAGAAAGGAGGTAGAGATAAGGGCCTTGCCCCACCGTTCCCCAAACTCCAACAAAGAGGATGCATGCCAGCAGGACATATTCCACACCCCCCATTAGAAATGCCAAATCTCACGAGCATATGAACATTGGAAGAAGAGATGGGAGACACTCTCTTCCCCAGCATGACAAAAAACACACATAGAGGGACCATGGAAACCACGCTTACATAAATTATCCCAAGTAAGACACCGGTTTTGAGCCACTAACCACATAAAGAAGTTGCACTTGGTCCATGACAACTTGTGCCAAACATGCTTCCACCAAGGGACCTCAATGTCCCCAAAAAACTGTCTACCTAACTGCTTATAACCAGCCACCACAGAGTACTTTCCAAACGACTCCAAACCATCCCAAGCCAAGACATCAAGACCCCTCAAAGAGTTACAAGCACGGGAAGCAAGGAGCAGGGAAAGCTCATGCCGATCCTCTTGAGAGCCACCAGGTGGCCACTCAGAGGGATGCTTCCAGCGAAAACTTAAACCATCATGCTGCTCCACCTTATAATGCTCCACAATATCCCAGCCGATCACAATAAAAAAATCACAAAGGGGCTGGAGGTGAGGAAAAGAAGAGAGAATGGGAGGGTAACCATCCCACGAATCAGACCAAAATAGAGCCTGAGACCCCGAATGATAGATCTAGAACATCGCACTCTTAATCAACTGTGCCCCCACTTTCAAAGTATGCCAAATCATAGAGCCACTCCCTTCTAGAGGATAGCGAGGAACCTCAAAAGAAGCAACACCCCGAAGATATTTATGGTTGAGAATACGAGCCCATAACTGATGTTGATTGGTACACCAACACCAATAAAGCTTGGCAACAAGAGATTTCCCATTCAAAATAGCAGAGCGTAAACCCAGACCACCCTCCTGCTTTGGTCTACACACATAATCCCACTTAACAAGGCCCCACTTTGAAGACAACAAATTACCGCTCCAAAGAAAATGATGAGAAAGAGCATCAAATTCCTTAAGGAAATACATAGGAGCCGCTTGAACAAAGCCCCTATAGATGGGAAGGGCCTGGATAACAGACTTAAGAAGAGTCACACGCGCAGTAGTAGACAGCCAACGATGGGTCCAG
Organism: Sequoia sempervirens; assembly: GCA_007258455.2. Lineage (NCBI taxonomy): Eukaryota > Viridiplantae > Streptophyta > Pinopsida > Cupressales > Cupressaceae > Sequoia > Sequoia sempervirens. The sequence continues at coordinate 441,836,421 of VDFB02000003.1, forward strand.
TGAGTAACCTTCCGCCTAAGCTTATCAAGCAAAAGCTGCCAAGAAGATCTATGCTGACGACCAACAGCAAGAGGAATTCCCAAGTAGAAAAAGGGAAGAGACCCAATTTGAAACCGCAGAATAGCAGCAATCCTTTGCTGAATTGCATGAGGAGTATTAAAAAAGAAAATAGAGGACTTTTGCTCATTGACTTTTTGGCCCGAAGCCGTGAGGTAGATGTCCAAAGCCACCCTGAAGGATTCAGCCTCCCTAATATGAGCCAAACCCATAAGAGAGGTGTCATCCACAAATTGGAGATGAGAAAGCGTAGGAAAGCCCATTCCCCACTGCTAACCATGAATCAAACCATGAGAAACCCGAGACTTAAGAAGTCGACTCAGCCCCTCCGCCAGAATAATAAACAAATAAGGAGAGAGCGGATCTCCCTGGTGAAGGCCCCTAGCAGCCCCAAAAAGCTCTGAAGGTTCCCCGTTCACAATAACCGAAAAGGAGGAAGAGGTCACACAACTCAAAATCTAGCTCACCCAATTAGAGGAAAAGCCAAAGGCCAAAAGAATCTTTTAAAGAAAACTCCATTTAACTCTGTCATAAGCTTTGGCCATATCCAATTTGATAAACATAGACCTATCCTGAGAGGTTGCCATGGAATGAATAACTTCAGACGCAACCACAACCCCATCAAGAATTTGACGTCCAGCCACAAAGCCACCTTGCTCCTCAGAAATGATCATGGGAAAACAAGATTTAAGCCTCTCTGCAATCAACTTCATAATAATCCTGTACACCACATTACAGAGTGCAATAGGTCTGAAGAGATCAAGCCTATCAGCACCTTCCTTCTTAGGAATGAGAACCAGAAAAGTAGCATTCAGGGCTCGAAGCATCTGCTTACTATGAAGAGACTCACGAACCACCTCCAATAAATCCAGGTTCACAATATCCCAAAACTTCTAGAAAAAATCAACTGGGAAACCATCAGGGCCAGGAGCTTTCCCCTTATTCATCCCAAACACCACCTCCTCCACTTCCTACAAAGTCACCTGGCAAGTAAGAGAAGCATTCAACTCATTAGAAATTAAGGAGGGAATGCAATCAAGGACCATATTCTCATCCACCTCAGTAGGAATTAAATCCTCAATGAACATATCAGAGTAGAACTGATGAGCCTCCCTAGAAAAAGCCTGATGCGAAGAGATCGAAAGACCCTCTGAGTTAACAAGAGAAGAAATAAAACACTTATTTCGACGAGCTTGTACCGAATGATGAAAAAAAGCAATATTCCTGTCACCCTCTTGAAGCCAATCAATCCTAGCCTTTTGTTTTCAGAAAATCTCCTCACGAAGCTCCCATTCCTCCACCAACTTTATAGCCTGGCCCTCAGCATGCCCAAGAGCATCCGAGAACCCCAGATCCTGAATCTGGCGAGTAATAACAGCAAGGCAAGCCTGCGCTTCTCTTTTCCTGGCCCAAAAATTACCAAAACATGACCTATTCCATCACTTAAGATGATACTTGACATATTGCAGCTTCTTAACCAGAGAAAACATAGCAGTACCATACGTGGGTGCGCCATCCTGCCACCACTGAGTAACAAGATCCCCTAAAGATGGATCACGCAGCCACATAAGCTAAAATTTGAAAGGAGGATTCTTTGGATTTGGGAAAGCAGAAGTCGACAGCTTAATTGCCAATGATCAGAGCCACACCAGTCAAGAATCTCAAAACAAATGACCAAGCTACCTCTAACCCAGGAACAAGAGACAAGGAAACGATCAAGCTGCTGGGAAATTGCTTCAGGCCCACTCCGTCTATTATTCCAAGTGAATATTCCGTTAGAGGGTTTAACATCCACCGGAGCAAGAAAGTACACATTACTCTGAAACATATTTGAAGCCAGACCAAGCCTAGGCATCCCACCCCTTTTCTCCTCCAAACTCAACACAGCATTGAAATCACCAGCTAAGATCCAAGGCAAAAAGGGGGCACAAGACCTCACATACTTGATATGAGCCCAAAGTTCGTGTTTGCCATGAATGTCAATTAGAGCATAAACATTACTAACCAAAATAGTCTCACCAGATTCCACAACCGAAGCCACCACCGAAATAGTAGACTGGTTGGAAATCTAAGAACGAGGAACCACCTTACGAGGATTCCAGAACAGAGCCAAACCCCGAGAGGTTCCCCTAGACCTAATACACTGACACTAGCCAGAAAGCCAGATATGAGGAGAATGTTGAAGCATAAGATCTACCTGAAGCTTAGTTTCCTAAACACAAAAGATATCCGAAGACTAAACAACAATCAAATCTTGAATAGCCTTTTGACGGGAGGTGCTATTCAACCCCCTTGCATTCCATGAGAGAATAATCATGAGGAAGGTTGAGAGAAGTGGGCCTCCAGGGTCTTAACAGAACCAGATTCCACCAACAAATCCCCAGTAGACTTAATCTTGTCTGCATCCTTCTTATGACCAGCCTTCAAAGAATTTTCAAAGTGCCCCTTCTTGAGAGGGCGTTGCAACACCCCCAAAGTAGGAGACGATCCCCAACCTTTACCTGAAGAGAACACTACCTTAGCCAAATCTGCTAAAACAATATCATCCTGCACATCTATAGAGCCTCCAGGAGGCTCAAAAATCCCTAGCCCCAATGCCGGAGAAGTATTCTAAACAACAATCGCCTGTTTCAGCCCCGAATCCAAACCAACATCCATACCAATGGCCCCAGAGGACAAATCAACAGGAATCCCTTCCTCCAAAGCCTGATTATCCAGGGCCTCAAACTGATTGAAACCCTAATCACTCTGTCTGTCCTTATAGGCCCCCTTCTGGCCCCTCCCTTTATTTCTTTGCTTAACAGGAATAAAGCCATCCTTATCAGGCCCACCCTCAACCACAGATGCCTTTCCTTTATCCCCCTTCTCCATCAAAGGCCCAGGAGAAGGAGAAGAAGAAGCCCATGCCATTTTGGGTGCTCGAGAACACTAACGCTGAAGGTGTCTGTACTCGTGACAAAAGCGACAATGAAAAGGAAGGGACTCATAATCAAGCGATTGAATCCACGAGGCAGCACCAACACAAATTTCCAAAGAATCCAGCAAAGGGTTATTTAAATCGATTTCAACACAAATGTGAGCATAGGAGAATACCTTTTTATCCAATGTATTTTGAGCAATGGCAACCGACTTTCCCAACAAAGCAGCAATCCGGTGCAAAATATCCTCCCTCCAAAACTCCAACAGTAGCCATGGAAGACAGACCCAAACAGGAACCCGTGTAGGAAGATCCTCAGTTGCATTAAAACCTCCATGCCAGGGCTTAATGAACAAGCCAACATGATTGTAAAAATACGGCCCTCCCTCGAAAACACGATTGCGATCTGAGATACAAGAAAAATCAACCATGAAATAGCCATTCACAGCCACCAAAAGATCGAAATCACCTTCAACCTGCCAGGTCTGACGGATCCAAGACTCTAGCGCTGAGAGAGGAACACGAATACCCATAAACTTGCAAATCAAAACATGTTGGCTCCAATAAGCAAAGTCCTCCTGCACCGATTCAGGAGAAATAACCAAAACCAGGTGATCCTGGCATCGCGACAAGCACCCATTCACTTTCTTGAGCTTAGAGCTCTCACCCACAAAAGATGAATCCATTTTATGTGCATGCATGACAGCCGAAAAAGGCTGAGATGGCTTTGGCCCAGCAAGCACCAGGCCATTAGAAGCCCTAGCCATACCCCAACACTGAGCACCCACCCCAGCTCCACCAAACCCACACTATTTCCCCCACCCACAAACCACACCACTTGCTACCCACCGCACCCCACAATCCCCACCCCTTCACCACCCAGCACACAGGACAAAGACCATAGGCCTCGCCCTGTTACTGGCCGCAAGCACTCAAGAGGAGGTCCGCGCAGTCAAGGGAGGTGCGGGAGCTCAAACTAGGCACACATCCTATCTTTACTATTTTCATGATTTTTTTCAAACTAAAAACTATTGAATTTGAAAACTAAATGTTATATTTTATTTTTTTACATATAAAACATTGGGAAATAGGCATAAAACATTTGGTATTAGAGGCTCCTCACGACCCTAGATGGCTTAAGCTAAACTTTGATGGCTCGACTAAAGGGAACCTGGGTTGGGCGGGTGGGGGTAGCATTATATGGGATCATATAGGTAAGGCGATTATTGTCTATACAGTAAATCTTGGAAGGAAAAAATCCAGTTTTGCTAAGGTGGCAACTGTTTTCCATGGGTTACAAATTGCTAATAGCAGGGAAATTTTTGACCTGTTAATAGAAGATTCTTGTAATACCATAATGATGTTAAATGGAAAATCATCTCCATACTAGTCTTTGTGGGATCTTATAACTAAGGCTCACCTTGAAATTATGAATATAGGGAATTTTCAAATCAATCACGTGTTCCATGAAGGAAATAAGGTGGAAAATGGGATGATGAATATGGGAGTGTTCATGGGAGAGATTAAAATCTGGGAGGATCATTTAATGATCCCAAAATATGTAAGAATACTAATCAACAATGAAGAAAATGCACTTCAAAATAAAGATTAAAATAAATCCCCTTCGGGCTCATTATGACAACATGTACGACCCGAACTGCATGGAGGAAAATCATTACCTCCCGCTTATTCCTAATTACAAGTTAGTTCTTCCTACAACTGCTATCTACAATTGGTGTTTCCTGAGAGTTTTTCTAAGCCCTCATTATTTTGTTATTGTAACTGGAAAAATGGGTAGGGATCTGGTCCAGGAGGAACCATCTTCCTACAAGAATTTGAGGAATGAAAAAGATTTATGGCCCATTCTTTAGAAAGGGAATCTTGCCTCCTATATCGAGGATATGAAAGGGCATGGCCCCAACTTATCCTTGGAGTTCACCAATTCTTGGAAGGATGGGTTGGTAGAAGAACTAGAGGTCTTTCTTTTGTGGTTTCCATAGAGCTCATTTTTGTGGCTACAGGTCTCTCCTTAGATGGGGCTTGTATTCTCAAGAAACCTATGGTTCATTACCAAAAGGACATGGAGAGATTCCTCAAAAAAGGGGAGAGGGTGAACCACCTTCAAAATGGGTTCAAAGGGGATTAATTTCTAGGTGTATAGAAGAAGATAGTTGAGGTAATCATGATTTATGTCACTTTAGAAGGAAGGTTTAAACACTTTCATGCTCACCTCTTCCCTATGCTTAACCATTTTTGATACAATGTCAAAATGAATTTTTCTTTTTGGATATTCTTGTCCCTTGAGCAATCAGTTAAATCTACTCAAGATAAAGGGAAGCATATTGCTCTGGACCAAGGCCTTATTTATAGGTTTTACTGGTATAACATGGCTCTTTCCCATACTTTTTCCTCTCTTTCAAGGGTGACAAATCCTACATGGTCCTCAAAAGTTCCTTTAAGACTTCAAATGGTAATCCCTCCTCCCCTGGCCCTGAGAATTTGTCGACCTTTAACAACCAACCAAGAATTACAAGGTCAAAACCTCCCCACTCTCTAAATGAAAAAACCCTATTTTAGAGGACCCCACCCATTCCAACAAGAAAAAAGTGGGATTTGTCGACCCTCCCCAAATTTCCATTTCAAACAACTCTGACTCCTCATGACATCCTACTCTCGTGGACTCCCCTATTGTCTCTCCTTCTAAGGACATCACCCATATTGTTCCTCCCCCCATTCCCCCCTTGATTACCTCCCCTACTAATCCCTTGAACTGCCCTCTCCAAAATGTTAACCAAGTTCATGAGCTTGAAGTCACTCTATTGAATTATGCTATTTGCAAGAGTTGTGCTCCCCTGCGATTGAAATTATACAAAATAATTCAAGCCAAAAACATTCAAAATGATATTTTGAAGTGATTTTTGTCCCAACTCATTGCTGCTAAAACCAAGATACATAATTTGGAGTTGTCTGTGTTCAAAAAAACCCTCAACTGGCTAGGTGAAGTGGAGAAATCTGGTAATCAGAACTTATTTTCTTGCCTAGCTAAGACATTTGAGAAGTGGGCTAATATTGAGAAAGCTGTCGAGGAGATAAATTATTTCATTGGGACCTCCGAGGAGAGAAAAAAAATTTAGGAAGAGGTTGTTGCTTTGCAAAGCAACCAAGAAAAAACCCTTCATAGTCTATAGGAGATTGTCGAGTTAGTAAAGAGACGATGAAGAACATTGTTGTCACCATTTAGGTGTTCTAACAAGATCTTAAGAACAATCAAGGTAAGCGTGGAAGTGATGATCTTCCAAATGATGCTCAGAAAAACTCTAGAAAGAAGGGTAAGAAAGTGGAAAGTTCTACCTCCCCTCCTACTGAATATGTTAGCAAGAAACAAAAGGTTTTGTCCTTCAAAGAGAAGCTTCAATTCCTGGTGAATGAATGGCAGGCCATCAAAGGTCTTCGGCTACTGGGTGATTAGTAGTTGGTTTTGGACTTGTGTTGGTCCCTATCTATGTCTACATTTCTATTTCTATGATGGTATTTTCTTTATAACTGCTTTTTAGTTTTTTGGTATCTCACTTCTCATGAGATCTTTTTGCTTGGCCTTTATGGCCATTTTGTAATGGTTACGAGCCCTTCCCATTTTTATCTTAATGAAAACATTTGGTATCAAATCATGTACATATCAAAATAGTTTAATTCAATTTTGTTGTATTTATTTTCTAGAATATATATATATATATATATGTATATATAATAATTATAAAAAATTAATATTTTAATTAATAAACAAGTAATTTTATTCTTTGTTTTTTATTTATATATCAATCAAAATTTTTGGCTACTAAAATATTCTTCTCAAATATTAAATGTGAAAAATCTACACTTGCAAGTTTTTTTTCCTAAATTTTGAGTAATTAATAGAAGTGAATTAAATTTTAATAATTGATTATAAAGAATTACCAATTTTAGGTTTCCTATAAACTATTTATCTTTTACTTCATGGTTAAATATTTTACCCCTTCGATTATCCTATTCATAAATTGATTTCACGGGAAATTAATTTGGATTTAATGTTCTCACTATAGAGGTAGTAAAATTCTTTAACTCATTCAAAAAAATCCAACTAGATGCATCTATACTAGAACATAATTACATAAAACCTAGAGTAGATTAGGTTTACTTGTCTTAACATTGGATTAAAAAAAGATGTGAATAATTTACTACTTGATATTTCTCACTTAAATTATCTTTGTGCAATCGATCCTCCAAAGTTAACTTGGAGGCACTTGAGAAGCAAAGAGAGGGGTGGGGTTCTAGAAACACATTTACCTCCATGGATCCTTTTTATGATCCTCATACCATATCAATATAAATTACTTACACACTGATTTGTAATCTTTCTTAAAAGAATCACCATCCCCTTCGTCAATAATCAATCTTGAATCTGTTCATACTATTTTTAAATGTAGAGGTTGTAGATTCAATTCAGATTTCTTGGTTCATAGTACATTTACACTGTTTTGTTGAATATGTTTGATTGGAAATTTGTGCAACTTTCCGACAATCCCTTTTTGCAATGATAAATGAATCAATGAAATACCCAAGATAAATACAACCAAGCCAAAGATTTTAAAAAATGAATATTTAATTATGGCTTATAATTTAAACCTGACCTCTTCCTCCACATTTTGAACACATGATATATCTAGTACCCCCATAACCTAAATTGTTTCTTAGTAAGGACCTTCAAGTTATCGAAGTATTATCAATGAAAGTAGACTTGGGTGAATCAAGACTTTAGCCAATTCCTTCTCGTGCTTCCAAATGTGTAAGGTGAAGACCCATTCAACTCAAAAAAGGGAATCGTGACACAAATTGTCTTTGTTCTTGATAATTATTCTTGACTTCTAGCAAATAGCGATCAAATTCCTATGGTTAGTGTGTAAGGGGGAAATCGGGGAAGATGCAATGAGATCAAAGTGATTGAATAGAAATTAATCTAAACAAACTAAAAGATTATTCATGCCCATTACTCATGAAATGAAACTACAAAAATCAATGAATTCAAGAATTTATTTGAAAGAAAACAATAACAATGAACTCAAAACAATGTAGCTTTACCAGCCCACATTGGAGTGTGTTCGCAAAGATGTTCGGTTTTTCATATCAATGTGAAGCCTCCATTGTGCATGCAAAATTTTGAAGAACGTGCGTGTGTTCATCGAAGATATGTGAAAAGCTTTGTCAAAATATCGATTAATATTTTGACATTACTTCATTGTGCAAATGATATTGATTCTCCGATAGTTTTTGAGAAGAAAGATGGTTATTATATAGATTTTTTGTTTCAAAATGAATGCTTGAGATCACATAGTAGAATATCCTGATCAACGGTTGAAAACCGTTGACATGATTTAGATGGGAATAATCAATGAATTTTGATTACATAATTGGTGTGATTGAAGAAATTATATTGAGTGTGCAGTGGGATTGAGGAAATAGATTGAATAATCTGTGGAATTGAAGAATAGATTGATCTATTAGGAAATAGATGGATCAGTCAGCCAACCAAAGTGAGCAATCAGGGGATCATAATTTGCACAATCATGAAACTAGGTGAGGATAATTAATTGATTGATTTAATTAATTAATCTTTTTGAGTTGAACGTGCAAATCATGTTTGACTTTTGCAAATAAAGTTGTATTTGTTTGATTTGACCTTTTTGATGATGTTTTCAATAATTATATTCAATTATTCAAATTTAGGGGAAAGTGGCATAGTTAAACTATTAAGTGATAATAATTTAATTGACCTAGGGGAATAGGGTGAATTAGCAACATAATTAAATAATTGATGTTATTTAATTAATCAGGAGGAATAGAGTTAGATTAGGAATTTATTTAAAAATAAATGAAATTTATTATTTTGGTCAAAAATGATGAAAATGTGAATTAATTAAATAATATTATTCAATTAATAGAGGAAATTAGGGTTTTTGATGCTTTTGAAGTGAAATGTAGTGATATTCGATGATAATGATGCCAATGATGTGAAAATGTCATGTTAAGGTGTGCAATAAGTGTTAGGTCAATTTTACATGTCTACATTTTGCCCCTCTTTGGGACAAAGTAGTGGTTGCTTTGTTTCAAAGATTTCGATGTTAAGATAAATATTTGAAAAAAATTATATTCCCCACTGTGCCTCAGCAGTCAGCGGAATGATGGTAGGACTCTAGGATGCCCCCTCAAGAGGTTGGCCAAAAAAAATCACTTTGTAGGTCAAGCTCACGATACTGTTCTATTTTAGTTATGATGTGTAGAGGACAAAAAATTAAGCCTATAGGTCTCTCATTACTTGTTTAGATGTTCTAAGGAGGTCCTAATTTTAACCTAGGAGTGTTTTTTAGGTAAAAATTTAGGGTTTTGGGGGTTAAAATAGGTAATTAGGGTTCAAATTACCTCATTTGCACTTTGAGCCTTTAAAAAATTCTTACCTCTGGATTTCTTGTTTTGTTGATTGTTGAGGAGCTATGGAGAGGATTCGAGGAGCACCACATTGTGCAAACATAGTTCACGAGTTTGGATGACACGTAGGCATCAGTGCCCCAATATGTGCGCTTTTATTTCTCATTTTCGTCTTCCTATGTTTGCATAATTAATGCATGAATTCCAAGTTGTCGATAGCACTAGGTTAGGAATTTTTCACTTTTGCATCATTTTTCTCGCTTTTGATGTTTCTGAATGGGCCGCATTTGATTTTCCCGCTTGCATCTGCTCAAAATGTTCACATTTGACCTAAACTTTTGCATCTGCTTTTCGCCCTTGCGTTAAATTTTTTCTTTTGATTTCCTATCTTCGTTTTGTTCGCTTTTGAATTTTTCGCATTTCCCATTTTTTATCACTTTTGACTACAAAGTGTTTGCTTTCACCTATTTTATTCGCTTTTACTATAAAAAATCGCTTTTGATAAATAGGTTTCACTTTTGACGGTTTTGGTATTTTTAAGTCAATTTATTTTCCATTTAAGATGTGTTTTACGCTTTCATAGCAAATCCCTAACATTGTGGGTTGAATGGTTGCAGAAAGTTCTTAATCTGCTCTAGTCGAGGGAGTGATGATCGTATGATCTGTTCGATTTGATCGAAGGGTTCCAAGAGTTAGAGTGAGATGTCTTAGATGTTGTCAGATTGCAACATATTTGCTACATGTTTACCATCAGATGTCATAGAGGGATGATGACTACTCTCGTGGAGAGGTGGCACTCAGAGACTTCATCCTTTCATTTACCTACTAGGGAGGCCACCATTACACTAGACGATGTGTCGAGGATCCTCTGCATACCTATTCATGGAGAGCTTTTGACATATTTTATTCGATGAGGTACCCGCGCCATGCATCGAGTTCTTGATGTGAGACATCTTTAGGTTCAGGAGGCAGAGATAGACTTGTACATAATTTTATGGGCAGTGTCGATCCTGTTTCACTTGTTCTATGTGGTTTGGTTATGTGGCTCGTTGTTCCTGATAGGTGGGGTTGACAGTTTCTTGTTGGTTAAGGTGTGTGCATCGAGCAGATGATCGAGCACGACACTAGGTATGCATGGGGCCCATGTATCCTTGCCCACTTTTATAAAGATATGCACGAGGTTGTGTATCGTGGAGGGAGATCTATTTTTGCTAGTATCTCTCTACTACATGTATGGGCCTGGGAGCACATCCCAGTTGCTCGGCCTAATGGTATATTGGATCGTACTACTGGGGATCCACATTCTTATCATTATGGAGATTTTATACACTATACATGACCTAGACAACTTCCCTACATTTCCTGGACACAGTTTGCAAGTTTGGACCACTCGTAGGAATTGGTGACCCAGTATGTACCCTTTTATTTCTCGTTTTCATCTTTCTATGTTTGCGTAATTAATGTATGAAGTGCAAGTTGTCAATAGCACGAGGTTTAGGAATTTTTCACTTTTGCATCATTTTTCTTACTTTTGATGTTTGTGAATGGGCTACATTTGATTTTCTTGCTCGCATCTACTCAAAATGTTTGTATTTGACCTAAACTTTCACATCTGCTTTCCGCCCTTGCATTAAATTTTCACTTTTTATTTCCTATCTTCATTTTGTTCACTTTTGAATATATTTTTGCTTTTGAATTTTTCACATTTGCCATTTTTTATTGCTTTTGACTACAAAGTGTTCACTTTCATGTGTTTTATTCACTTTTGCTTTAAAAAATTGCTTTTCATAAATAGGTTTTTCTTTTGACCATTTTGGTATTTTTAAGTCAATTTATTTGCCATTTAAGATGCATTTTAAGCTTTCATAGCAAATCCCTAACATTGTGGATTGAATGGTTGCAGGTGGTTCTTAATTCACTCCAGTTGAGGGAGCGACGACCACATGATCTATTTGATTTTAGCTTTGTGTTCTAGGAGTTAGAGCAAGATGTTTTATATTTTGAGTTGCGGCATACTTGCTACATGCCTACCATTAGATGTCATAGAGGGATGATGGATGCTCTCCTGGAGAGGTGGCACTCAAATACCTCATCCTTTCATTTACCTACTGGGGAGGCCCTCGTTACCCTAGAGGATGTGTGGAGGATCCTTCACATATCTATTCATGGAGAGCTTGTGACATATTTTGTTTGATAGGGTACCCGCACCATGCGTTGAGTTCTTAGTGTGATACATCTTTAGGTTCAGGAGAAGGAGATAGACTTGTCTAATTTTGTGGTTAGTGTCGATCATGTTTCACTTGTTCTATGCAATTTGGTTATGTGGCTCGTTGTTTCTAATAGGTAGGGCCGACAGTTTCCTGTTGGTTGGGGTGTGTGCATAGAGCAGATGTTCGAGCATGACACTAGGTATGCATGGGGCCCATGTCTCCTTGCCCACTTGTACAAAGATATGCACGAGGTTACGTATCATGGAGGGAGATCTATTTCTGTTGGTGTCTCTCTACTACATGTATGGGCCTGGGAGCACATCCCAGTTTCTCAGCCTAATGGTATATTGGATCGTACTACTAAGGATCTATATTCTTATCATTATGGAGATTTTCTACACTATACATGGCTTGGATAGCTTCCCTACTCATGTTGTGTTTTTCATGATATGCCAAGTTTTTTATGGAGGCCATATTTGGATTGTGAGGCATGGCCAGATGATCGGGAGTAGTTAGTATTTTGCAGATAGATTAAATGGCTCATTGGTTCTCTTTCCTTGAGAGGTAACTACCTGATAGGGTTTGTAGGTAGTTTGGAGAGAGACAAGGTCATTTTCCAAATTCCTGTGAGGCTCGTTTTGGTCGGAACACTAGATAGGTTTGTGTATGGGGTCTACAGGCTATTCATGATGCATCTACGACATATTTTAGAGCTCTTTCCCCATTTATGTGGGGTTGGCCAGTGCGTTTAGCAGATCCTGGTACTAACCCTGATTTTGATCAGTGGTGGGTGTTGATGTGTTTTTTATGCACTTCTCAACACAAGTAGTGTTTAGGTGCACTACCTCTCTTGAAAGACAATCTTCCACAATCAAATTGCAAAACATTATCCCAAGGTCTCTAATGTCAAGTCTTGACAGTGCTTGGAATATCTCAGTTGTTTGATGTGATTTGTTGGAATCACAAGGCGGTCTTATAGATGAGTTACAAAGTGTGGGAAGTGAGGCCTGCAAATGCAACTTTAAAGTGATGGAAGTGAATAAATAGTGGCTGCCCACTCAAAAAAGCAAGCTAAAACTCATCAAGTTCATCTGATTTAGCTTCATGGTGATGCTTTGGATCCTACTCTAACCAAGGATTAAAAGAAACAACAAAAGGAGAAGGGTTAAGAAAGCTATTCTAATCCTAAGCTACAAATGAACAGTAACAATGGTGGCTGCTAAAGTAGACAGGCCTCCTAAATTGAGTTTACTTGACCAAGAGAAACCTACAGCTACACAAAACCAGTGCAATCTTCTAAGGTATGTTGATTTTCAAATTACACATACACATCATGAACATGCAATTGAACTAGGTTGCAGCAATGACATAAAGAAGCCCAGACTAACTTTGCACAGCAACTTGTCATCAACAAGTGCTAAAAGTATGGGCTAGAAGCTCATCAAATACTATAACAACAACACCATCATGATAGCCATTCAAGAAACTAATACTAAAACTAACATGGAAGGTAGAACCATGCATGCAAGATGAGCAAAATCAAAGAGAACATCCATAAAATCATGCAATGTTGTCTTCTATTGCTGCAAATATTTTTTTACAACAGCTCTCCAACCCTTACAAATGAGGGGCAAGCCCCTATTTATAGTTTTCCAAAGCCCAAATGAATGGATAGGATTGAATTACATCGAATGGCCCAGATTTGATTTACATTAGGGTTTCACCTACCCCCCATTATCCAACAATTTTAAAATACATCTTTGGCTTTTCCCTATTTTGTCATCTAGTGCTTAGGTGTTGTAGCAATTTTGTCATTTAGCTAATTTCCCTTTTACTGTAGCTGAAACTACCTGAAAGTTGTCTTCATACTTGATGCATTTGTAGTGTTCTTCATTGGATCAAATAGGCATGTCGATAACTTGCATCAATGGATTGGTTTCCCCTGATTCGGGTGAAAAACTCCCTTATGCTTTCTTCAAGGCCACCCCCTTGCATTTTTGTCATTGACTTCCTTGGCACAGGCCTTCTTCTAATGCTGACCCTGTTGGTGGGTGCTAGGGGGAGAGGCGAACATGAAATGAATGGTGATAGGAGCTATGTGCATTCCTTTTTCAACTTTCTCGATGGGTCTCTTGACAGACCCATGGTAGGATTCTTGGATCATGCATACATGAAGTGTTGTAAGTGCTTTCATACACAAATCAAGGAAAACATTAATCAAATCTTGCAAAATCCTTATTAGATCCATCCATGCATCATCGAAAGATCATAATATTCATATTTGGAGCTCATTTGGACCGTAAACATTAATGCGGGCCGAAGGGGGCAGGCAACGAACGAGGGACAACAAACCGGAAGGGAAGTTCTCAGACCTCACAAAACTTAGCAAATCCAAGATTTTTCAATTATAGCACATGGGAAAAGGGGAAGGAAGAGTGCCCAGAAAAACTTCCTTCACATTGGACTCATTTGAAAAAATTGAAAGCTTGGAAGGGGAAAGGCAGAGGGTCACCGCCCTTTTGAAAAGGCAATGAGCACACGATGGCCCGGAAGGAAAGTCTTAGAAGGTGACGAAGGGGTGGGGTCCCAGAAATGACCACAGAGGGACAGAGTCCCAAAAATGGCCATGGAGGGGCCGGGTCCCAAAGACCGGTTGCCGGGGCTCCAGAGATGTTCAAAACAACCATGGAGGGACAGAGTCCCAAAAACAATCATGAAGGGGCCAAGTCCCGGGGGTCGGGTCGTCAGAGCTCCATAGATGTTCAAAATGGCCACGAAGGGACGGATTCCCGGAAACGACCACGGAGGGGCCATGTCCCGAAGGCCGGGTCGCCAGGGCTCCACAGATGTTCAAAACGACCATAGAGGGATGGAGTCTTGGAAATGACCACAGAGGGGCCGAGTCCCAGAGGGCGGTCGCCAGGGCTCCACGAATGTTCAAAATGGCCACGGAGGGATGAAGTCCCAGAAATGGCCACGAAGGGGCCAGGTCCCGGAGTCCGGGTCGCCGAGGCCCCACGGATGCTCAAAACGGCCACGAAAGGAAAGAGTCTCAGAAATGGCCAAGGAGGGCCGGGTCCCGGAGGCCAGGTCACCGGGGCTCCACAGATGTTGCAAAATAGCCAAAGAGGGAGGGAGTTCTGGAGGGAAAGTTCTAAAACCACCAAAACTTAACAAAACATTGACAAAACCTTGGCAGTTCACTTAGGCACCACAAAAACATCCCAAACCCACAAGAAACTTGTCCCCAAAGTCAAAAATGTAGCAAAAAAGTGAATCAAGTGATCAGGGACCAAATCAGTAGGAACAAGACAAAAGAAAGAAAAGGGACAAGGGACTTTATTTATCTCTAGATTTGAATACCCCAAGTAGGTGAATTTGGTCAAGGGAATTTGATCGTTTGAAGGCACATGACCAATTTGGGCTTGGAAAATGGGGCACACAAAACAAGACAGGAGCAAAGTAGCCTGTCAGGAGCGAAGAAATGGGGTCCTTGCCTACGACGGGGCATGTGTGTAAAACATGCACAATAAATGGTGACTTGCCGGGGAAATGCTCCAGAGCATTTTGATGACAAACTTGAATCACGAACCCAGAATCTTTGGTTCTGACCTTCACACTAGGGAAAACAAACTAGACGCTCAACCAAAGGATCAAAACCACTAGCCAACTCAACCTTCAGTATGCTGAAGATCCAAGTGTGTGCAATTGCGTTAATTCTCATCCTTCAGTTGCTACAAGAACCCAAGTTCCATAAAGTTAAGCTACGTAGTTTATTCTAACTCCAAAAGCATCTAGGACATTGCCTCGCTGCTAGTCAGGCATCCATAGCCCTGAAGAGGTTGTCATTGTGATTCTCCTGAACATTGCTCTACTGCCAGTCGGGCATCCATAGCCCCGGTAGAGTTGCTCGGATACCCTTGAAAAGTTGAATTTTCTCTTTCTTTTAATTTTCAATGTTTTCTTTCTTTCTTTCTTTTCTCTTTTCAGTTCTTTTATTTCAACCCGTAAGCATTGAAGCTCACGCTCAGGGCTGAGAATCACAGTGGCACTGGAACAAAATTTTAGATTTTTCACTTAACTAGACTTCACAAAAGGCCCTACAGTGACCATCAGATTCTTAAGATGTGTAAGAGCTGTAAGATTTTAGAATATGTCAGAGTCAGACTAAACCAACAACTTATCCTCTTTGAATCAAACACCCATATCACTTGACACTAATAGAAGACCTTCACCATCCACTCTGAAGACTTGATTAGAGTTTGACAAAGAAATACGTAGAACAACTCCAAGAGATAAGTATGGTTGTTGTGCACATAGATGTGCCCAGCTAAAAGCAAAGGGACCCCTAGCCAAACAACAACAAAGAGAAAGCAAACAACCTACAAAGAAAGCCACCTACATCAAACCAACTAACCTAAGGAAAGTAGGAAAGTGGAGTATTTACAGGAAACCTATACTACTCAAAACGGGCTATGTACAAAGATATTTACAAAGCACTATGTTCTGGCAGGGCGGGCTGACATTAACATTCATTGGATTTCGCAGTGCATGCACAAGCAAACGGGCGATCGTTATCGTTCTTAACCATGCAAATTTATCTTTATATTCTACAAAAAGAAATTCAACATTGCATCACTCAAGTTCAATCACACCATCATGAAAAATCAGCAATTGAGGATCCTCACTGAACCCATGGTTAATCCATAAACATGTTCATTTTCCCTCATTCCAATAATCAAAATAATTAGTGTAGTTATGAGAAATAATAGGAGCAAGGAAGGATAGAACCTGGATGTCATCACATGGAGGTGGCAGCATTGGACAATCGAGATCAAGCACAACATCATTGATCATTGCATCGGTAGCCTCGAGCAGGCACGGTGGAGGGTGCAACACTTCAGACATTAAGCTTGCATAAGGCTGGGAGGATAGGGTAGCAAAAAAATCTTCCAATCTACCAATGGGACCTACAGCCCCAGTTGGCAGTTCCTCAAAAATAAATACTTCTCCACATTGATCATCTGCAAACTTGGGATCCACTTGGTTGTTGTCCTCAAGGGGTAGCATGTTGTCTCATCTCCTTCCCCAAGTATCAACCTCCTTTTTATGATGTTCAATGTCATGGGATAATGACATGGACAAATCTGCCCTATTGCATCTCCCTGAATGTGAAGGAGGATTAACAACGATCATGGCGGAAGGACTCCAAGTTGCATCTTGTAGTTGGTCAATTCTATCATACTTGTTGGAAGCCATCAAAACACCCCCACCTTTGTCTTCTTCCCTTTGTTGTTCATGCATCTCATTATGATGTTCACTTGTTTCCTCTTGCTCACTATCACTGTAAATGGAGGAGCTGCTCTCCTAATCTGGAAACTCTAGTGCATCACTGTTCGGGGGCTCAAGGAGTATGTATTCATCGCTACCGTCTTCTGGGATGCGCTCTTCCTCAACATGAGCATGCCTCCATAGTACAATTCCCAATGGAAAGAAGTCATCAATTGATGGAATATCATCAAGGGGACCAAAATTCACTATGTAATCTCCCTCTAAAGACTCGCCAAAACACATATCGTCCATGGTGCACAACTACTCTTCAAGAGGAAGAACTTCTTGATGACTAGTGGACAACATTCCCACTTGATCTACTTCATCACTCAGAGGCTTGAGATTGTGTTGTCATCCTTCTTCTATTGCTTCCCCAACATCCTCTTGAGGTCTGCCTTTAGCTGAGCCATCACTTGATTCAGACTTTTGGTCTTCTTCTTCGATATGGGAAGCAAGTAGAGGAGGTCAGGCACTTGGTTTCCTTGCTTGTTCTTTGACTTGCTTGATGGATTCTTGGCATAGTTCGCATGTGAACTTTGAGTGTGATGAATCATGAAGGCTGCACCAATTTGGCAGTAGCAATACCTCCAAATCCACTTGATATTTAAGCTCTGACCAATCCTTTTCCAACCTAGAGACGAGCTGGTCATATCTCTCCATGATCAGGTCCTCATCATCACTTGGGAGGGAAGTTGGATGGCGAACAGCTGTGGCGAGTGGTTGTTCCCACTCCTCCAAACTTTCATTTTCAGATTCTCGATCACTGTCATTGATGAAGGAGAGGTCTTCTAATCTGATTTCACTTATACCTTCATCATCATTTTCTGTTGTTCTAAGGTTTTCAACCTTTTCTTCTTCCTGTTCTTCAACATCTTCGTTGGTTGTCCCAACATGCACTGCTGCAGACTTTGTTGATTCATCTTCAACTTCCAATGACTCCTCTTCTAGAGTGGAGGACTATCTTTGATTGGTGGAGGGAAGGAATTCTAAATTAGTTTCAATCATATTTTCACCAAGGCACCTTGCTATCCTAGTGAAATTTGCTTCTTCCTTCTAGTTTTCAACTTCTACGTATGCTACTCCAACATCAACTTGTATCAAATTTCTTGGTTCATCCTTACTTTTTTGTCCTCCAGATGTTGATAGCTCTTTGGCCTCATGGGGTGACTTCTCTTCATTGGGAGTTGGCTGCTCCAACTCGTCCGAACAACCCTTGGCTTGAGCAATGATTTTTGTGCATGACAAGCAAGTGAATTCGGAGTGGGGTGCATTGTGAAATCTGCACCAACTAGACATCAATATTTCCTCCAATCTTGGTTTTTCTTTCCTGCTCAAATGTTCCTAGATCAGCGCCTTAAATGCCTTGGCTGCCATTGTTTGCTATTCTTCCTATGGGTCTTCGGGGGCCAAGGGCTGGTATATTTCCCAAAAGGGAATTTCTCCCTGCAAGATCCTTTCGATTCTTCTCAAGAAAGTCAAACATCCCAATTGATTGTGCCTATGAGTGCAATGGATCCAACATCTATCTGCCAATGCAAATTGCTGCAATGGCTTCTTCAGTCTCTTATTCAAATCTGCATGCAGCTGAGTGATGTCAATTTGTGCATGCTGCTCCATTTTGACTCAGCTTCTACTTGCCTTCAGAATTTTCTAATTTTTTGCATTAAAAGAGATCTCCTTATCTCAGATTTCTTCTTTGAAAGTGCTCTTTTCGATTTTCAACTTTTAGCTTTGTAGCCTCAACATGTCATGCCCTCCTTCTAGCGCCAATTCTGTTGATGTGTTTTTTATGCATTTCTCAACACATGCAGTGTGTAGGTGCACTACCTCTCTTGAAAGACAATCTTCCACAATCAGATTGCAGAATACTATCCCAAGGTCTCTAATGTCATGTCTTGACAGTGCTTGGAATATCTCAGTTGCTTGATGTGATTTTTTGGAATCACGAGGCGGTCTTACGAACGAGTTACAAACTATGGGAAGTTGGGCCTGCAAATGCAATTTTAAAGTGCGAGAAGTGAATAAACAGTGGCTGCCCACTCAAAACAACAAGCTAAAACTCATCAAGTTCATCTGATTTAGCTTCATGGTGATGCTTTGGATCCTACTCTAACCAAGGATTAAAAGAAACAACAAAAGGAGAAGGGTTAAGAAAGCTATTCTAATCCTAAGCTATGAATGAACAATAACAATGGTGGCTGCTAAAGTAGACATGCTTCCTAAACTGAGTTTGCTTAACCAAGAGAAACCTACAACTACACAAAACTAGTGCAATCTTCTAAGGTCTGCTGATTTTCAAATTACACATACACATCATGAACATGCAATTGAACTAGGTTACAACAATGACATAAAGAAGCCCAGGCTAACTTTGCACAGCAACTTGTCATCAACAAGTGCTAAAATTATGGGTTGGAAGCTCATCAAATACTATAACAGCAACACCATCATGACAGCCATTAAAGAAACTAATACTAAAACTAACATGGAAGGTAGAACCATGCATGCAAAATGAG
Organism: Sequoia sempervirens; assembly: GCA_007258455.2. Lineage (NCBI taxonomy): Eukaryota > Viridiplantae > Streptophyta > Pinopsida > Cupressales > Cupressaceae > Sequoia > Sequoia sempervirens. Next base: position 441,855,911 of record VDFB02000003.1, read on the forward strand.
CAAAATCAAAGAGAACATCCCTAAAATCATGCAATGTTGTCTTTTATTGCTGCAAATGTTTTTTTACAATAGCTCTCCAACCCTTACAAATGAGGGGAAAGCCCCTATTTATAGTTTTCCAAAGCCCAAATGAATGGCTAGGATTGAATTACATCGAATGGCCCAAATTTGATTTACATTAAGATTTCACCTACCCCCCATTATCCAGCAATTTTAAAATACATCTTTGTTTTTTCCCTGTTTTGTCATCTAGTGCTCAGGTGTTGTAGCAATTTCGTCATTTAGCTAATTGCCCTTTTACTGTAGCTGAAACTACCTGAAAGTTGTCTTCATACTTGATGCATTTGTAGTGTTCTTCATTGGATCAAACAGGCCTGTCGATGACTGACATCAAAGGATTGGTTGCCCCTGATTCAGGCAGACAACTCCCTTATGCCTTCTTCAAGGCCACCCCCTTGTGTTTTTGTCATTGAATTCCTTGGCACATGCCTTCTTCTAACGTTGACCCTATTGGTGGGTGCTAGGGGAAGTGGTGAACATGAAATGAATGGTGACAAGAGCTATGCGTATTCCTTGTTCAGCTTTCTCGATGGGTCTCCTGATGGACCCACAGTACACTTCTTGGATCATGCATACATGAAATTTCATAAGTTCTTTCATACACAAATCAAGGAAAACATTAATCAAATCTTGCAAAATCCTTGTTAGATCCATCCATGCATCATCAAAAGATCATAATATTCATATTTGGAGCTCATTTGGACTATAAACATTAATGCGGGCCCAAGGGGGCGGGCATCGAATGAGGAACAACAAACTGGAAGGGAAGTTCTCAGACCTCACAAAACTTAGCAAAACTAAGATTTTTCAATTATAGTGCATGGGAAAAGGGGAAGGAAGAGTGCCCAGAAAAACTTCCTTAACATTGGACTCATTTGAAAAAACTGGAAGGTTGGAAGGGGAAAGGTGGAGGGTCACCACCCTTTTGAAAAGGCAATGAGCACACGGCGACCCAAAAGGAAAGTCCCTTACGACCACGGAGGGAGGGAGTCCCAGAAACAACCATGGAGGGGCCGGGTCCTGGAGGCCGGTCGTTGGGGCTCCACAGATGTTCAAAACGGCCACAGAGGGGCTAGGTCCTGAAGGCCGGGTCATCGAGGCTCCATGGATGTTCAAAATAGCCATGGAGGGACGGAGTCCCAGAAACGGCCATAGAGGGGCCAGGTCACCGAGGCTCCACGAATGTTGAAAACGGCCACGAAGGGACGAAGTCCTAGAAATGGCCACAGAGGGGCTAGGTCCTGGAGTCCGGGTCGCCGAGGCTCCACGGATGTTCAAAAAGGCCATGGAGGGACAGAGTCCCGGAAATGGCCACGGAGGGGCGGGTCCCAAAGGCTGGGTTGCCGGGGCTCCACGGATGTTCAAAACGGCCACAGAGGGACGGAGTCCTGGAAATGACCACGGAGGGGTCGGGTCCCAGAGGCCGGGTTGCCGGGGCTCCACGAATGTTCAAAACAGCCACGAAGGGACAGAGTCCCAGAAACGACCACGAAGGGGCCGGGTCGCCGGGGCTCCACAGATGTTGCAAAATAGCTAAAGAGGGAGGGAGTTCTGGAGGGAAAGTTCTGAAACCACTAAAACTTAAAGAAACATTGACGAAACCTTGGCAGTTCACTTAGGCACCACAAAAACATCCCAAACCCACAAGAAACTTCTCCCCAAAGTCAAAAATGGAGAAAAAAGTGAATCGAGCGATCAGGGACCAAGTCAGCAAGAACAAGAAAAAAGGCAGAAAAGGGACAAGGGACTTTATTTCTCTCCGGATTTGAATACCCCAAGTAGGTGAATTTGGTCAAAGGGATTTCATCGTTTGAAGGCACATGACTAATTTGGGCTTGGAAAATGGGGCACGCAAAATAAGACATGAGCAAAGTAGCCTGTCAAGATCAAAAAAAGGGGGTCCCTACCTACGGCGGGGCGTGTGTGCAAAACATGCACAGCAGTGGGCATAATGCATTCCATTGAGATTTACATATCATGTCAATGTTCCTGTAGTGGGTAGAGTAGGCATTACCAGTCATCGTGGGGAGATGTGATGTGTCAAGATTATTGTAGAGCATCTTTCCAGGGCCTGACATGATGGTGGACAAGGCAAACAAGGTGATCCAAAGCAGTAGGATCAGGGACAAGTTCCAGGTCCTCCTCCACCACCTAGAGATGGAGGTGTACAGTTAGCATAGATGACAACTACAAGAGATGCAAAGGTAGGGAGACGACATGCCGTAGAGGCTCAGGTTGCTATACTGATAGTGGAGAGGGACACCGCTAGATAAGAGAGAGATGGCTTTAGGGGCAAGTGAGACACTGCGATTGGGTGTTGTCTTGTTGTCAATACATAGTTGCAGGCTACTACCACTGAGAGGGATAGCCTTAGGACAAAGCATGATAGTGTTCATGCCAAGTGAGATCAGTTGTTATATAGGGTAAAATATTAACAAACCCTATATGATGCCTTCATTCCTAGAGTGTAGTGATGACCATAGTTTGGAGAGCCTAGTACTGCTATGGAGGTTGTGTTAGTTGGACATTCCGTTAGATAGTATGATACGCAGCTTGATCCTTAGTGTCCTCCTTCGGTTGGGAAATAGTTTATTTGCACTTGATCTTTTATGATGTTTAATGTTCAAAGACTTATATTGTAGACATGAATTTGTATATATATATTCATCGGCCCAGCTGAGGCCTCATATATATGTATTTTTTTGTATTATCCTATCACACATGTTTCATTGATGATGTACCATGACATTCTCATTTTTTATGATGATATATATGAGATATACATGCTTCAATTCGGCTTCATTATGTGTTTATGTGATGATTATGGATGATGATGTATGATTTATACACACTTTTATACTTTTCTAATATATGCATATGATGTGGATGGATCGATTGATCATATTTTATTTCATATGATTTATTATGTATATGATGAATGTATTCCCTATACCTTATACATGATGTTTTATTGCTTTATTATCATCATTATATGTATTGATGACATTGTGGATGTAGGATGAACATGGAACTAATGTTATTTTTATGCAGGATGGATGTTTGTTAGTTAGAAGAAATGTTGGATGATGGATAAAAATTGATGTTGTTAGTTATTGATGAGTTTTTTTTTTTACTTTGTATAGGGACTTCACATTTTTAACAATCCTTTTTGATGTAGCAAATACATACGATGCACTAGGGTATTAATTACCAAGGCGACGTTGTATCCGTTGCATGGACTTTGACTCGACATACAAAGAATATTCTTGCTCATATGAGACATACATAAACTTTGTCTAAAATATATGGTTAGGTTATGTTAAGACTTTTTCAGACCAGTTACATAGAGAGGTATGAATTACCTAACATGAAACCACTACACGAATTTTCTTAAAACAACTTGCGTACACTCAATAAAGCAAGTATTCACCATGGTAGTATCACAAAAACATCTTACAAATAGCAAACCAAAATGATGCTCAATTTCCCCCATTCCTTCTTCTCTAAATCCTTATGGACATCCTCGAGAGATCCTGGGAATGAGTCAAATAATATAAATCATAAAGATAAGACTATAAAAAGATTAAAAAAGTTGCAGTATCACTTGTCATATCTATTTTGAGGTTTCAAGCTATTATCCGTTGGTTATCATGTCTATCGTAGGAACGGATCCGTTAAGGCATATCTTAGCATGTTGTTTTGTGAATTGTAAAATGATAGGTAGTTAACACTTATTGTTTTTGTCTATTTATAATTAAAGCTTTTTTATTGCTTTCTTGAAAGTTCTAGCTTTTGATGCTTGCTCTGTTTGTTTGTTTTTTTTGTCAAAGGGTGAATGTGATGATTTGTTTATTATGTATGAAATTTTTTATTGTGGATTGTGATGATGGAGTTAGGATCTTTTTGATTTTTTGAGTTTTATGATGTTATTTTTGTTTTTTTCAGGGGACTAACCTAGGGCCTCAAGGGGCTCATCAAAGACAAGCCTTGCCTATGTTGTACACGCAGAGGCTTGTAGTTTGCTTGGTTTGATAAGAACATGTTTTTATCTTTCTGTTTTGTGGATATTTTTGGACTTTGAATTTTTTGTGATTGTTTTTGGATTTTGAATTTTTTGACTAAGTTGAAAGATGTATAGGAGTGAATTTGCACCCCTCCTGTAAATTCCCCTTTCACATCCCTCCACCTTAGAAAATCAAACCTAACTAAGAAATTCCACATCACCCATCTGCCCCACATCCACTTGGCGCCTATTTTTTGTGTCAATGGGGGAGTATTTGTCAGGGACACAAGTGTGGTGCATGGATGTCTGTGTGGCGCACTGTCATCCTTGATAGATTATTGCCTCTGGAGTTCGCAGGGATGTTACATTCTCTATAGGGCATGAAGCGTAACGTCTCTATGTTGACTAGCCGACCCAAAAACAAATCTTTGCCTCCTAATCTCTCTTCAAATGCATAATTTTCACTATCACTTCATCTCTTTAGCATCTCTTGAGTGATCCTCTTCACAATTCTAGCCATTCACTTGATCTCTTGAGCATTCTCACATAATTCCTTGAGCATTATAACAGCTTGTTACTCTATCAACTTCATTTTTGTATGTGTTGTGCTACCATAGAAGTTGTGAGTTTGGAGTCTTGTGAGACCTCCCTTCATCATTGTTGCAGTTGTGTCAACTCTACCAAGCTCATTGTCTTGCATTATCCCTTCATTGGCCTTGAGTGCCTTTGGGTGTAGGTGGTATTGCTTCATTGTCCTCTTTTGTTGTGGTTTGATAGAGTAGCATTATATATTTTTTAGTGTTCAATATTATTCTTTCCTTTATCAAATTTTCCACTTCATGGCTTTCTTGGCTGTTCGTATGCAACCCAACATTTTCCCCTCTCTTGGTTGTGTGTAGGTGTACGTATGCATGGAGCTCACTAGCAAACTAGACTCTCAGTGAGTTGGCTTTCGTCACCCTTACTTTCATTTACCTCCTTTACCATTATACAGTTATTTCTTGTATTTTATCATTTTGTTCTTTTTGTTAAAATTAGTTAGCTAGAGAGTTAGTAATGTTTTTTGTTTCCCACACTACATTTCACGCTTTCTGGTCGTACAAACGCCAACACACTAGAGAGACGCCAATGCATCGCGCTGTCATCCTTGAGCCACGTTGCCATCCTTGGGAAGAGAGCTATCTGAGGTGCAATTTGGACTCCAAAAATTGGCTTGTCTAGCCTCAGTCAAGTTTTTGGATCTATAGAGTGATAGAAGCACTTGAGTGTGCTCTCAATTCTCTATCCTTGACCTAAATAAACATTAGCTTGAGGTAAGATAGGGAAGCCCTCCTCTCTTGGCTCTCCGTGACTTGGAGCCTTGGTGTGGTTGGTCCCCCTACCTTACAAAAGAAAGCATGATAGACACCTAAGGGGACTAACCTACGACCTTAGGGGTTGATCAAAGATAATCCTTGCCTACATTGTACACGTAGATACCACATAGTTTGACTGTTGTTGACTCAAAGCATAAAATGTTTTTGGAATTCAAACAACATTGATAACTTGGATTGATATTCCACTTTTGTTTGTAAAGGATATGTTGCGGGAAATTCTACTTGAGCTAGCCATGAGGTTCAAGCAAATGTTGATATCTTATACTTTTGAGTGAAGGAATAATCCAAAGTTTTTTTTGATTTTGTTGTTTTCTAGATGTTTTTGATTTTCAAAAAAAATTGGATGTTTTTTTTATTTTTTATAGTTTTGACCACGATAGGATGTACAAAGATATAATCCACGACCAACTTCAAGAAGTTTCCCTCAATTTGACACAAGACTACTTTCCTAAATCAATAATTGTAGACACATAAAATTGACCTAGGCTTGCAAACTTTATTTTTCTCCATATTTCTTTTGGTCCTAATTCAACTATTAATTAAATAATTCTCAATTATTTAATTAATTCATATCTTTTATTCCTCCTAACTATTTAAATAAATAAATTACATTTATTTTATTTAAATATGTCGCTAATTTCTTATGTCTATAATTAAATAAATTCCTAAATTTATTTAATTATTATTTGTCTACTACTTCCTCTTGATTATTTAAATAAATAAACTTTATTTATTTATTTAAATACGTGATTAATTTCTTATGTCTTCTTATAATTAAATAAATTCCTATGATTTATTTAATTATTGTCCACCTTACCCTTTTCTTCCATAATTAAATAATTATTATTATTGATTTTTCTTCTAATTTAAATAAAATCATTTATTTAAATTCTCCACTTTCTATTTTCCCACCAAGTAAATAATTTGAAACAATTATTTACTGTCACATGACCCCACCACTCTTGAATTAAATTAATTTTTAATTCAAAAGGTCAACATCACCTCTTGAATCAAATAATTTTAAATTATTATGTGATTCTCTAACAACTTTGTTTTTCGCGCCTAATATCTTCTTGTTACATGCATTCTTGACTTTTTATTTTATTTTCCTAAAATCAAATCTCAACCATTCATTTCAAATTTTTCCCTAACCCTAATTGCTAGTGTTCACATGCAATTTCAGCCTTTGATCTTAGGGCTTTGTCAAACTTCCAATCCTAGCCATTTATCCAAAATTGACTTTTCTATAAAAAGGAAATGTCAACCTCATTTTGTCACTTCATGCTTGAGAGACCTCATGCTTGCACACTTCATGTTTGCAAACTTTTCATGCTTGCAATTTGTGAGTACACTTGCAATTTTGAGTCAAATCCTTCAATATTTGCTTGAATCTTTGTCATAGGTCTTTGTTGGTCCTTAAAATTTGAGGGAAAATATCATTTTATAGAAAATGGAGAAGGGAAATGAAGGTTAATCATGGAGGGCATGAAGGCTATTTGGTGAAATTGTTCCTTTCTTTTATGCTATTTTCCTCCTTTGTGCTTCATTGTTTAGATAGGGTTTGTTTTATGCATTTTATTTCATGCTAACCTAGATTTTTACCTTAGTTATGTTGATGTTTGCAAAGTCGGTCTCCAATTCCAACAATCTCCTTGATGACAAGATAATAAATTAAATGATAGCTAAGGCTGTTTAATTTATATATAGTGATTGGATAAATTCAAGAGACATGCCATTAATAATAAATGGTGATTAATTATTGAAGAGGTTTGAATTATAAAGAGAGACAAATTTCTAAGAGGGTCGACTTCTTACATATTGGTATCACGTCTTTTCAAAGAAGGATGACTTGTGATCTTGAAGAGATGCATCCTCTCTTTCCATCTTGTATATATACACCTCCATTGTATCTCATTTGGTATCGATTCATTCCATTCATCCCAAGTGTGAATTTATCTTCAAGGCAGATCAAAGTTTTACAAGATCAAGTTTGGCATTATTGGTGGCTGAGATTTCATCAGCAATTTGTCTCTTTGTATTTATGTGTTGCATCATTCTTTGATGCTTATATTCAGGCCTTCATATCGGCCTCTTGTAAGGATATCATTATTGTGTTGATTCAATATATAAGTGATATATTGTTGTTGGGTTTTTCTCCCTCAAGAGGAGGGTTTTCCCAGGGTATTTGCTATGTTATTGTGTCTAATTTTGAATTAATCTTTTGTGCATTACATCTGATCATAAAATTAAAATGGTATCATAGTGGGTGTGAAGAAGATTGTGATCAGATTTCTTATTACAACAATACTCTTTATTCTCTTTCTCATTGTTGTTTATCTCTATCTCTTTGTCAAGATGGTGAATGGTCTTAAGATTGAGGATAGACTCAAAGGTGCATCAAATTACACATCATGGAGGTTCAGAATTTTGCTCACCTTGGAAGAGAATGATTTGGCTGAGTTTGTGGAGACTAAAGTTCCCGAGCCTACGGAGGAGGAAGAGAAGGTCCACTAGAGGAAGAAAGACATCAAGGTGAAGAAGATGCTAGTTGATGTTGTAAAGGATCATATTGTTCTGATTGTCCCCAAGTTGAAGACATCAAGAGACATGTTCAAAAATTTGGAGGAGATGTACGAAATCGACAACATAGCTAGGAACTTGCACTGAAGCAACAACTCCATCATGTGAAGATGGAAAAAGGAGAAACGGTTATTGCTTACTTCATGAGGATTTCAGAATTAAGAGATAAACTCTCTACAATTGGTCATGTGGTTGACGACAAAGACTTGACCATGCTTGCTCTTAATGGTCTTCCTTCATCTTGGGAGTCCTATATTCATGGAATTAGTGCAAGATCAAAACTTCTTAAGTTTGATGGTCTAAGAGCGGATTGCATTCAAGAGGAGTCTAGGTTGGTGGCTAGAGGCATTGGTCAAAGCTCAACTAATGAATACATTCATGTCCTCACCTCTCAATCTTCAAAGAAGAAAGGGAAAGATGGGAAGAAAGGACACTTCAAGAGGAATTGAGATAAAGGAGCTGATGATGCTCCTACATTCAAGAAGAAGAGGGACCTATCCAAAGTCCAATGCTTTAGATGTGATAAGTATGGTCACTTTGCTAAACATTGTCCAACCAAGCCTAAGCAACAAGCCACCATTGCAGATGTTGATGATGCCTCTCCATAGAAGGACTCATGTGAATACTTGTTCTATTCAACATTATCAAGCAATGTACCTATCAACACCAACACTTGATTGATTGACAGTGGTGCCTCTTGACACATCACTAGTTTTAGGGAGCATTTATCAAGCTTGGTGGAGAGAGATTCTACTGAAAAAGTCATTATTGGAGATTATGCTAGCTACTCGGTGAAAGGAATTGGGACCTCTACTCTCCACTTGGATTCTGACATTACCCTGTAGTTGAATGATGTTCTTTATGATCCAGGAATCAAGGGTAATCTTGTTTCCATTTCAACCTTGGAAGACAAAGGATACCAAGTTGCCTTCTCTAAAGGAAAATTTCTTGTGTGGATGAAGAATTCCAACTTCAAGATTGCTTAGGTGATTGGTGTTAGACATGAGAGCCTCTATAGGCTATGCACTCACCCACTCCAAGCATTAGTACATGATTCTTCAAGCTTGTGTGATCTTTGGCATCAAAGATTGGCTCACCTTCACTTTTGATCTCTACCTATTATGGAGAAGATGGTCACGGGCCTTCCAAAGTTCAACTAGGAGCATGGAGGTACTTGTAGAGGCTACACAATGGGTAAGAATATAAAAGCTCCATTTCATAATAGAGAAAGTAGATCCAAATGTATTCTAGATCTCATTCATTCTGATTTATGTGGTCTAATGTCTATTGCTTCTTTGAGTGGTTTCTTGTATTACATTCTTTTTATTGATGACTACTCTAGAAAGACTTGGATTTATTTCTTGAAATCTAAAGAATCTTAGGAGGTATTAGAAAGGTTCAAGGAATTCAAAGCTCAGGTGGAAAAATTTTCTGGGAAGGGGATCAAAGTCTTGAGATCTAATAATGGAGGAAAGTACACTTCTGACAACTTTCAAAACTATTGCTTTGAAGCTGGGATTAAGAGGGACGTCAGTGTCCCTTATAATCCTCAACAAAATGGTGTTGCTGAGAGGAAGAACAGATCAATCCTAGAAGTAGAAAAATCCAGGATTCGTGACCAAGATCTACAGACCTTCCTTTGGGCAGAAGCATCTAGGATGGCAATCTATGTTCAGAATAGAATTCCTCACCAAATCCTAGAGAACATGACTCTTGAAGAAGCCTTTATTGGGAACAAGCCAAAAGTGAGTCATATGAGGATCTTTAGATGTCCAGTGTATGTTCATGTACCAAAGGAAAAGAGGACCAAGTTGGAGCCTTCTAGAAAGAAGGGGATATTTGTGGGTTACAGTAAAACATCAAAAGCCTACAAAATCTATGTTCCAGGACAAAAGTTGATCGAGATCAGTAGAGATGTCACATTTGAGGAAGATGTTGCATTTAGAATATCCAAGGGAACTCATATGGAGATTGACAATAAAGAGTCTCCTCAAGATATGGAAGTTGACCATACTCCTGAGATTCAGAGGGAGACTTCAGAATTGAAAGATGTTGATGATCTAGTTGAGCCCTTAGAACCTACTAATGGTCCTACCGATATTGTGATTGGGAGAAAAAGACCTCTTTGGGCTAGGCAGGCGATGCAAGAGGAAGAAAGGTTTGCAACACCTAGAGGAACCTTTAGAGAAAGTAAGAGACTGCATAAGTTCTCGAGTTATGTTGCTTTGATGAGTCAGATTATTGAGTCAGAGCCTTCTAGTGTTCAGGATGCTTCTATTCAACAAGTTTGGAGATATTCTATGTCAGAGGAGTATCAGACAATTCTCAAGAATGATGTTTGGGACATCGTTCCTAGACCCAAAGGAAAATCAGTGGTATCTTCAAAATGGCTCTTCAAGATCAAGCATGCGGCTGATGGGGGCATTGAGAAGTACAAGGAAAGATCCGTGGCTAGAGGGTTTTCACAAAAAGAAGGATTTGACTATGAAGAAAAATTTGCTCCAGTTGCTCGCTATACTTCTGTCAGAACCATCATTGCCATTGATGCATCTAGAGGATGGAAGATTCATCAGATGGATGTGAAGACAACTTTTTTGAATGGTGTGATCCAGGAAGAAGTTTATATCGAGCAACCTGATGGATTTGAGGTACATGGGAAGGAGTCTCATGTTTGCAGGTTGAAGAAGGCCTTGTATGGTCTTAAGTAGGCTCCTCATGAATGGTACAGAAGGATTGATCATTACTTGTCAAGCTTGGGATTCTCTAAGAATGATGCTGACTCAAATCTATATTTTAAGGTAATGGATGGTGAAGCATTGATTTTGGTTTTGTATGTTGATGATTTGATTCTTACTAGAGAATATCACCTTATTCTCAAATGCAAGAAGGAGTTGGCTTCTAAATTTGAAATGAAGGACCTTGGGCTCATGCATTATTTCCTTGGCTTAGAATTTTGGTAGAAGCCAGATGAGATGATTCTAATTCAAGGGAAGTACACCATTGATATACTTAAGAGGTTTGGTATGATGGATTGCAAATCCATGTCTACACCTATGGAGACCAACCTACATAAGTTGAAGGAGGCTGCAGCTAGTTTAGACCTGGTGGATCCCATGATGTTTAGGCAGTTGATTAGATCCTTGATGTATCTAGTCAACACTAGACTAGATATCTGCTATGCAGTAAGTGCACTTAGTCAGTTCATGTGTGAATCGAGGTAGATACATCTTGTTGCAGAAAAACATATCATGAGATACTTGTGTGGAACAATTGGATATGGGTTGAGATATTCTTCATATGTGGATTTGAAGTTGCATGGTTATACTGATTCTGATTGGGCAGGGTGTGTCACTAATCAGAAGAGCATCTCTGGATGTTGCTTTAGTTTGGGATTTGCTATCATTTCCTAGTGCAGCAGGTAGTAGTCATCTATAGCATTGAGTACAACAGAGGTAGAGTATATTGCAACTTGTGTGGCAGCTGGGGAAGCAGTGTGGCTTCAAAAGCTCCTTGCAGGATTGTTTGGACAATCAATGGAGCCGACTATCATTCATTGTGATAACCAAAGCTGTGTGAAGCATTCTGTCAATCTTATGTTCCATGACAAAACTAAGCATGTGGAGATCAAATACCATTATATCAGAGATATGGTATTGAGGAAAGCAATTCAGTTGAGGTATATCAGCACTAATGAACAAACGATAGACATTCTCACCAAGCCTCTCTCCAAGATAAAGTTTGAGTACTTTTGAGACAAGCTTGGTATGGTGGAGAATTAAGCCCTAGCTGAGAAGGAGTCTCAGTATCAATGATCTTATTTAATGCATTTCTCTTTGAGAGAGATTTGAGGTGAAAGTACTTGTTAATGCATTTCTCTTTTGAGATTTGAGGTGAAATCCCTTGTTTCCACCCTCTGGGAGAGCCATGGTGGATGTCATGTGTGTGACTCCATGAAAGCATCACGACAGAGATTCCATGATGATTTTCTTATAGTTGTGTTTCACCCTCTAGGAGAGCTATGGTGAACATCATGTTGAGGTGACAACATCACATAAGTGATGAACACTTGTACATACCATACATAGTTGTAGCCATTATGGTTGATATCATGATGAGGTGATATCTTTCTTTTCCACATATGGTTGTAGCCATTGTGGTAGACATCACGATGAGGTGATATGTCTTATGCAGTTGGAGGTTTTCTCCCTAGCTGAGAGGGAGTGTTGATGTTTGCACCATCAGTCTCCACTTCTAGCAATCTCCTTGATGAAAAGATAATAAATTAAATGATAGCTAAGGCTATTTAATTTATATATAGTGATTGGATAAATTCAAGAGACATGTCATTAATAATAAATGGTGATTAATTATTGAAGAGGTTTGATTATGAAGAGACATGAATTTCTAAGAGGGTCGACTTCTTACATATTGGTATCATGTCTTTTCAAAGAAAGTCAGCTTGTGATCTTGAAGAGATGCATCCTCTCTTTCCATCTTGTATATATACACCTTTATTGTATCTCATTTGGTATTGATTCATTCCATTCATCTCAAGTGCGAATTTATCTTCAAGGCAGATCAAAGTTTTACAAGATCAAGTTCGGCATTATTGGTGGCTAAGATTTCATCAACGATTTGTCTCTTTGTATTTATGTGTTGCATCATTCTTTGATGCTTGTATTTAGGCCTTCATATTAGCCTCTTGTAAGGAGATCATTATTGTGTTGATTAAATATATAAGTGATATATTGTTGTTGGGTTTTTCTCCCTCAAGAGGAGGGTTTTCCCAGGGTATCTACTATGTTATTATGTCTGATTTTGAATTAATTTTCTGTGCATTACATCTGATCATAAAACTAACAAGTTACATTTTATTTGTCTTCAATGTGCTTGTCTCCAACAAATCAAATTGGAATCACAAATGCCAACTAGACAAATATGGCCACAACTGCCATTTTTTGAGCCACATTTGATGCTTCGTGATACATATGTGTTCAGGAATGATGCATCTAACAAACTGAGACATATTTGACCTTCACAGAGATGCATTTGATGTGGTACAGCACATCTGACAACTCGAACGATGCATCCATGTTGAGCCGCATTTGACAGACATAGAGATGTATTTTCCCATTGCAAGTTTACTCTTAGTTTTTAGAAACATTTTCTATTTTTCTCTTTTTAAATTTGGTAGGTTAGGGATTTTTGGTTATTGATCTATTGTTGGCAGCATGTGGCAAGCTGGAAGGAGATACTAACCCTTGTTTGGTTCTTGATTCTACAAATATTTTTTCAATTCTAAAGCAACAAACAAACAAACAACCACTATTACAACTTGCATATCACACTTCATGGGTTAAAATGAATTGCATCAACACTCATGGGATTAAAATTGTGAACCCCAATCCTAGACCTACATAAACATAGAAAACAAACACAATATTAGATCCAAATGCAAGTTAGAATTAAGATTCCCTATGAAATTCATCTACAATGTTCAAAATAGGAAGGAACATGAAGAACGTAATAACAAAAGCAATAAAGTCCTATTTAAACATGCAAACTCTCAATCCCATGGGGAAATTGGCCCTTTCCCAACTCCTTTGCAAGCTTGATGATCTTGATGAAGATTGATCCACTTGGTGATGAAGAACAATGTGATTCCTTGGAAAAATTTGCAATAACCTATCTAATATGATGATAAAATGCTATGAAGATGGATGAAATTTCTCTAAATGTGAAGATAGTAACTTTGTTCTTAGTCATGGATCCAAAATACAAAGGAAAGCCTTCTATTTATAGAAAGACAAGATGGAGGAATGAGTAAAATGAAGAAATGTGGGATCATTCAACATCCAATGGCCAAGTGCCACTTGTCAAGATGTGAATGGGGGAAGCTTGAGCACATTTTGATGAATGTGCACAATAAATGATATTAGGTGGATTTTCAAAATCATGAAATGACTTGTTGGAGGGAGAAAGAAATGAATTAAATGCCACTTGGCTCAATGCACAAGGACATGAAAGAGGGCTAAATGATTTATTGGAAGGACAGATCCCACTTGGAGGGATATTCAAACTTGGAGGAATATTCCCCTAAAGATGCCATATTGAGAGAAAATAGAGATTTAATAAATCATTTAAATGTATTTTCATGTGCAAGTGGCAAAATCTAGAGGATTTAGGTGATTAGGATTAAATTAACCCAGATGATGTTAGATTAAAATAAATGAGGATTGATTTAATTTAATAAAATGACTTTAGAGATTTAATTAAATAAAATGATTTATTTAACTAAAGGGAAACTATAGGGTTAATTAAATAACATTGATTTTTTCAATTAACCGGAGAGAATAACTTAATCAGATGAATAATGATTTATTTAATTAAGAGATGAAATATGATGATTTAGCTAAGAATATGATTCAAGATGAAACGATATTAGTAATCAGGAACAAGTGTGTCGATATATTTTCTATGTCTACATTTTTCCCCTCTTTGAAGCAAAGTACTCGATGCGTTGGTTCAAAGAATAAACTGTCTTGATGAAAATTTAAAAAAAAATCTGATTTTCAAAATTGCCCCATTGCTACCCCAGCGAAAAGAAACATGCGGATATACTGCCCCCTCGAGAGAACAATTTTTTTTTATTTGAGGGTGATCTCATGAAAAAAGAGGACAAAGTTCCTGACAGTTCTAGAAAGTCTCTGGGATGCCAAAAAATGCAAAAAATGATGCAGAAACGGCCTTCAATTTGGGTGAAAATGGGATCGAGGGTCCAAAACCCTAGCTGGATGGCTAAATAGGGTCAAAAACCCTAATTCTTAGGCTTAAATAGGCCTCAAGGGGCCACTTCCAATTCATTTGCACACATATCCTTTAGAGAATTCTGTAATTTGAGCTCTGAGGACTGATCGAGATGGCGCAACACATGCTTCCACGACACATTTCTGATCGCGAGCAAGTGTACTATAGGCTTCCTAACATAGGACCCGTGGTATGTCATCTTTCCCCAACTTTGCTTTTTGATTTTTTCATG
The DNA here is from genome assembly GCA_007258455.2 of Sequoia sempervirens. Classification (NCBI taxonomy): domain Eukaryota; kingdom Viridiplantae; phylum Streptophyta; class Pinopsida; order Cupressales; family Cupressaceae; genus Sequoia; species Sequoia sempervirens. The sequence continues at coordinate 441,870,969 of VDFB02000003.1, forward strand.
CATTTATTAGGGTCCAAAGTCAAACAAAGTCAAGAGGTACTATATAGCACTGCTAAAAAGCTTAAATCAGCATCACGCATGCTCAAACTGCGTTGTAGGTTAATATAGCACCATAGCGGTGGACTTTGAAAATTTAGGGTTTTTCGTAATGAGCATCGCATGTGCACCCAGTGTCGTGGTGGTCCTATTTAGATTTTAGGGTTAAGAGGTCAAACTAGGTCGTTGGCAAACTGTGCCGCGACAATGGAGTTTGTCTTCCAGCGACGTAGTTTGAAAGTTTCAAACAACAACGCAATTGTGGATAGTAATGCATTTGCTATTTCAGTCATGCAAACCTCAAATAGAATCCCAATTTTTTTACAAAACTTAACGGAGTAACTTTGCTAATGCAGGAGGACATGTAGCCAATCCATTCATGGGAGCACAGGTCATCCATTTTGGCCAGATTGACCGAGGATCCTCCTTTGGATGAGATACAATAGGAGCACCTGGGGGTTATTGGATTATGGTACATTGCTTATGCCCCACCGACCAAGACACACTTAGGGATGATGATAGCACTGGCAGAGCGCTGGCACAACAAGACTTCTTCATTCCACCTCCCCATAGGCGAGGCCGTAGTGACCCTAGAGGATGTGTGATGCATTCTTTGATTGTCGATCCACAGAGAGAGGGTCGTTTATGATGTGGAAGCCAATAGAGACACCTGTTACGATATCATGGGCATTGATGAGATTTTTTTTTAGGAGGGCCAGATCGAGCTCGAGCGGTATAGAGCTATGGTACCGCCCTTCAGATTGATAGTAGTTGCAATCATTTCGGGACTCGTGGCACGAAACTGACATGTGTGATACTTTAGCCCAGGATGGGGGCTTGATTGCGATCGGATGCTCCGACAGAGGGAGTGCTTCACCTGGGGGCTGGTGATGTTTGCCTCATTGTACTATGATCTTCATGAGTTCACATATTGTCATAGCAGGTCCATCGAATTAGGGGTCACACTTCTCCATATCTAGGCCTAGGAGCACATTGCAGTGCTTTTCCCTGTGAGATTCATACATGTAGCCATGGATCCAGATGACCCATTCATCTAGAGATATAGGGGTGGACTTTCATTTTCTCACATAGGAGCAGTAGGCATGCGACACTGGCGATGGGTTCTTGATGAGATGACAATTTTTACTTCGAGACCCTATAATTGTATGTTGGCCTAGTATGATGATGCACAACGACTATTCTTTTCCAGATAGGACCGGATGATGTAGGGAAGGGAGCATACTATTATTAAGAGGTACTTTCCTAACATAGTGGCCTGCTAGTTCAAGGACACACAGGACTGCCTCAATGACCAATACGTGGCCATCTTCATATGTACCATGAGGGATATGGCATGGGGTCACATGATCCTAGCAGTGGATGTCATTCAAAGTTTCATGCAGCTGGCGGCCAAACCATAGCCTTATGATCAAGGATAGGTGAACCCAGAGACCACACAGGCGTACAGAGATTGGTTCCGTCCCCTAGTCAGATTGACAGTTCCTGGTGCACAGCTACTGAGGAGGAGACCTAGAGGCTGAGGTGCAGGGCACAAGTGGGGTCGAGCAGGCAAGGGAGACGAGGATAGTGACAGTGACAAGGACAACAATGGTGGCAAAGGCAGAGGCAGAGGAGGAGGAGGACCTCCTCCCCACCAGCCAAAGCAGCACAGGGATGGTCACCTGGACCAAGATAGGCAGTCGACACCACCCAAAGATGGTCATCAGGACCAACCACCTGTCCAGCTAGCACCATAGTTAGACCCTAGGGATGGGTAGATTTTGCAATTATAGGCACAGGTACAGGGTTTGTACGGACAAGTTGCTACTTTGACAGTAGAGAGAGACTAGCTGAGGGTTGAGCAGGACCAGGCCATCCAATAGAGACAGGCTACAGATTTGTAGGCAGCATCAGAGATGGGTCAGAGACAACAACTAGAGAGTATGGCTGCATCCTCTTCCCAGAGTTTAGTTTCATTGCAAGCATACAGGGAGGTGGTCCGAGAGGCCGATTATTATAGATTTCACTATCATCAGGTCATGCCTCAAGCATCTCGGGTCCCAGAATATTCACAACAGATAGGATATAGGCCTCCAGAGGGTCACAAAGAGAGGTCAGGTGGCAATGGGAGTAGCTAGTAGGGCTAGCCCACTTTTGATCAGAGACATGATTCTTTTTGTGATTCATGGGCTCATTTTTGATAGCCCCAGGGGCGATTTGTACTTATATTGATATACACACATGATCCTGATTTTGTACCATGATAGTGCATTATTTTGATGATATATATGAGATGAGACAATTTGATCTAATGTATGATGTGTCCTATTTGATTTATGTATTTATGGATGGATGTTTAATTTCTATATGCAATGGTCTACATGTGATGCAGTGATTTATTTTTTCTGTATCTTTTCTTGTGCACTTTTTATGATAATGTATGGATATGCAAAATGTTATGATATTTAAATGCTTATACTAACAAATCTCTATTATGCACCTAATGGATGATAAAATGTATGAGATGCAATCTTTTTATTTTCAATACTTTTCTCATGTATGATATGGCGATGCATTTATGAATGATATGATGATGAAAATGCATGATGATGCATATGATATGGCGACATATTTATGGGTGATGATACTTCTGTGTTTATGTGATGGATGCAAATGCATGGTTTATGAGATGCTTATAATAACTAATCTATATTAATGAAAAAAATGCAATGTATGTTACATGATTAATGTTTCCTATATGGCACGATATGATATGCATTATGCTGACGGTTTGTGGATGTAGGATGGATGCATTAGGCGATGATGATTAACTATCATGGTACCGTGTTAGCATGGAAACAAGATAGAAGAAAATAAGAGACTCCAACAAGTCAAGAGATGATGCTAATGATGATGATCTTTCCTACCCAGGAGTTGGGATTTTGAAAGGGCCAATTACCTTATGTTTGATAACACACATAGGCACGATGCATCAAGGTATAAAGGACCAAGATGGTGTTGTATCTAGTGTGATGGAATTTGACCTAACAATCAGATAAGAGTACTCCTATTCACACCTGGCATATGAAACCTTATTTAAAATGCGGTTTAGATATTCCAAATATCTTGGACCAAAACATAGAAAAGCAAGCCTTCCCATGTGGTCAACAAGATATCTAAAACACCTTCCCTACACCTAAACAAAGCATGTATGACCAAGGTTATATTACAAGAATATCTAACAAGTACAATAGATAAAAAAGATAATGATCATTGCCCCATTCCTTTCTCTCTAAATCCCTTTGTTTGGACATCATAGAGAGGTCATTGGAATGAGCGCAATAAGATAAGTCAAAAGACAAAGATGAAGTAAACAAACAAGTTAATGCTCTTCAATACTGCTAGCCAAGACTAAACTACAATGATGCCTGATGTTGATGTCTATTGTAGGAAGGATGCATCCTAGGACATGATGTTATCAGATGATTGATTTGGGACTGATTGGATGATAGGCTATTGACACAAAGATTTGACCAACTTGTTTACGTACTGACCTAGATTTTAGACTTTAACGTTTGAGTTTTCACTTAAGACCTGTTAGACTTGTTTCTAACTGTTTCACCAAAGGTTGAAGATGACGATGATTTATTATGAGTGATGTTTATTGCGGGTGAAAGCAAGATTAGATGGATGGATTTTTTTTCAAATATTTGGATGTTTTTTGAAGTTTTGAAATGTTTGAGGCTATTTTTGGTATTTTCAAGATTTTACAAGTTTTGATTTTTGATTTTCCAAATTTTTTGGGGTTTTTTGAGATTTTGACCAAGAGACTAACCTAAAATCCTATCTTAGGGTCCTTGAGGGCTGATCAATAGATTATCCTTGCCTACGTTATACATGAAGAGACCATGTAGTTCGACTAACACAAACTCGATTATTCATGAAATATGAACAAATGGATTGCCAGTTTATTATGATGGACTCCTAAAGGACTAACCTAAGTGTCTCGAGGGATGATCAAAGATAAACCTTGCCTACGTTCAAAGCTCGGAGATGACTTAGTTTGACAAGAAAACTCTGTTTTTGACTTTTTTGACTGACTTTTTGACCTGTTTTTGGGTTTTGATATGTTTTGAATGTTTTTGGATTTTTTTTGTTTTTATGAATGTTTTTGTATTTTTTTCTTTTATGAATATTTTTTTATATTTTTATTTTAGGGACTTCAAGAACATACAAAAATATGATCTGATGGGAACATGCCCCCAACGCGATGCAATAGACTACTCCGATAAAAGCAGGACAAATTGACCTGGAGAATGGGCCGAGTAGTACTAGGAGGGATCATGACACGATCACAAGACCAAGATATGATGCAGATGCAGATGGGTGATGGATAGAGATATGGAATGCGATGGATGATAAAAGTGTGATGGATGGATGATGCAGAACAATCCGTAAAGATCCTGGTGGATGGAAAGTGCTAATTTACACAAGGTGCCTATTTTCCAGGTTTTCACCAAGGTAATTGCCCAAAGTGCCACCGAAGTGGTTTTCACTAGAGGATGATTTTTCTAATTACTGTTTTAATCCTTTTTCTAATTTTTTTGGATTTTTTGCTTTTTTGAATTTTTTGTTGTCACCAAGATGCCTGTTTGCCAGGTTTTCTTTAGGGTGACCATTTTTTCAAGACATTTTCTAATTTTGTGATTTTTTGGTTTTATACCTTGCAAGATTAGGCATAAAGCTTTTTGAGATGGGAGTTGTTCATGGGCTCCTACAAAGGCTCGCCTTCCAGTGTTGACAGCCAATATGCCCCTGAATTCTAACTTGTTGTGATGACAAATTGTCCCAACCAATTGGGTTCAAATTTTCCTTTGTCGTTTGGATTTGGGACATTCTTTTGATTCTCCTTTAGCACAAGTTCTCCTACCTGGAATGTTCAACTCTTGGTCTTCTTGTCATAACTTCACTTGAGTAAGTTCTGATATACTTGCAGATGATTCAAGGCCTCCATTCGCCACTCATCTAGTAGTTCCAGCTCATTCAATATTGACACCTGATATTCCTCATCCATGATGAGATTTTGCAGTGATATTCTTAGTTATGGGAGCTCGATCTTGATGGGGAGTATGGCTTTTGATTCGTATACCAGGGAGAAGGAGGTGGCACCTGTTGGTGTGCAGATACTGGTTCGATAGGCCCAGACAGTGGGATTCAGTTGGAGATGCCAATCATGACCAGCTACATTGACCATTTTCTTCAGGATTTTCAAGATGGTCTTGGTTGTAGCCTCAACTTGGTCATTTCCTTAGGGATAATACGGGGTGGAAAAGCAATGTTGGATTTTGAATTTATAGCATAGGTCACAGACATCCTAATTTTTGAATGGTGTCCCATTATCTGAGATAATGGCTTGTGGGACACCATAGCGACATATTAGGTAGTTTACGATGAACTTAGATATATACTTTCCAGTAATGTAAGTTATTGGTATGGTTTCCACCTACTTTATGAAGTACTCAATGGCAGTAATGATAAACTTGTGGCCACTAGATGAGGTGGGGGTGATTTTTACAAGAAGATCGAGGCCCCATGCAAGAAGGGACAAGGTGTGACAATCAGATGGAGCTCTTGACCTGGTGCATGGATGAGGTCCCCATGTTGCTGACATTGTAGACACCTTTTGACATAATCATGTGCTTCTCTTTCCATATTAGGCCAATAGTACCTCGTCCTCAACAATTTCTTGGCCAAGGTCATACCGCTCGAATGAGAACCACATATGTCGTTATGTACCTTAGTTAGGGTATTCAATGCCTCCTCAACATTTAGGCAATGTAACAAGGTTCCTTCAACGCTTCTACGGTAAAGGGTATCTCCTAGGATGACAAAATGTGATGCTTTTTTGACAAAGGTTCTCTTGAGGTTTGGGGTTACGTCAGCTGGGAGGACTCCTATTTTTAGATAAGTGTATATATCATGGTACCAGGGATCACTAGGAAAAGTGATTTTGCACACAAATTCGGACTTCGATACCTCGAATGTAGGCATGAGAAGCTGCTCTACTAGGAATTCATGCTTTGGGACATTGCAAGGGATGTCCAATAGGGATCCAATTGTCACCATGGCATTTGTCGCTCTGTTGTTTTCTTTAGGTATCTACTCAAATGTGATCTCAATGAAGGACTCCTTAAGACTTTCCACCAATTTCTTGTATGGACTTAGCTTGTCGTCTTTAGTCTGCTACTCATCATTTACTTGATTGATTATTAGCTATGAATTCCCATATACCTTGAGAGTCATCATATGCCACTGCACTATTATTTTGAGTCCTATGGTTAGAGCCTCATATTCTGCAGTATTGTTTGTGTAGGGAAATGCCAACTTGTAGGATCTTGGTATGCAATCTCCCTATGGAGTGATCAAAAAGACCCCAACTCCCAATCCATGTTGTGTGTAGGAAGAATCAAAGTACAACTTCCAGTATGCTCAAGTTGAAGATGGATTCATCAAGAAACTTTGAAATTAGCGGATTCTTTGAATACATTGGTGCTTATGCCAGTTGGTCTTCAATAGCTTGCCCTTGGATGGCCTTACATTCCATGTACTCAATGTCATATTCTTATAGGATCATGACCCATTGGTTGCCCTTCCTGTTAGTATTGCTTTGGAAAGTAGGTACTTGAGTGGGTCGATCTTGGTGATGAGTTTTATTTTATGTGCTAACATGTATTGTCTAAACTTTTCTAAGGAAAAAACAAATGCTAGATATGATTTTTCGATGAATGAAAAATTTAACTCATGCCCTACCATGGTTTGGCTGATATAGTAGATGGCCCTCTCTATTTTTTTTCATTGTGCTGAGCTAGGAGAGCATCGAGAGTTGTTGTTGTTGCTGATATGTATAAGATCAGAGGTTTGTCTAAAATTGGTGGCATAAGTACCAGTGGTGTGAGAAAATACTCTTTGATTTTGTTAAAGGCCTGATCACACTTTTCATCCCATTTTTACACTACCCCCTTGTGGAGTAGGTGATAATATGGGATTGACTTGTCTACTAGTTGAGCTATGAACTGACGGATGGACTGGAACCTTCCTTGCAAGCCTCTCAACTATTTCAATTTCTTAGGTGCCTCCATCTCGAGGATTGCCTTTACCTTTGCGGGATCTATTTCAATTCCTCTCATAGACATAATGTATCCCAACAACTTCCTTGATTGTACACTGAAGATGCACTTCTTTGAATTAAGGAAAACCTTGTATTCCTCAAGTCTATCGAAGATGGCACTTAATGTTGCTATGTGGTCCCTTCTCTATTTGGATTTTGCTAATATGCCTTCAACATGATCCTCCATAGTCTTATGGATCATGTCTTGAAAGATTAAGGTCATGGTCCTCTGATATGTTTCTCTAGCATTCTTTAGGCCAAACAGAATCATGTTCTGGCAATATGTCCCCCATGGACAAGTAAAATTTTTTTTGTGTTGATCTTCTTTGGCTATCATGATTTGGTTATACCCGAAGAATTTTTCCATTAGTGAAAGCATTTCATTTCCTACGGTCATATCTACAATCATATCAATGTTGGGAAGAAAGAAGTCATCCTTAGGACATGCTTTGTTGAGGTCTCTGAAGTCTGTGCAAATACAGATGCCCCCATAGGGCTTTGAAATAGGTACAAGGTTTGAGACCCACTCTGGATAGTCAATTGTTCGTATGAACCCTACATCAAGTAGCTTCTTTAATTCCATTTTAACCAACAAGGCTATATGGGGATGCAATTTTTTGAGATTTTGTCTGACGGTGGACCACAATCTCTAGATCAAGCCTAGGCATGTCGGAATAGCTCCATGCAAAGTTGACCTTTCTCTCTCTTAAGAAAGTAGCTAGGATCTCTTGTTCTTCTGACATCAATGATTCAGCATAAAAGGTGATATGCAGAGTTTCCTCTGTTCCCAAGTTGACTGGGTTGCACTTCTTGGATAGAACCGCTAACTTTTCTTGGTGTAGAGCACTGAGAGGAAGATTGAATCCTTCATCCTCGGGTGCCTCAAAGAGGTTTTCATCATTGCATACATCCTTTATTTTTACTATTTTTGGGTCAAAGAGTGCCACAATGTGGTTTTCACTCAAAGACCTTGAGATTATTTTCAATTTTTTGCTTTTGCAACTAAAGGATTCAATCGTCTCCCCGTAGTAAGCTTGTGTGTCCAGAATGATATCAAATCCAGCCTTGTGATCTCCACGTGGCACTACATCTCGTAGTCCCATGAATTCTGAGAGTGCCTCATCATTTTTGAAAGTGTCTAGAATTGGTGGTCCTCGTTGGTTGTGATCCATGAGCTGGGGGTAGACTAGGTTTATTTCATGGGTTTGATGGTCGTTGGTCTCAAAAGACAAGGTACTAATCATGAGTAGGGAGATGTCTTCGAAAAGAATAGGAAAATTTGTTATGAGGTCCTCGTCACTACTACTCACATCAATTATGTTGAAGGTGAAGTTGTCTAAAGGTAGTCCTATGGATACAGATAATTGAAGGGCAGCTGCATATTGCTGAGGAGTTTTGACCTTCTTAACTGAGGCCCCTTTTCCAAGTATGGTCACCTTCAGAAGGGTACATCTGAGACCAAGATTTCTCATATGCGTCTCCGACATGAGGGGTACTAAAGTACGTTGTCATTTTTTCCAAGCTTTTTGTTTTTGTCATAGCCCATGGCAAGCATCATTTGTAAGCCTTTACTACTATCATCCATAGATAGATCAACTAATGGTATATTGTCTTGGTATAGGAGGTTTGATGGGTCCTCTTCTATTACTTCCCAACCTAGGTCTCCCCAACTCCTAAAGCTGGAGGAGCCTGTTGTGAAGGAAGGTTTGAGATGAGGAAGCATTATTTGACTATAGTCATCCTCGTGACCTAGGAGATTGTGGTAACTCTCCCACCACAAAATAATTTTTTGGAATTGCATAATCCCCACACCCATTTTCCTGGATAATGACCTTGATATCGGAGATGGTGGGGATGGTGAGTTTCTTTATCACAGAAGTGGAGGCAAGGGTAGCTAGGTCGATGTATGGGGTTGAGGGTCCCTCATCGTTCTTAGGCACTTGGGGAATTTTGTAATATTTTTCTTCCAAAGTTTTGCCATAGTAAAATGGTTCAAGATCCCCATGGACAGTGACCTCTTGGCCTTGGCATGGAAACTTTACACACTGGTGGAAGGTGGAACCTACAACTTGCATCTCATGAATCCAAGGATGCCCCAGGAAAATATTATATGGAAATTCCAGGTCGAGAACTTGACAAGTTGTTTCCATGATGGTCAACCCTACTTGAATAGGGAGTTGGATAGTGCCCTGGGACACTCTTTCTTGATCATCATAGGCTCTTATGGTTATGCCTTTTCCTTTTTTACAACATCTTTCGAGAAGCCTGTTGATGGTGTTTTCTGCACAGCAACAACTCAGACAAAATGCAATATTCTATCTCTCTTGAAAGGTTATTCTCAATAATAAATTATTGAAAATCACCCCAAGGTCTCTTGGGTGTTAGGTCATAACAATGCATAAAACAACTCAGATAAAATGTGAAATGCTGGTAATCACAATGGGACCTTACTACAAGCAAACTGTATCTTCCTGTTTATCAAATCTTGCAATAGGATGATCTTTAATCCTAAGTCTAACCAAATGATAAAGAAATAGCAAAAGACAAGGGCGCAAGGATATAATAGAACCTAAACAACTCCTAGAATGAACAATGTAAACAACAGATATTTGGAATGGACCTATCTCAACTAACCAGTTCTTGATCAACCCACAATGCAATCTTACAAGAACGGTGCAATATTCTAAGGTATTTAAATTTTCAAATCATAGACTTGCATCTACAATCGAACTTAAGCACATTGAATATATATGGTCCAGGTTGACTTCACCAGCCTACTACAATCAGATAGTTACTGGGAGTATAGACCAGAGATAGCTACAAACATTCCAAATATGAAATCATAAACATCATGCATCCACCTGAAACTGATTTATTTCTAAATACTAAACCCTAGATTTCCAAGCAATTTGAAAGATAGAACAAAAGAACCATGCAAGATGAAATAACACAAGAGATTTCACCAGGAAAACCATAATGTCTTCAATTGTATTAATCACCAAAATGTTGCAACAATTCAACTGTTCTGATACAGAATTTGCTTCAAGAAACTGAATATCACTTCTAAGGAAAATGCTCTAACTATTGCTCTCACTTCTCTATTACTGTCTAGCTAATGTCTAACCCTTTACAATGAGGCAAAAATGCCAATTAATAGTAAATCCCAAGGTATGTCGGCCCAGCCAAACATTTTTACAAAATAATAAAAAAACTGCCAAAACAGGTCAGCCAAGGAAAAACGAACTAAGGCACACATTAAATGCCATCATCCAGGTCGGCTTTGACACAGTCCCCAAGGAAGTCTGGTCCAATGCATGCCCTATGATAATAGGGAACCACAAATCTCAAAATGAGCATTAACTGCCACTCCCTTTATCTTTCTTCTGAACTGACGACCCTTGGACCTTCAAGAATACTCCATCCAACTCAGCAATCGGTGGCAATGGCAAGACCTTGAGTCGACATTTAATTGAGTCTATTTCTTCCTTAGACCGCTCAACAGTCTTGTTCCAATCTTCCCTACTGGCCATATATATGTCCATCACTACCATGTAGGTGGCTGCATCATCAAGTAGGTGGCCGGTGACAGCTCCATCAGAATCCGGGGCATAAATTTCATGCCACCACTCCTTCAATTGTTCCAAGCTCAGATACTTGGGAGCTATCTTCTTCCTCCCTGTCATTACCTCAAAGAAGGCAATGCATCCATCATAGACCGCAGTAAGCTCACCGTCAATTGACTTCCTTCGTTTCTGTATCTTCTTCAGAGCCTTCTGCCTGATCTGCAATGCCTCGAACCATTCCCACAGCTCATCCAACCTAGAGGAAGGAAGGATTCCATCCTTAGCCAATTGCTCTTTACCATGCCCCAAGATAACCTTCAATTTCTACAAGAGGAGGTCCATGTCATCCTTATCCTGAGACAAGATATGCTCTAACAGCTCCTTTGCCCGGACTGCATCCTTTCCTACAGATAAAATCTCCTTAATAGTATCATCCCCTTTTGTTTGGACATCCACCAGCCAATCTATGGTAGCTTGCGCTGAGGCCTTCATCTTTTCGATCCCGGAGATTGTTTTCTTAGGCAGAAAACCAGGAGTGGCAGAAGAAGAAGGGTGGAGAGATTGCAAAGGTTTCATGACCTCCTCCAAGCATTTCCTTAACCTTTCATTCTCCCTCTTCAGTTCACATTTAGTCTGAGTCTCTCTCTTCAATCTATCAACAATCACTGCACTGGATCCCTCAAACTCCTCAATATCCTGCTCCATGGATGCAAGCCCGAGGTTGATAGTCTGGACATTATAGTCCTGGCCTATAACATCCTCTCTCGTTTTGTCTGCGGCAGGAGTGGCAATGTGGACTACCCTATTATTCATGTCATCTCTTTCCACCCTTAAGATCACCTTGGCAGCTTTCTTTTTCTTTCCTTTGCCGATTTTTGACAATATCTCATCCCAGTCCAAGGGAGTATCTTCAACAATCACTTGCTTCTTCCTTGCAAGTTCCTTCTCCAGCCAATCCGGGGCCACAGGGTCAGTCCGGATTTCTTCTGTCCTAGCATCTTTCGGCTCTTCTGTCACCTTTTCTTCTTCTGTAGTTGCTTTATCATCTTCTTTCTCCGGAAGCTGCCTACCTTGGTCGGCCTCTTCAAATCCTAACTCTGGAAGCACCGATGATGGAGTCCTGGCAGGGATATTTTCTTTTGGCTCAGGTGATCCGCGGCCTCTATCACTTTCTGGGGAGTCCTCATACTGCACCAATGGGGAAGTATGTCTTTCCTCTGTCTCAACTTCAAATTCTGCAACTTCACTAAAAAGTGTCCCCTCCTTAAACGGTTCTGCTTCCCCGCTAATTTCATGTTCACCAGGATTTTCTGGTTCAGGTATGCTCGGTGGAGGAGAAATAGACTTGGATGGCTCCTTAACTGGTAGCTTTGGGGAAGAGTCCTTCTGCTGTGCAACATCCTTGGGAGAGGGAGTTCTTTATTTCCTTGTGTAAACTTTTGTTTTCTCCCCTTCGGAACTCTCCACATCGATAATTGGAGGCTCACCACTCGAAGCAGCCTGATCTTTCTTCTTCGCAATCCTTGTTGTCCTGGTCTTCTTAGGCGGCGGAGGAGCATCTTCTTCTTCTGCTTTCTCCATCTCCTCCTCATCAGAGGACCTGCTAAGTGTCAAGGTCTTTCACCTACGCTTCCCTTTCGGTTTCCTCTTTGTTTCAGGTTCAACTCCCTTGGGACCCCTGACCTTGATCTTGAACGGTGAGGTCTTCACTGTTTTCCCTTTGGGGTCATCTTCCCCGGATTCCTCAGAAGTAGACATGGGGTTGAGATTCCCCATCAATTCGAAGGTGCAAGCTATCTTTGCGTTCTCCAATTCCCAAATTTTATGTTTGACCCAAGAAAGAGTGAACTTCATCACAGGAGCCATTAGGTCCTCTAGTTCTGTAATCTCATCTTCATTCCAGTTAATATCTCCGGCTAGCCTGTCTTTCACTGCCTCATAGGTGTGGTCCTACACCAGATTTCCATCATCATCCAATTGATCCAGGATTAACTTGATGTTGTATTGCCTAATTGCTTCCACAGGGAGCCTAGAGTATATTTTCATTATCGCCTCAAGGTAATCTTTGATATTGACCCAATAATCTTCTAAGTCCTCTTTATGCCTATACTCCCTAGTGGCCTTCCTCTGCGCTTCTCCTGTTACATCAAAATTCATCCTTTTAGAATGGAAGGAGAAACCATATGCAGCCAGTTCCTCCCCTGCGGTGTGAGCTGATTGAATAGAGGGGCACATTTCCACCACACCAATCCTGAGAGGGAAGTCTCCTCCAAAGCCTATCTTGTGCTTCTCCCTCTTCACCACAGCATCAAATTCACAGATTTGTCTCACAACTTCTAATAGCACAATGTGGTCAGTAGGATACCGTGGTAACCTGTAAGGGGCAACCGGGTATCCATCAATCCTGAGGTAGGTGAAGGTAGGGAACTGGATGAACCAGGCTCCATAGTTCTTTATTAGCCCTTTGGCTCCATCGGATAACCTCATGTGCTCAGCATTCTGGAGTGTCCAGGTAATATGCATCGTGAATGCATCATTGGCCCTTCTATAATCTTTGTGCCCCAAATGCAACTCCGGATAAACCTCATAAATTATATTATGTCCAATTGTTCCCCTCGGATTCAGACCTTTGTATGGGTAAGAAATGGCCAACACATACACTACATATGATGACATAGTGAATTTCTTTGCCTCCAGGACATTCCTCAATTGTCTATCAATCTCGGCACTGATGAGTCCTGCCCAGTGATAGTTAGTCCCTTGCCCAATTTTGGTGATCACATGGACCATCCAACTCTCCAACACTCCTGCACTTTTCAATCTTGCCACCCTGCTCAGAAGTGTGATGGCATCATATACATCTGACCTAAACTTAACCCTGTGCAGCTACTTGGGAAACTTTGAATGATGGATTTTGGATTCTCTAGCCATGAGTTGATTATCTGTTGAGCTTTGACCAGCTCATTCTCATAATAGGTCCTGGCAGTGTCAATATTCAAGGAACACACTGAAGGAAGATCTGGCATGCTGAAAGCTTGTGCAATAGAGGCCAAACTAAAGTTGTCCAAGACCCTTCCCTCGGTGCTAACCACCCGCTGTGTGTCAAAATCATATTGTCTAGCACATTCCAAAATTAACTCATAACACTGGACCGCCGGAGGGAAACTTGCCACATGCACCAATCCAGAGTTCATCATCCCTTGCCTCAGGGCTGACTGATCCTTCTCGGCCGTTCTTTGCTTAAACTCCTCATATCTCCAAGCCCCAACATTGGTGTCAGATACGTCAACCCACACAGAAGACACTTAGCTTTCGGGGAGCTGGTTCTTCATGTCCAGTCTCAATCATTTAGTCTCAAAAATGGACGACGCCCCTGTGCCACCCTTAGACTTTCCAGCAGTAGATTTGCTTGATTCGGCCTGCACATCCAAAAATCATCATTAGTATTCAATTTTTATGCCTATTCCAATCCAAAAGGTTAGCACAAATCATATAAATCAATCAAAGTCCATTGTCGACTGCTAATCCTTTGAGATCCAGAGAAATCAGATAGTCCGGGAAAATCATGCAAACCGGGAAAACACCATCGGGGCAGAATTTTGGAGAAATCCAACCTAGACGGATTCCTGCTGCCAAAGCATCATTAGTCAGATAAATCATTAGTGCAGATGAAAAAATAGAAGATAAGCATGGAATTCACTCATTGGCAACAAGGAATAAGCTTTAAACAATCGTTCCATTAATCCTATCATCGAAACATTAAAAAGGACACCACCAGACAGGAAATCTGGAAAAATCTGGATGGAACAGATTTTTTGTGGACAGCTTAGAATGTTTCAGAAATAACCTCAATCCGCGGAATAAGCCGAAACCAGGAAAATCTGAAAGCAGCGAAATTCCGCGACGACTTCGGAAACCCAAAAAATGGCGAAACGCGAAGCAAAATTCAAATGAGCACGGTATCTTCCCTTCCTGAGTTCTAATGGTTTCGAACCTGACAGCAATCCACAAAACTCGGGGCGCAAAAGGATTTCCGACCCTCAAAACTCTCAAAGGATGAATCCCTATATCAAAATAATGATGCCCTAATCTGAATAACCAGACCTCCACCATTAATATCATAGCAAGCTTTAAAGTTTAAAATATCAGCTAAGGATTTACCTAAAGCACTCAAATTTTCACAAGACGGGGAAGTCAACGTGATACAAGGACAAAATCGTTCAAGCAAAATGAAACCTTCGTTCTGAGCCGAACACTGAGGAAAACCCTAACTTCGCACACTAGCAAATTTCACACCAAAAAGCAAGCAATCTAATCGAGGACCCCGTCCAATGGATGCACACGCCGTCTCATGGATAAATAGAGCCCATAGGGCACGTGAAACAGGGTTCTACAACAAAAGACGAGTCAAACCCTGACTCTACAAATATGAAATCAAAATCAACCAAGGGCCAACCCAAAACTAACAATATCCAATGCAGAAACCCTCAATCACCACGCAAGCAAATGGAAGGGCAATGATAACATACCATGGATCGATGCGGATGAAGTTCGGGCTTGAAAAGATGACCACGCAGCAAACAAACACGTCCAAGCAGTAAAACCCAGACACTGGCACCCAAACAATCCTCACGCAAACAAAACAAGATCAATTCTCAAAGCTCAAATGGAAAACTTAATCGCCAGAGCAAAACAAGGGAGCAATGAAATTAGAATGATGGTTGAAATACCCTAAATCCGCCCTTATACCCATCTGAGCAAAGGTACCTCGACCATTAATGCACGACAAGACATTTCTGACAAATCCGCAAACCCGAGCCCAACACAGAATTTCGAAAAATCCCAGGATGCGCAGAAACACCGATTTCGCGGAAATGCAGAAACCGGGGAAATGAGGAAGATCGGGATTTTAGAGTAGACCGGGAAAATCCACCAAGGCCAGAAAATCCCGGAGTCAGGCAAAAAACCAGAACCGGAGAATCCTGCCAAAAACGGACAAGGAACCAGGGCCCGGGAAAATCCGCCAGAGCTGGAAAATCCCGGAACTAGGTGAAAACTCAGAGTTTGCTAAAAACTCAATTTCAATCAATTCAAACCTCGTAAGGTCATAAGCACAAGCATCCAACATGTCAAAACCCAAAATGATAAATCCAATGAAACCAAAGGTTAAAAAAGACATCCTAAAAGAGGGTCCCCGTACTCCAAGTGGGGTGTGTGGCAAAACCGTACAACAAATCTTTACTTAAAGTTGAAAAAAGATCAAATATTGATTGTGGTTGTGTATGTTGATGATATATATTTGGAGAAATATGTGCAAGAGATTTGCAGAAGAGATACAAAAAGAGTTTGAAATGTCTATGTTTGGGGAGATGAATTTCTTCCTTAGAGTTCAAATCGATCAGACAAAGAAAGGGATATTCATTTCATAGTCCAAGTATATCAAGGAAATGTTGAAGAAGTTTGGGATGAAAGACTCTAAACTGGTATGTACTCCTATGATTATTGGTTGCAAAATGAGTAAGAATGAAGAATATCCTAATATTGATAAGATCAATTACAGATCAATGATTGAAGGAATTTTGTATCTAACTACTATTAGACTGGATATCATGCATGTAGTTTGTCTTTTGGATAGATTTCAAGAAGGTCCCAGAGAGTCACATGTGGCAACAGTGAAGAGGATATTTAGATATTTGAAAGGAACTCAAGAACATGGTTTGTGGTATCCAAAGGCTATTGATATATCTTTAAGTTCTTATACAGATGCAGATTGGGAAGGTTGTGTGGATGATAGAAAAAGTACAAGTGGTGGTGCATTCTTTCTTGGAAGCAGGATTCAGTGCCATTATCTTCTGTAGAGGCAATATACATTATCACAACATCATGTTGCGCATAGGTGTTATGGATGACATAGAATTTGAAGAATATTAGAGTGGTATATGATGAACCTATTCCTATCTCATGTGATAATACACATGCTATTAATATTTCAGAGAATCTTGTAATGCATTCAAGGACAAAGCATATTTCAATCTAGTATCACTTCTTGAGGGAGAAGGTTGCAAAGAATGAGGTGAAGTTGGAGTATGTTCCCACTAAGGATCAAGTTGCAGATATCTTCATGAAGGCTCTTCCTAAGGATAATTTTGAGTATCTCCAGGAGAAGTTGGGGGTTATTGACCCTCCTTTAAACTAGATGCACAAGGATATGCATCAGTCTAGTGGATCTCAAGATTTACTCCTTTTTTCTAGATTGATGTTGGTGGCTACCTCTTAGAGGGAGTAGGTAGTGGCATTGTTGGTTTTTGTAGTCAGGAGGAGTAAGTGTTGTCATTGTGTGGCATACAGGTGTTTTCCTTTGTTAGTTGTGTCAAAGGATATGTGCGGTGGTTACTAGTTGGTGAAGTATGTTGTGTACTCCTAAGGGGGAGTGTGCAGAGAAGGTGTGAAAAAAACAAAGTGTAGTAAAAGATAAGGTAGTTACAGAGCATTTGTTGTGCCTTATAGGTGTTTCCTTTGGGGAAGAGAAAGTATGTATGGTTGATGTCAAAGGGGATGTTGCCCTTTTCCATTGATTTCAAAGGGTATGCTGCATTTTTCCATTTATTTCAAAAGGGGGAGAGAGTTAACTGAAAAATCATATGAATTAAGGGGGAGAGAAGTCTTGAGAAATGATGAAAAGTATTGTGTAAGGTGGAGCAGTATGCACTATGATGCAATATATGAGTTGGTGATCAGAGTTGTTGTTTTTGTTGTTGATGTTTTTTCTATGTGTTGCCATAAATGACAAAGAGGGAGATTGTTGGAATTTTGTGTTATCATTAATGTCAATAGGTCTATGGGGAGATTGTTGGAAGTTTGTGAAGATGCTTTTATTGATTGCATTATTTTATCATTAGTAGCATCACTAATGTCAACCTCTAGTGTTACTTTGATAAGCATGTGCGTGTTGATGAGAAAGTATTGCAAATGATGAGATTATGTTTTTGGTTCTTGGTTTGCAAGTGCTTTTGAGAAAATTTAAATAAAAGAGGAAACAATGTGGTAAAGAGTGTTTAGTGTTTTGTTCCGCATTTCTTCTAGATAGAAGATCTTCCTATGTGGTTTGGATATGTTGATCAAAGGTGTTCAAAGGTTTTATATCTATAGTTTCAAGTTTTGGATTGTTGTGTAGAGAAATTTGTGTTCACTAGTGTGTGAACTGTGTAAGCAGTGCTGGTTTGAGAAATAGTTTTTCCTCACATTTCTCCACACTGGTTTTGGTCTTATGGATATGGAAGTGTGCTTATATTGCTAATATATATCTTCGCCTAAGTTGTTTGTGTTTTTTTGCTCCACAAGGTTGGATTCAGGTGTTGCAGTGTGTGGAAGGTTGCCTAGTTGTGCAAAATGAATATGTTCTTCTGGTGTATGATATTGTGAAGGATTTGTTGGATTTTAGGGTGTTAATGAAATATTACAGATTGTGTTTAAGTATTTTGTGTTGTCTATGAGTCGTATTTGGATCAAAGGAAGCATCTACTTAATTTTTTAATTGTGTTAACACAAGTTTGATTGACCTTGGGTGTTTTCACTAATTACAGATATGCTTCGGTGTTTGTGGAAGCATGGTGTGGTGTGTTTATGTGGATTTAGGTATAAGTTAAGGTGTGATGTGGTCCACCTTCATTCCTATCCATCACAGGAATGTTTTGGTGTCAACCTAATTTGAATTTGCACATTTGAGGTGTATAGCCAACCTTGTGAATTATTTTCAAGGTTTAAATGGGTATATATGTGCTGAGTTGATGGAGGATGTATGAATGCAAAGTGTGTGATGTAAATTATGATGCAAAATTAAAAAGTGTGAAGTGCATTGTGAGCCTTAATGACTAAGACTACTAGAAGTAGTGAGAAAAAAGGTGTCTACATTCTATAGAGAGTGAATGTATTAGTGGTGCAGTGGTGGAACCTTTTAGTTGCTCTGAGATGGATTTCTCATTGTAATAATCTTCTTTCTTCTTCTTTCTATTCTGGTAGTGATCCATTGGCAGTGAGCCCTCCAACAGTGAGCCTATTGTATTCGATACTATAATTACTTTATATTATGGGCTAATCCTAACCGTGGTTTTTCCCTTCTTTGGTTTTCCATGTAAATCTAGCATTCTCATGTGTTTGGATATGTTTGCATTACTATTTCTCATGTTTATGTTTTGCTAATGCATGATAAGAGTTTAATGGTTGTTAAGGGTTTAAGGAGTAATGCAGATATGAATGTTAATGAGGTCTCGATGTTTTAATGTACAACTAATTCACCCCCCCACTTAGTTGTCTTATGCATTCAACATCCTAGTCGTAAATATATAAATTTAAATATATTAATAATATTTCATGTTGGCAAATAATCTCTTAACATGATCTATAATTAGCCATGGTTGCTAAGGATAGACCTTAATTCAAATTGATATCAAATGTGTAGTCAGCTCTATCCTAAGTCAATTACATTACTGCCAGTGTTAGATGATGTTATGTGCTTCCTTTAGTGTTCTTAACCTAGTCCTATTTTATCTTCACACACTTTCTCTAGTTGGTGCAAACTTCCCTTCTCTTGCACAGACACTCAAATATTATTCATAGTCAACCAAAAAATATAGGAAACACTCATTTACTTGTAACTTGTTGTCTGCTAAAGCTAAATATCTTAAAATATAGAATCTGGTACATCATGATTAACTTTACTTTAGGTTCAAACTGAAAGCCATAAAGCCATTGTTGATTGTGTTTTTATCACTACAACAACTAAGATAGAATACAAGTATCCTATCTCTCTTGAAAGGTAAATTTCTATCAACAAGCCTCAAGAAACAACCCCAAGTCTCTAATGTCAGGTCTTGACAATGCAACAAACAACTCAGTGATAATATGTGATTTACTGGTAATCACAAGGGGCCTTACAAATCAAATATTGGAAGCTTCAAATTCATCAAATGTAGCAATGTGGTGATGCTTTATAAATCCTATTCTAACAATGGTCTTCAAAGAAATGGAAAAAGATGAGGGTTTAGAGAGATAAATATTCTAAAGCCTAAGATCAATCATGAAAACAATAGAGATTTCAAGGTGGACCAATCTTCCAAAACTAATTCCTACTTAACCAAGACTAAATTTGCAGTATCACAAGAATAATGCAATCTCCAAAGGAATTAAATATTTTTAGATTGTAGACATTCAAACATTCATCTAAAAGAATGAAATGCATAAACATCCACAATTGAACTTCAGTGCAAAAAAGAGTAGGCCCAGGCTAACTTTACACAACAATCTACAAACAACAAATTGCCAAAAGTATGGACTAAAGATTCCTCAACACCCTAAATACTTCATCATAAACATGAATGAACTACAACTAGCTCTAAGATCAATCACAAAATAACTTACTCAAAATAACCTATAATAGATTTGAAACACAAGAACCATGCATAGATGAAATAACACAAGGAAGAGCACCAAAAGACAATGTCTTCAATTGTGTTCAATTCACCAAAATATACAAAAATTCAAGTATCTCATGTCTAGTAGCATCAACAACAACCTTACAAATGAGGAATAGGCCTCAATATATAGAGAAGCACTTGACATGTTGTCTTAGGAGAGAAATTAAATTAGGTTTTCATTAGGTTGGCCAAATAGGTTGGCCTTGGCAGTTTAGCAATCCTAATTTAATTTTACAATAAAATATTACAAGGTCGGCCTCAAAGGAATTTTAAAATTAAATAAAAGGTTTTAGTAGAAAAATCTAGACATAGCCGACTTGTGACTCTAGCTAAATCGATGTAGCATGCATGTTGTCCAAGGAAATCAAGCTGGTTCATTCTCCCTTCCTTTTTCTCCACTTCTAGAAAGTTCCTTGACCTTTGAAAGTATATTATCTAGGTCATCTTGCTCTGGGCTTGGAATTAACTTTATTCTCAACTTAATAGACTTATTTCTTCTCCATATTTATTTAAAGTCTTTTCCTAGTCCACTTGTATCCCGTCATATCTATCCAATTGGAAATATAAACAACTACATCTTCAAGTTGATCATTTGTTACAAGTCCATCCTCAACTAGAGAATAGACTTCATGCCACCATTTTTGTAGCTGATCCACTTTTAAATTCTTTCCAAATTTCTTCCTTACTGTAACAATCTCCAAAAATGCAATACAACTATTTGATATCTCCTTTACTTTGTTTTGGATCTTTGATGTTTTCTTAAGTGCCTTCATCATAAGTTCCTTCTTGAAATTGAATGCATCCATCAATTTTATTGGCTTGTTTGCACTTTCTGTTGTGAGGACATTCTCTTTGATCACCACTTCTGGAATTTCAATCAGTTTCTTAAACTCAACAATAGTGGTATAATTTTCTGCTTGGTACTTTGTTGTGAGTTGAGTTATATCATTAAAGAAGGATGAGGCCTTCTCATATATGTTAATTACCCTTTTCTATCATTGCATCTCCCCTGTAGCTTACACTACCAATCTATTGTTGAGTAGCTTGTAAAGAGGCTCTAATCTTGTCTATTTCATTGACAACATCTTTTGATAACAAACCCTCTGAGAATGATGTACTTTCACTAGTATGTGTTTGTAAAGGCCTTACTAAATGCTGGATATATCTTTTCACTTCTTTCATTTGCTATTGCAACCTTTCCTTGGCTTGTGTTTCATGATCTAGTCTTTTAAGAATGACCTGTATAGATTATTGAAGATATTTTTTCTCTTGTTCCTTTGTAGATGGGCCCAGATTAAGGGTTTCAACCTTGTAATTAGATGGGGTAGCCTCATATTTATACTTTTCATTTGAAGGTGTGGCAACATAAAGAATTCTATTATTCAGGTCATCCCTTGTCTTCTTTCTTTCTTTTGACTTCCCCAAGTTTTCCAAGAATTTTCCCCAATCCAGAGTTTCTTCTTCAACAATGGCAGGCTTAGGATTAAATCCCTCTTTCAACTAGTTAGGATTAGTGGACTATTCTATGTTTGTATCATTTTGAGGAACATTTTTCTATTCTTGATCCTTATACTAACTGTCTTCAAGGCTCACTGGATGTTTGTCAACATCCTCCTGACTTTCCTATCCTTCTTGGTTATCAACATCAAATACATGTACTTATTCCCCTTTCTCAAGAGACTAAGAAGGCATTTCATTTGTTTTCTTTGATTCTTTTTCCTCTTCCTCATCACTTTGCAATCCTAAGAACTTTTGTTCTAATTCCACTCCAAGATTACCAAGTTCTCCACTCTTAGGAGTTGGTACATCTTCTTCTTGTTCCTGCTGCCCAGGCTCATTTGATACATTACCTTCATTTATTGTAGCTTCTCCCTCTTCTTTATTAGTTTTAGTTTGAAAATTTTGTGGAGATAGAGGAGTATTATTTCTTGTAACTTCTCTCTGAGCATTATTAACCTCTCCATTGGATGGTTCTTCAATGTTCTTAGGTTCATTCACTGCCTTGTCTACATTCTCTACAATAGGAGGAACTTTCTACTTTGGAGAATTATTTCTTACATTTACATGTGGTCTCTCTCTAGAGCTTTCTACTTCAATCACCTTAGCTTGATCTGTATCTTCTTTATTGGCCCTAGTTTTCTTGGATATGGATAACTTTTCTCCCTCAGTGATGATCCTTCTTTTCTTGGAAGACTAAGCTTCTGCACTTTCCTCTTCAATAATCTCCTTTGGGGACTTCCTTCTCTTAGACACTGGTTGTATCTTAGGCTCCTTGTCTTTAGTTTGGCATCTAGTTCTCTTTTGATGACAATAGGTGCCTCTTTTGTATCTTCCTCCTAATGAGGCACAATAGTATCATCTTGTGTATTATTAGTTTCTTCTAAGTGCGACTCCAAATCTCCCAATAAATCATAAGTGAACTTTGTCCCTATAGCCTCCAACTCCAACACCTTATGCTTGACAAAATTCTTAGAATATCTCAACACTGGAGCAGTAATTTGATCCAAATTAACCACCTCATCTTCTAACCAATTGATAGCAAAAAGTGGTTTATCTTAAAATTACACGTAATCATGGTAGTGGATGGAGCCTTCTTCATCATCTACTTGATCTGGCGCAGGTGCCACTCTATGATGCGTAATCATCTTCAAGGAAAGCCTTGAACATCTTCTCTTTATGGCCTCAAATTCATCTTTATAGTTTACCCAATAATCTTCAATGTGATCCTTATGTCTATATTCTTTGTTCACCATCCTTTGTGCAACTCCATAGGGATAAAAAATACCTCTATCAGAATGAGAGTACAAATGAAGATGAGCCATTTCAATCTCTGAGTGATGTGCACTTTGTATTGATGGGAAAACCTCCAGACTACCAATCCTCAAGGGGAAATCAACACCAACCCTTGCTTTACGTATATCCTTCAAAATGGCATCAAATACAGCTAACTGCCTGGTCAATTCCAATAGTATGAGCTTGTCAGTAGGGTATTTGGGAAGCCTGCATGGAACCTTTGGAGATCCATGTACTCTAATGTAAGTGAACTTTGGAAATTGAATGAACTAGTATCCATATTTCTTGATTAAGTCCATTGCTTGTGCTGAAATTCTAATTTAAAGAGCATCCTGTAGATTCCTTATAATGTACATTAGAAAAGCATCATTGACCCTCATATAATTGGAAGTATTAAATTGTAGCTGAGGGTAAACATCATAGACTCTATCTTGACCAATGGTTCCCTTGCAATTGAAACCTTTGTATCTGTTTTTCCTAGAAAGCATATACACAAGATATGAAATCATAGTGAATGTCTTTGTGTCTTGCAAATTTATCAACTGGAAATCCAAATTGTCATTGATAATTACTTTCCAATGATAGTGAATTCCTTTCTTGATATGGTAGATGACATGGAACATCCAATTCTTAAAGATAAAAGTATTTTCCAATCCCATCACTTTGATAAGGAGAGTGATCATGTCATTATACTCTAACTTAAAGTCACTTCTATGCAATTGTTTGGGAAACTTAGAACAGTGTGACTTTGGCTTCTCCATCCAATTGGTATTCATTATCTCCAAAGCCTCGACTGGATTAACATCATAGAATCGTTGAGCTATTTTCAAGGTTATTTATACCAACTTTTGATGTGACCCAATATTAAAAGCTTTATCTATTTATTCCTTAGTTAGATTTTCCATTATCCTACCTTTAGGGAAAAAAATTACTCTCTTCTCTAAGTCATAGTGTATTGCACACTTCATAACCAATTCGAGACACTGCACTGAAGGTAGGAATTTGACAACTTGCACCAACCCTGTGTGTACTAATATTGTAGCCAGAGGAGTAGGTGTATTGTTGTACATCCTCTATTTGAAATCTTCATAACCCATGTGATCCATGTTAGTATCTCCCAATTTTTCCCATGTTGAGATGATCTTGGACTCTAGCTTCTTACCCTTGAAATCATACTTCATTCTTTCAACTCTGGTGATGGGTTCCTCCTTGGTTGGTTCAGTGGATTTTTCCTTAGAGCCATTTCCTTTGTTGGATTCTGCCTACATCTGGTTAAAAAAACCAATAATTACCATAATTCCAAGCATCATTAACCATTACATCATTACATTTATAATTAAAGCACATATGCAATATGCAATTATCTTCAAATCATCATTAGAATCATCAAAACCCAGTGGAAAACTTCTTAAAATCAAGCACCAAGCATT
>VDFB02000003.1:441895531-442050251 GCA_007258455.2 Sequoia sempervirens
TCGAATTGACGATGATGGTAGAGGTGAATAATTGCTTCAACTTTGCATTTCCATCATTTCGAAAATGTGATGCATTGATTAAACTCAACATAGTGATGATGTTGATCCTCCAAGATGGTGGACTGAGTGATTATTGATGGCATTGTATGTGACTGCACATAAGAGGATGTTTTAGCTCAAATGGGGCATATCTTTGCCATTGAGAATTTAGAAATAGAAGTCACAATAATGAAAATGTTGGGAGTGTGAAGGCTTACAAGATGACATATCCATGGCCATACCCTAGTGGGCAACTTCCTTTGGTTATTATGTAGATCTTATGGACAAAAAAATGATGGGGAAGCTTGTTGGATGCAACTTTCTACATGAGGCTCAGGTAATGAAGGCTCAATTCATGATTGCAAGGTATGATTAAGATAACACCTTCGGTGCATGTGGTGGTGTCTTCGAGCACAAGACTACAAAAGAATGAGGTCTTGCGACAAAGTTTAGAGTTGTTTACGAAAGGAATCATCTATATTAAATTTGGAAAATTTGTTGTTGAGCACTCAAAACTCCTTTATGAGACTTATAGCTAGTTCGATTGAAAGAATTGAAACGAATTTTACTCCAATCTTTTCTAATTTGATTTTTTTTTATAACCCTCCTTGAAAAACTTTTGAAATTTAATAAAAATGGAACTTAAAAAATAAATAAACAATAAACAATAATAAGAATCTTTTATATACACAAATATGATTACAAGTATCAAATCACATAAATCCTTACCTAATAAAGTAACTTAGCTTTTAAATATACAAGTTTTTGTTTAGCGGGACTCTCTTTATAGCCTTCCTATCAGAGATCATGCAATGAGTTCTTTCTATGACCGTCCTATCAAAAACAATATTGTAATTTCTTTCCTGACCTTTTTGCACGTGTCAGTATTTTATTGAACGCTTTTATGACCTTACTATGGGAACAATCTTGTAATGTCTTTTCGTACTAACTTTCCACGTGTCAGTAGACTATATGAAGATGGACTTAATGTTATTAGGACGATTATGATGTTACATTCAACTAATAATAGAGTAGGTGTATGGGCTTGTACCCTTTTTCTCCTCCGTCAATTCATTTCCTCTTATTATTTTTGTTTTGTTTTCTGCATGATGTGATTTCTGATGGGATGTTACTTTTTCTATCACCCCTCTTTACCTTTTTATTTTAATGGTGCATAGCCCGCCACATTTTTCTAGTTATCCTAAACTTTTTTTACCCTTTCAGTTGGTACAACTTCTTAATTATTACATTATTAGTAATATATTAAAAATAACAAATATATGCATAAAATATGTAAATTATGGTTATTGGTTTTAATCTCAAAATATTTAAGTTTAGCATCTTCCACATAATATAATTTTGAGATATGTCTTAATAATATTTAAGTTATGATCTAATTAATAATGGGCTAGCACGTTCTGTAGTTATTATGAATTGGAGCGACAAGCGTTTCATGATGGTTCCCTTATAATTTAGAGTGGACATTTTTATGCCTTTTCTTTTTGTATCCTCGTGGTTGATTTTTGTCATGTTTCTATTTGGGGTTGGTTTTGTGGGTGGAGAATCCATGGCAACAACCTTAGAGTTTAAAAATGGTCAGTGGGAGCATTAAGGAAAGGTGAAGGAGTTGGAAGAGATGGGGAAGGGGTGTTAAAAGAAAAAAAATGAAAAATGTTACATCAAACTTTGGATCTATGACTATGGGTTTTGAGAATTTGAGAATTAGTAAAAGAAATGGAAGGTGTACTATGTGTTAGAGGTCTAAAACACCATATTGTTGGATCCAAGACAATTGTGTAGGGGAAGGAATGTGTTTGACATTGTGTAGGGGAATGAATTGTTGGATCTAGGACAATTGTGTAAGGGAAGGAATGTGGTTGACGTGATCCAGTTGCTAAGTTGTGCCACCATGCTTACCAATGCAATCAATTCTTACTTGTTACATAGTGATATTAGGATGTGTAGCATTAGGTTGAAGCATATTTCAATTGCACCCTTGTGCCACCATACTTACCAATGCAATCAATTCTTACTTGTTACATAGTGATATTAAGATGTGTAGCATTAAGTTGAAGCATATTTCAATTGCACCCTTGATCATTTATATGAAGGAAGCACTCCTATCTTGATATTAGGATGTGTAGCATTAGGTTCAAGCATATTTCAATTGCACCCTTGATCATTTATATGAAGGAAGCACCCCTATCTGATGGAATGACCCACCATCCCTTGCTAGACTCCTCTACACTAAGTGGTGGAGCAAATTGCTAAGGTTTCAAGAATGGTGGCACAAGGGTGCAATTGAAATATGCTTCAACCTAATGCAATCAATTCTTACTTGTTACATAGTGATATTAAGATGTGTAGCATTAAGTTGAAGCATATTTCAGTTGCACCCTTGATCATTTATATGAAGGAAGCACTCCTATCTTGATATTAGGATGTGTAGCATTAGGTTCAAGCATATTTCAGTTGCACCCTTGATCATTTATATGAAGGAAGCACCCCTATCTGATGGAATGACCCACCATCCCTTGCTAGACTCCTCTACACTAAGTGGTGGAGCAAATTGCTAAGGTTTCAAGAGTGAACTTTGTCTTTGATGGTAGTTTTATTGATCTAATTGTTGTGAGGATGATGAACTTGATGTTCTAGTGGAATGATAGTTTTTTATTGATCTAGTTGTGAAGATGATGATCATTTATATGAAGGAAGCACTCCTATTTGATGGAATGACCCACCATCCCTTGCTAGACTCCTCTCCACTAAGTGATGGAGCAAATTGCTAAGGTTTCAAGAGTGAGCTTTGTCTTTGATGATAGTTTTATTGATCTAATTGTTGTGAGGATGAAGAACTTGATGTTCTAGTGGAATGATAGTTTTTTATCGATCTAGTTGTGAAGATGATGAACTTGATGCTCTAGTGGAATGCTAGTTTTATTGATCTAATTGTTGTGAGGATGATGAACTTGATGCTCTAGTGGAATGAAAGTTTTTTGTGAGGATGATGAACTTGATGCTCTAGTGGAATGAAAGTTTTTTGTGAGGATGATGAACTTGATGCTCTAGTGGAATGGTAGGTTTTTATTGATCTAGTTGTGACAATGATGAACTTGATGTTCTAGTGGAATGATAGTTTTTTATTGATCTAGTTGTTAAGATGATGAACTTGATGCTCTAGTGGAATGATAGTTTTATTGATCTAGTTGTTGTGAGGAGGATGAACTTGATCTAGTTATTGTGAGGAGGATGAACTTGATGCTTTGATAGTTTTATTAATCGTTGTTGTGAGGATGATGAACTTGATGCTCTAATGGAGGGGTAAAAAAGTATGATATTTGTGATAAATTCAAGAATGTAAATGAAGGCTCTGGTGGGGCCTAAGTAATTTGCCCAACACACTTTGCCCCGCCCCCTTTGTGCTGTGATGGTAGAGATATATATGTGCTAGGTAATGTTGAGGGATCGCTTAAATTTACCATCTTGCTGTTCTAAAGTCAATTGTTACTAGTTCCTCTTTTTTGGTTTGTCGTTATCTATGTTAGATGATTCAATTTTTGTGGTTGGAATTGGTAGACTTGATAGAATTAATTATATACGACAATATTGTTATCTCTAACGTTGAGTGACACTTATATTCGAATTACAATTATCTTTATGGCAGGGACAATATGATTATTATTATTTTTATACGACAATATTGTTATCTCTAACGTTGAGTGACACTTATATTCGAATTACAATTATCTTTATGGCAGGGACAATATGATTATTATTATTTTTATTACAATATTAGAGCCGTTTTAATAAAAGGTGGCAAAAACAATTATGAAAGTCTTTTATTACTAATAGAATTTACATTTTATAGTAATAATACACTTTCCTTACAGCGAGTACTTTTCACGGCTATATCCGCTACAACCAACATGCACAAAGGAATAAGTCATGATTGCCACCTAAACAGTTATATTCATCATTTGCTGCATGATAGCAACCCCCGTCCCTGTTGGTGCTTAAAATAGGCAGCAGTAGCAGAATATTATGCAGAGATTTTTACTGGTTGCCCCATGGCAGAAGCAACTATGACGAAGATGCCTATGTAAACAGAAGCCAAAAATGGCGTTTCTGGACTGTTTCGTTAATATAACGAGGCTGAACCAATCAAATATATAAGAATAATACTAAATAGAAATATATAAAAATTAAAATAACGTTATTAGGCCTGTGGGCTGTGGGTCCAGTGGTAAAGTTCTAGGACTTTCCCGGAA
This sequence comes from Sequoia sempervirens, assembly GCA_007258455.2. NCBI lineage: Eukaryota > Viridiplantae > Streptophyta > Pinopsida > Cupressales > Cupressaceae > Sequoia > Sequoia sempervirens. The sequence continues at coordinate 441,899,839 of VDFB02000003.1, forward strand.
CTTCAGCCCTGAACCTGTTCGGGCCCAGTTGTAAAAGTCCCGGAACTTTCCTGGAATTGGTTCGGCCGGTCGACCAAGCAGAAAGAGCATGAAGGGCCCAGTCGAAAAGTCCCGCGGAACCGGATCGAGCTTCAGCCGGGCCGGTCAGGTTGACCAAGCAGGAGGAGCAGGCGGTATAAGATAGTGTGTGTTAACAAATTTAGGACCACCTTTGAAATATATTGTTAATTGTAGGATGACGTACTTTAGAAGATTTTAAACATAAATTGCTTAATTTCAGGATCGACTCCGCTAAAGTGTGCTGAAATATCTCTTTCGACTAAATAATCAATGCTTATACTAAAAATAAAATAAAATAATAAAATAAACGAAAATGAGACTCCATTGGATTTTGTAAACTTTGCATCAACATTCTAAGAGAATTCTCTTAATTCACATTAAGGTTACAGTGGCGTTTGTCTTTAAAGTTACAGTGGTCTTTGTTTTATTTGTATTTACATTCTAGATCATGCTATCAATTCGATGGAAAGAGGAAATATAGATAATATATCACAATTTTTTTAATACAGAAAAAAAATGCAATTATTTTTTTGTTTTGCAAGTAAATTATTTGATGAAATATCACTAGCTATACTAAAAAGTATAATGATTATACGTTCTTCGATTATATTGTCTTATACTATCTACGAAATTGTAGTTCAATCCATGAATACAAATTATACTTTTGAAAATTTCAAGATATATAGAAGTCTATTCTTAATGTATACTCCATAATATTATCTAATCCGGTTGTTTCTGTTTAAAAAACAACATAAACGTTACATCATGATTAAAACCGGGGCTTAAATTTGACGGTCGACCTTGCCTGTCAAGCAATTATTTTTGAAGTTGCCTTTCAAATATTAAAGGTTATCTATTTTAAGAAAAATAGATGTAGATTGGAAAAACATATAATTATTTTGTGCAGTCATTTATTTGAAGTTGCCTTTCAAATATTAAAGGTTATCTATTTTAAGAAAAATATATGTAGATTGGAAAAACATATATAGGAATAATTAAATAGAAATTTTGACAGTTTAAATAAAATTTTACCTTTCAGTCATACAGTCTTCCTAAAATTTTAATTGTATTTTAAAGCTAAAATGATTAAATACGGCCATACGGCCATCAAATTTAAGCCCTGATTAAAACAGGGTCCCATTTAGCCACTTAACCAAGCGGTCGATTTTATTAATTCTCTAGTTTTTATTTTAAATAATTAGGCAGTTGTAAGAATTGTGAATGTAAAAGACGATAGTTTTTTATTTTAAATAATTAGGCAGTTGTAAGAATTGTGAATGTAAAAGACAAAAATTTGTTACGTGGCTGCAGAAAGTCTATTAAGAAAGCTAAACTATTGTATGCGAAGATTCTAAATTACAGATTGGGTAATCAAGAAATTATTATGAGAGCTTAGAATATTAAGGTTCCATGCCAGCAATTGCATGGTCATCTACTCCTTTACCTGTCAAAAGTCCTTATCTTGAAGAGTTTACCCACACAAAGAATAGCGGTACGAGGAAACAAACAAATAAACAACAACATCATGTGGATCCAATCACCAAAGCATTTAATGGTAGACAATTGACTCAAAGCCAACTTCTTCAATATTTTACCTTCTCTAGGGATCACCTCTTACAAAGACCTTTTTTATTTCCTCTAGATAAACACACACACTATTATATATTCTATGGCTAAGGGCCTCATGCTTATGCTTCTCCTCCTCACAGAAAAACAGCAGAGGGGCAAATATGCATTACAAGAAAAACTTCAAAAGAAAAAGCTCACGGCTCACAGCCCTGTCGATCTGCCAAAGCATGATAAAATGCAGAAGCATTTAACGTCAGCCAGAGTCACACCCTGTACATAATACATGTATCAACATCAACACTCACAGATCTATAGTTTTCATGACTAGTATGTGGAAGGCTAACGCTTTCTGGTTCCAGGCTCTTTCTGGGCATTGAAGTAAACTGCAGCAACTGGAAGGCCAAGGCCATAGTGTGCAGCAAATGCCCGGGTACTGAAATTGTTGCGCTGCTGTGGAGGCATCACCATCACCATGGGACCTTGCTGCTTATACAGTGCAAACACATACCTGTGGATGCCTATTGGAGGTCTAGGTCCCATGTAGGCCAACACCTCTCTGCCTGCAACCATAAATATTTAACTCATTTGCCACACATATGACTTAAACATATATCATCAATGATCATTCATTCTAATAGTAAATCAGATATGGTTCTAATACAAGAATCCTCATTTAGGGCTGTCAACAAAATGAAATGCAAGGACCTTGACTTGGGTCTGTGCCTCCAGGAATATCAGTCACCAGCCTGCAACAGCATTCAGATTAACTTGATCAATTGGCTAATTACTAAATTAAGAATCAATTTTCACAAACCTAATTAAAATACTTAACCAGTCTATATTGATAGCTTAAAATATCACGCAGTTCCCACAGATTCCAAAGCATGCCACACTTTTGACACACGTAGTTCCATCAAAGAACAGATGGCTTTATCTGAACACTCCCAAACTTATGGTTCTCTAAACAAATATTTTACTATAGCAAATCTATTTAATTCCAAAAATGCAGAATGACCTCAAAAAATCTGAAGAACCACCTTGAACTTGAAGCAACTAGCATAAAAACATATCTAGAACCTAGTTAGTTTTGATGGGAAAAGCAAAGCTGCAAGCTAATTGGCCATTGGTGGGCTGCATATGTTCTTCCCTTAAAAAGAAAAGGTAGAATATATAGCATCATAAAATGGCTCTCTAGATAGAAGAAACAAATTCTCAAAACACTCTACATAGAACAACCAGTGCCATCCAAAAACACAGTGAAAACAGATAGTCCCAGCCTGAAAGACTCTAGAATGGATAGTCCTGGCCTAAAAGGACTCCGAAACAAATGGTGCCAGACAAAAACACTTCCAATCATACTTTCACATAAAATTCTTCTGCCATAATGATGTAACAAATGAAACCCATTTAGACAGAATTTAATAGATATTTGAAGTTAAAACATGTAGAAAACAATAATCACTTAGACAAAATCTTAAGATGGTATATGAAATCTTTTGTTTCCAATTCCAACACACATCTCATGGGATCTTAAATACAGAGATCTTGGTAATTTCATTTTAACTCACAAAATTCTACATGTATATCATCTTAAAAGAAAATGCTTCAAAAACTTGTATAAACAGGCAAGCAATATTAGCCTGCTTTGCAAATTTGTTTTAACGCCACAAACAATACTCTTAAAAGGGTATTTATATGGCAGATCCCATAGACTATTTTGGCTCAAAAGCATGGCCTAAATGCAAGCATATGCAGTTAAAGTTAGGTCCTGCAGAGCAGTTTGCTTAAAAATTTGACCCAACTGATGTTAGAAGCCATCTCATCTGATGAACGATGGGTTGATGATATATACCAGTGGATCCACTCTCGCAAATTGGGCTCACTTGGGCTAGGAGCATCTGGGTCAGTCATCACCTGATCAATGCATGCATCCACACCAAACCACTCAGCGATCCATTCACACTTATACTTAAACATAATGATGTTAACACAGCAAAATCTTGAATCAATCAAACATGAAGAATTTTGTTTTGAAAAATACTTTAACACAAATCCCACACACCAATTTAGCCAGAGCATAAACAAAATAATATAATGCTGTACCAGAGTATAGAGACTATCATCATAGTATCTTCCGGCAATTTGAACATTTGGGCGGTTAACAGTAACAGAGGGTTTGATCTCACAGCCATTGGTGACCTGCTTTGTTCCATAGTGAACAGCCAAATCTACAGAGGGCACAAACAAGTCTATAACGTCTCCTATTACTCTTCCTACTACCAGAGGATCTGTCGAACGAGCCATTTGTCTCAGAAATTCCTTCTTTCCTTCCTTAAAACAAAAAAGAAAAAAAAAAAACCAAAATCTCTGAGAGGGAGGACTTGGATTTGGTGACCAACAGATTTGTGGGCTTAATCGGATTGAGTAAATAGCGGATTTGTGAGCTGTTTACTGTTGTTGGGTTGTAAATTGGGAGGTATTTGTGTATGTAAATGCTCCGTCAATGTGAAAATAGGGAATGAACTTGTTTGACACGTTGTGATGAGCTTTTTTGGACAGCGAGGCTTTATCAGGAAACTGCCACGTACGTGCGGTGTCCAGAATATCTCCTTTTGATACGTGTCTACCTATTAATAAAAAGATTCACCCGCCCCTGACTCCTCGGTACCATCTTTACTACTCCGCCTTCACGCAGTCCTGACTCCTCCCCCACCACGGACAGCAGAAACCCTTGTTGCTTATGCATTGGATTCCTTTCAACTTTTTCTGTTGCTTTTATTATCTCCCCTTTGGAATCAGAAAAAGTGCACACTAAAAGTGAGATGTTGTATACCCATCCTCCACGACCTAAGATTTTGTGTCCGTTGAAAATGCCTGTTTGCTCAGAGTCATGCTAGGATTGGTTCATAATATGTAACCCACATGGCCAGAATCTCTCTCTCTCAAAAAAGCCACATCAATCCACTTCACAATTTTCCTATACAAGGAGATGTTTGAGATGGATTTATTGAAAAAAAAAACAAAAAAATAGTTAAAATGAAATTGAGAGAGGTTATTGGATTATTGTTATAAAGTTTCGATATTTGATACAGGGTATATCATAAGTGTATTGTATGATCGAAAGTTAAAGAATGTGAGACTTGAGATGACATCATGTCTATAAATTGGTCTATATGTTGTGCTTCTATTTTGATGGAACGATTTCTTTTTAGACAAAAATAAATCTTCAATATTTGTATAAGATGTTCATCTGTTTTTATGTATTGGATTGTTGTTACAAAGTTTTGACCTTTGAAAAGTGATATTGGATATACCATAAGTGTATTTTGATGATTGAGAGTTAAGAATGTGAGACTTGAGATGACGTCATGTCTATATGTTGTGCTTCTATCTTGATGGCATGATTTCTTTTTAGACAAAAATAAATCGTCAATATTTGTATAAGATGTTCATCTGTTTTTATGTATTGGATTGTTGTTACAAAGTTTTGGCATTTGAAAATTGATATTGGATATACCATAAGTGTATTTTGATGATCGAAAGTTAAGAATGTGAGACTTGAGATGGTGTCATGTCTAGATGTTGTGCTTCCATCTTGTTGGCACACTTTCTTTTTAGACAAAAATAAACGTTCAATATTTGTATAAGATGTTCATCTGTTTTTATACCTACAATTTGAAAACTAGGTAATGTAGAGAAGCATCATTAAGACTTTCTATGGTAGAGAAGTGCATTCAACTTCCTTACTAGTAGTTAGGTCTTTGTATTAATTCAACAACATTAATATTAAAAAATAAACAAAGGTTTTAAATATTGATTTAGACAAAATAGAATCCAATAATTAAATTGTAATTGATATATGACAATGATTAATGTTTCCTTAATTATTATATTTTTGTTATGTTAGATAAATTATAATGATGACTTAAATGTAAATCCTAAATAGACAATATAAAAAATTTAATGTATTGATTAACAAATACTATTATTTTAAAATATTAATAAATACAATTATTTTTGAAAAAATATGAAAAATGAATAAATTTGAATTTAAAAATTTTAAAAAAATATAATTACAATTTACTTCTCAAAAAAAAATTAAAAAAATTGAATAATATAATATATCAAAATGTAAAAATAAAAATAAAAAAATTAACAAATAAATTAAAACACAAATCAAATACTAAATCTATATATTAAAAGGATTATGCAAAATAATATAAAATAAGTTAAAAATATATTAAATAAGTATATACTTTTGTGCTCCCTACACTACGATTGCGTTTGGTGAAGGGCATTTTTTTGCTTCACCTAGGGTTAGAATAGGGCATCCGTAGTCAACTTAATAAAAATTAACTTAGATAATTGGTTATCATTCACTTGCCATCTTATTATTGAAGAACTTGTGATCAATACAATTTTAATGCCATAAGGGGTCATGAAAAGTATTATGCACTAGCATGCACACCCCACCCCCCTACCATTTTTTCTTTTATAGAAATATACAACGAGCACGCCAATGCAAACCTTAATGTGGACTTGGAGTATTCCAAAATGATCATTTAGTGTGTATTCTTAAAGTATTTTTAATTTGTTTTGGATTAGGTAGTTTTGGTTGTTTATTTTTAATGTAATAATTTAGTGTGTATATTTTTGTATAAGAGTTAAATATATAATCTGTAATTTATTTGATTTTGAGTCTCTATTTTTTAATGGTATGGATCTAACTTTTATTTTTATTTTTTCTTTGTCGTAGACCAAACTTACAAGTATATTTTTGACCTCCAAAGTTTCAAAATTAATTTTCATTATAGGTCCAACCTAGCATGCTTCTAACTCATTATTGCTTGTGTTGGTATGTGGCGACTGATCATGCTATACTGTACACTCTTCATGTATCATTTTTCGCGTTGTCATCGAAAAAAGAAAAAACCGACTTTGTAAAAAGAAAAAACCAACTTTGTAGAACTCTTAATTCTGGAAGCTTCTAAAAAGCTTGTTATAAGCGGTTGGGATGGGAGTTGCACGATAAGGCGATTATTCGCGAGATTGTAATAGTTTTGCACTGGATAATAAAATCATTGGATGACTGTGGTTTTGTGGATGTAGCCCATATTGGGTAAAGCATATTAAATTCTCTGTGTTATAATTTTTTGTGTTTTCATTTCTCTGTTTTATTGATCAAATCTGCATTTAACTTTTAGATATCTTCCTTGTAACCCTAACAACTTGCCTACTCAAGCATGAAATATTTGAATTTAGGCACTAGCGTGCAATATAAAAAAAAAACCTTAATTTATTTATTTTCTAAATCCAAAATCCATTTGTTAAAGTATTTATATGTTAAATGCATAATCAAACATTTATATTATTGCGGGGACATTTGAGGTCATTAAGACATTATAGACATCTACATTTTTGCTTGGTGTGTCTTCTAATTTGTTCAAAATTAAATTGATTCAAGGGATAGACTAAGACAGGGTGAGGGTAAAAAGTTTCATTCCAAATCTAACACAACAAGCTTTAAAAACATCTTTAGGCATTGTTAGGCTCAAATAATAAAGGTGAACCAATTTTTAAATATCAAAGTGTAGAGATCAAGTTAGAAAAAAAAATAGAATTGTAGATATTAACTATAATTTGTAGGTGTGAGGATCACCTCCATAGATGCAGGATTAAACCTAGATTGAGTGCTAAACATCTTTTGTCCAACATAACTCTATTATCTCAAGTTTTGATAGCAAAAATTAGAAATAGATCATTGGGTACAATTTAAAATAAAACATTTTCATATCACAACAAAGCTAAAAACACCCTAATCTTTTTATCAATTTAAAAAAAATGTGTTTATGTGATGTTTCAAATTTAACTCTTATACCTAAATTCATATATTTGTTATTACTCATTAACATTTAATTTAACCTAAATATTTGTATAGGGTGGTTTTATTTCTTTACAATAATGGAAATTTTAGTTGGAAATTTAAGGGTTGTATGACTTTTTTTTTTTTTTAAATACATTTACTATGAATTTTTTTATTTTTTTTTATATTATTTGTAAGTGAAATTAGTGTATAGGATTCTCCTTTTGTAAGTTTATAAACAGGTTGTTTTTCTACTTATTTTATATATTTTAGCATTGTAAAATATATAATTATTTTTGGACTATTTTCCTCCTACATTGATTTAAATCAAATAAAAAGGTCAAAACTAATTAATAACTAATTAGATCTAGACAATGACTATTGTAACTAGAAAGAGATTAGGTTCTTATTTAATTTGATTTGGTTAAGGGTTGATTGTTGTAGTTAATGAGTTGAAATGTTGTGTAGAAGAACTAAAATCAAAATCTAGATGTGATTACAAGATTAACATATTATGGTGATTTTCTGCAAAGACTTCAACTAGTATGAACTTCATGCTTATAGTCTACTTCTAAATTGGGTCATGCTACACAATGTGGTCCAACTACCATGTCTTGGTCCTTTATTGATGCAAATGTTCTAAACTTTCTCACCTCTATATTTTGTATCTATTTTTTTTAATTTTTAGTCATGCTTAGAAGCATATTGGGACTTGCTTCAAGATGGATGGTCCTTGGCTTGATTTGATGGAATTCTAGCCACTAATAGAGATCAAAGTTTCACAAAACACGTCAAGAATGTAATGTAGATGTAAATACTAGAACTAATGAACTAGTATAGTGCCTAAATGTAAAATATACCTTTAAGTGTGTTAAACAAAAAATTATGCCAAGATCAACTACTAAATATTAAGTCATAATAATAAATAAATGAAAATAATAAAAATAATCCATACCACAACAAAGGTGAGAAATTTTTTTCAAGTGGAAAAATAGTTTGATGGAAAAACCTCATGTGCATTATTGAAGATGGAAATTTGAAATACTATGTAATATCTTACAATGATTGCAATCTCTCCACTACATAAATCATGATATTTTCAAGATAAGAAGATTATTAAGTACAACCTTATAGAAAGGGAACACATAATATGTATTTTATAGAGCTAAAATGTTACAAGACTTTTTTCCTCATAAAAGGATGTAAAAATAATAAAAGGGATTAATTTCAAACAAGTTAAAATAAATTAGAATATAATCTACAGTAATTCTTCATGGGATGATTATTAAAGATAAAAGTGCAATGTAATATTATTTTAAAGGGATGTGACAATCGAAACCACCCTTTGATTATTTTATAAACTGTGAATAAACTGATTATTTGGGTAAGGGAAAAAAGAGAAAGAAGTGGCTGGAAAGATTGCAGAGCATGAGATTTTGGGTTAGCAAGCTATAGCATTGGAGAATGGGGCACATAGAGTGTGTCCAATTCAGGGTACAAATTACACCTAGGAGTGTCCTAGCCATATTGTGCATGTTGAGTATTTTACTTTGGAGCATGTTGTGTTGATTCTTGGGAAGCATCTGGTTGGTTTTGGATAAGGATCCATTCCTCCTAGATTTCTCATAGACAAAAAGGTTGAATTTGAAATCCGCTCCAAGCAGTCTCTATGATTATTTGCATATCCCAATCAAGATAAGTATTTACTTATTCTTGCAAATATAATTGTATGATAAACAAATTTATTTTTAAGGCTTATTCCTTATGTAAATTGTTCATTTGATTGAAATGCATTTTAATCACTGTATGTTTCAATGAATTTTCAAACTATTGAATTTTAACATCAAGGAGGGGTAAAAACTTTATTCAATCAAGAAAATGTTACAAAGAAAGGGCATTAAATGGCCCTATCAAGTTCAATCAAGTGATCCAATTGGAGAGATAGATCCGTAGGAAGATGACCCTAATCCACCACCTTCCAATCATGAGTATGATCAGAAGCCCATTTAGCCAAGCAATTAGCAACACCATTCCATTCTCGAGGAATATGAGTGAAAGTAATAGAGTCCAAAGAAGCAGAAAGAATGAGAATTTGTTCAACAATCAAAGCCAACTGCCAGCTCACATCATCTAAATACTGCCTTTTTAGTAAGTTCACCACAACCTGAGAGTCAGACTCACATATGATCCTACGCCAACCCAAAAGAATGGCCCGCTCCATAGCCAATAAAATGGCATGAGCCTCCATAAGATTATTAGTATGAAGACCCTTATACACAAAGAAGATAAACTGAACATCCCCCAACCTATCCTGGCCAATACCCCCAATGCCAGCATGACCTAGATTTCCACGAGAAGAGCCATCAGAGTTGATTTTTAGGACACCCTGAGGAGGAGGGGTCCATCTTCCCTCCCTATTCACCTTCGGGGTAGGATGTCTACATCTGTTGTGCATGAGCTGTCGTTGCGAAGGTGGAAGATGAAGACGATTACAACAACCAACATCATGAGGATCCACCAACACAGACATATCACACTTAGCCGCAATAGTTTCCGCTAAAGAGTGTAGAATTTTCCACCACAGCTAAGTGGCCAGCAACAATGAATCTTGAAAAATCTGCCTATTCCTCTCCAACCACAGGTTCCAGATAATGAAGGAAGGCCCAAGAGCCCAAGCAGCCTGAAGAAAGGAGGTAGAGATAGGGGCCCTGCCCCACCGTTCCCCAAACTCCAACAAAGAGGACGCATGCCAACAGGCCATATTCCACACCCCCACCAGAAATGCCAAATCTCACGAGCATAGGAACATTGGAAGAAGAGATGGGAGACACTCTCTTCCCCAGCATGACACAAAACACACATAGAGGGACCATAGAAACCACGCTTACATAAATTATCCCAAGTAAGACACCGGTTTTGAGCCACTAACCGCATAAAGAAGTTGCACTTGGGCCATGACAACTTGTGCCAAACATGCTTCCACCAAGGGACCTCAATGTCCCCAAACAACTGTCTACCTAACTGCTTATAACCAGCCGCCATAGAGTACTTTCCAAACGACTCCAAACCATCCCAAGCCAAGACATCAGGACCCCTCAAAGAGTTACAAGCACAGGAAGCAAGGAGCAAGGAAAGCTCATGCTGATCCTCTTGAGAGCCACCAGGTGGCCACTCAGAGGGATGCTTCTAGCGAAAACTTAAACCATCATGCTGCTCCACCTTATAATGCTCCACAGTATCCCAGTCGACCACAATAAAAACATCAAAAAGGGGCTGGAGGTGAGGAAAAGAAGAGAGAATGGGAGGGTAACCATCCCACGAATCAGACCAAAATAGAGCCCAAGACCCCGAATGACAGATCCAAAACATCGCACTCTCAATCAACTGTGCCCCCACTTTCAAAGTATTCCAAATCATAGAGCCACTCCCTTCTAGAGGATAACGAGGAACCTCAAAAGAAGCAACACCCCGAAGATATTTATGGTTGAGAATACGAGCCCATAACTAATGCTGATTGGTACACCGACACCAATAAAGCTTGGCAACAAGAGCTTTCCCATTCAAAATAGCAGAGCGTAAACCCAGACCACCCTCCTACTTTGGTCTACACATAGAATCCCACTTAACAAGGCCCCACTTTGAAGACAACAAATTATCGCTCCAAAGAAAATGACGAGAAAGAGCATCAAATTCCTTAAGGAAATACATAGGAGCCGCCTGAACAAAGCCCCTATAGATGGGAAGGGCCTGGATAACAGACTTAAGAAGAGTCACACGCATAACAGTAGACAGCCAACGATGGGTCCAGTGAGTAACCTTCTGCCTAAGCTTATCAAGCAAAAGCTGCCAAGAAGATCTAGGCTGACGAACAACAGCAAGAGGAATGCCCAAGTAGACAAAGGGAAGAGACCCAATTTGAAACCGCAGAATAGCAGCAATCCTTTGCTGAATTGCATGAGGAGTATTAAAAAAGAAAATAAAGGACTTATGCTCATTGACTTTTTGGCCCGACGCTGCGAGGTAGATGTCCAAAGCCGCCTTGAAGGATTCAGCCTCCCTAATACGAGCCAAACCCATAAGAGAGGTGTCATCCACAAATTGGAGATGAGAAAGCGTAGGCAAGCCCATCCCCCACTGCCAACCATGAATCAAACCATGAGAAACCCGAGACTTAAGAAGTCGACTTAGCCCCTCCACCATAATAATAAACAAATAAGGAGAGAGTGGATCTCCCTAGCGAAGGCCCCTAGCAGCCCCAAAAAGCTCTGAAGGTTCCCCGTTCATAATAACCGAAAAGGAGGAAGAGGTCACACAGCTCAAAACCCAACTCACCCAATCAGAGGAAAAGCCAAAGGCCAAAAGAATCTTTTGAAGAAAACTCCATTTAACTCTGTCATAAGCTTTGGCCATATCCAATTTGATAAACATAGACCTATCGTGAGAGGTTGCCATGGAATGAATAACTTCAGACGCAACCACAACCCCATCAAGAATTTGACGTCCAGCCACAAAGCCACCTTGCTCCTCAGAAATGATCATGGGAAAATAAGATTTAAGCCTCTCCGCAATCAACTTCGTAATAATCTTGTACACCACATTATAGAGCACAATAGGTCTGAAGAGATCAAACCTGTCAGCACCTTCCTTCTTAGGAATGAGAACCAGAAAAGTAGCACTTAGGGCTCGAAGCATCTGCTTACTATGAAGAGACTCACGAACCACCTCCAATAAATCCAGCTTCACAATATCCCAAAACTCTTGGAAAAAATCAACTGGGAAACCATCAGGGCCAGGAGCTTTCCCCTTATTCATCCCAAACACCACCTCCTCCACTTCCAACAAAGTCACCTGGCGAGTAAGAGAAGCATTCAACTCATTAGAAATTAAGGAGGGAATGCAATCAAGGACCATATTCTCATCCACCTCAGTAGGAAGTGAATCCTCAGTGAACAGATCAGAGTAGAATTGATGAGCCTCCCTAGAAAAAGCCTGATGTGAAGAGATCGAAAGACCCTCTGAGTTAACAAGAGAAGAAATAAAACACTTATTTTGATGAGCTTGTACCAAATGATGAAAAAAAGTAGTATTCCTGTCACCCTCTTGAAGCCAATCAATCCTAGCCTTTTGTTTCCAGAAAATCTCTTCACGAAGCTCCCATTCCTCCACCAACTTCATAGCCTGGCCCTCAGCATGCCCAAGAGCATCTGAGAACCCAAGATCCTGAATCTGGCGAGTAATAACAGCAAGGCGAGTCTGCGCTTCTCTTTTCCTAGCCCAAAAATTACCAATACATGACCTATTCCATCACTTAAGATGATACTTGACATATTGCAGCTTCTTAACTAGAGAAAACATAGCGGTACCATACGCGGGTGCGCCATCCCGCCACCACTGAGCAACAAGATCCCCCAAAGATGGATCATGCAGCCACATAAGATGAAATTTGAAAGGAGGATTCTTTGGATTTGGGAAAGCAGAAGTCGAAAGCTTAATTGGCCAATGATCAGAGCCACACCAATCAAGAATCTCAGAAAAAATGACCAAGCTACCTCTAACCCAGGAGCAAGAGACAAGGAAACGATCAAGCCGCTGGGAAATTGCTTCAGGCCCACTCCGTCTATTATTCCAAGTGAATATTCCGTTAGAGGGTTTAACATCCACTAGAGCAAGAGAGTACACATTACTCTGAAACATATCTGAAGCCAGACCAAGCCTAGGCAGCCTACCCCTTTTCTCCTCCAAACTCAACACAGCATTGAAATCACCAGCTAAGATCCAAGGAAAAAATGGGGCACAAGACCTCACATACTTGATATGAGCCCAAAGTTGGAGTTTGCCACAAATGTCAATCGGAGCATAAACATTACTAACCAAAATAGTCTCACCAGATTCCACAACCGAAGCCACCATCGAAATAGAAAACTGGCTGGAAATCCATGAACGAGGAACCACCTTACGAGGATTCTAGAATAAAGCCAAACCCCCAGAGGTTCCCTTAGACCTAATACATTGACACTGGCCAGAAGGCCAGATACGAGGAGCATGTTGAAGCATAAGATCCACCTGAAGCTTAGTTTCCTGAACACAAAAGATATCCGAAGACTGAACAACAATCAAATCTTGAATAGCCTTTTGACAGGAGGTGCTATTCAACCCCCTTGCATTCCATGAGAGAATAATCATGAGGAAGGTTGAGAGAAGTGGGCCTCCAGGGTCTTAACAGAACCAAATTCTACCAACAAATCCCCAGTGGACTTAATCTTGTCTGCATCCTTCTTATGACCAGCCTTCAAAGAATTTTCAAAGTGCCCCTTCTTCAGAGGGTGTTGCAACACCCCCAAAGTAGGAGACGATCCCCGACCTTTACCTGAAGGGAACACTGCCTTAGCCAAACTTGCTAAAACAATATCATCCTGCACATCTATAGAGGCTCCAGGAGGCTCATAAATCCCCAGCCCCAATGTCGGAGAAGTATTCTAAACAACAATCGCCTATTTCAGCCCCGAATCCAAACCAACATCCATACCAGTGGCCCCAGAGGACAAATCAACAGGAATCCCTTCCTCCAAAGCCTGATTATCCAGGGCCTCAAACCGATTGAAACCCTGATCACTCTGTCTGTCCTTATAGGCCCGCTTCTGGCCCCTCCCTTTATTTCTCTGCTTAACAGGAATAAAGCCATCCTTATCAGGCCCACCCTCGACCACAGATGCCTTGCCTTTATCCCCCTTCTCCATCGAAGGCCCAGAAGAAGGAGAAGAAGAAGCCCATGCCATTTTGGGTGCTCGAGAACACTGACGCTGAAGGTGTCTGTACTTGTGACAAAAGCGGCAACAAAAAGGAAGGGACTCATAATCAAGCGATTGAATCCATGAGGTAGCACCAATACAAATTTCCAAAGAATCCGGCAAAGAGTTATTTAAATCGATTTCAACACAAATGTGAGCATAGGAGAATACCTTTTTATCCAATGTATTCTGAGCAATGGCAGCCGACTTTCCCAACAAAGCAGCAATCCGGTGAAAAATATCCTCCCTCCAAAACTCCAACGGCAGCCATGGAAGACAAACCAAATAGGAACCCATGTAGGAAGATCCTCAGTTGCATTAAAACCTCCATGCTAGAGCTTAATGAACAAGCCAACATGATTGTAAAAATATGGCCCTCCCTTGAAAACACGATTGCGATCCGAGATACAAGAAAAATCAACCATGAAATAGCCATTCGTAGCCACTAGAAGATCGAAATCACCTTCAACTTGCCAGTTCTGATGGATCCAAGACTCTAGTGCTGAGAGAGGAACACGAATACCCATAAACTTGCAAATCAAAATATGTTGGCTCTAATAAGCAAAGTCCTCTTGCACCGATTCGGGAGAAATAACCAAAACCGAGCGATCTTGGCATCGCGACAAGCACCCATTCACTTTCTTGAGCTTAGAGCTCTCACCCACAAAAGACGAATCCATTTTATGTGCATGCATGACAGCCGAAAAAGGCTAAGATGGCTTTGGCCCAGCAAGCACTAGGCTGTTAGAAGCCCTAGCCATACCCCAACCCCAAGCACCCACCCCAGCTCCACCAAACCCACACTGTTTCCCCCACCCACAAACCACACCACCTGCTACCCACCGCACCCCACAACCCCCACCCCTTCACCACCCAACACACAAGACAGAGACCAAAGGCCTCACCCTATTACTGGTCGTGGGCACTCAAGAGGAGGTCCACGCAGTCAAGGGAGGCGTGGGAGCTCAGACCAGGCACGCATCCTATCTTTACTATTTTCATGATTTTTTCAAACTAAAAACTATTGAATTTGAAAACTAAATGTTATATTTTATCTTTTTACATATAAAACATTGGGAAATAGGCATAAAACATTTGGTATTAGAGGATCCTCATGAACCTAGATGGCTTAAGCTAAACTTTGATGGCTCGACTAAAGGGAACCTGGGTCAGGCGGGTGGGGGTAGCATTATATGGGATCATATAGGTAAGGCGATTATTGTCTATGCAGTAAATCTTGGAAGGAAAAAATCCAGTTTTGCTAAGGTGGCAACTGTTTTCCATGGGTTACAAATTGCTAATAGCAGGGAAATTTTTGACCTGTTAATAGAAGATTCTTGTAATACCATAATGATGTTAAATGGAAAATCATCTCCATACTAGTCTTTGTGGGATCTTATAACTAAGGCTCACCTTGAAATTATGAATATAGGGAATTTTCAAATCAATCACGTGTTCCATGAAGGAAATAAGGTGGAAAATGGGATGATGAATATGGGAGTGTTCATGGGAGAGATTAAAATCTGGGAGGATCATTTAATGATCCCAAAATATGTAAGAATACTAATCAACAATGAAGAAAATGCACTTCAAAATAAAGATTAAAATAAATCCCCTTCGGGCTCATTATGACAACATGTACGACCCGAACTGCATGGAGGAAAATCATTACCTCCCGCTTATTCCTAATTACAAGTTAGTTCTTCCTACAACTGCTATCTACAATTGGTGTTTCCTGAGAGTTTTTCTAAGCCCTCATTATTTTGTTATTGTAACTGGAAAAATGGGTAGGGATCTGGTCCAGGAGGAACCATCTTCCTACAAGAATTTGAGGAATGAAAAAGATTTATGGCCCATTCTTTAGAAAGGGAATCTTGCCTCCTATATCGAGGATATGAAAGGGCATGGCCCCAACTTATCCTTGGAGTTCACCAATTCTTGGAAGGATGGGTTGGTAGAAGAACTAGAGGTCTTTCTTTTGTGGTTTCCATAGAGCTCATTTTTGTGGCTACAGGTCTCTCCTTACATGGGGCTTGTATTCTCAAGAAACCTATGGTTCATTACCAAAAGGACATGGAGAGATTCCTCAAAAAAGGGGAGAGGATGAACCACCTTCAAAATGGGTTCAAAGGGGATTAATTTCTAGGTGTATAGAAGAAGATAGTTGAGGTAATCATGATTTATGTCACTTTAGAAGGAAGGTTTAAACACTTTCATGCTCACCTCTTCCCTATGCTTAACCATTTTTGATACAATGTCAAAATGAAAATTTCTTTTTGGATATTTTTGTCCCTTGAGCAATCAGTTAAATATACTTAAGATAAAGGGAAGCATATTGCTCTGGACCAAGGCCTTATTTATAGGTTTTACTGGTATAACATGGCTCTTTCCCATACCATTGCCTCTCTTTTGAGGGTGACAAATCTTGCATGGTCCTCAAAAGTTCCTTTAAGACTTCAAATGGTAATCCCTCCTCCCTTGGCCCTGAGAATTTGTCGACCTTGAACAACCAACCAAGAATTACAAGGTCAAAACCTCCCCACTCTCTAAATGAAAAAACCCTATTTTAGAGGACCCCACCCATTCCAACAAGAAAAAAGTGGGATTTGTTGACCCTCCCCAAATTTCCATTTCAAACAACTCTAACTCCTCATGACATCCTACTCTCGTGGACTCCCCTATTGTCTCTCCTTCTAGGGACATCACCCATGTTGTTCCTCCCCCCATTCCCCCCCTTGATTACCTCCCCTACTAATCCCTTGAATTCCCCTCTCCAAAATGTTAACCAAGTTCATGAGCTTGAAGTCACTTTATCGAATTATGCTATTTGAAAGAGTTGTGCTCCCCTGAGATTGAAATTAGACAAAATAATTCAAGCCAAAAACATTCAAAATGATATTTTGAAGTGATTTTTGTCCCAACTCATTGCTGTTAAAACCAAGATACATAATTTGGAGTTGTCTGTGTTCAAAAAAACCCTCAACTGGCCAGGTGAAATGGAGGAATCTGGTAATCAGAACTTATTTTCTTGCCTAGCTAAGACATTTGAGAAGTGGGCTAATATTGAGAAAGTTGTCGAGGAGATAAATTATTTCATTGGGACCTCCGAGGAGAGAAACAAATTTTAGGAAGAGGTTGTTGCTTTGCATAGCAACCAAGAAAAAACCCTTCACAGTCTATAGGAGATTGTCAAGTTAGTAAAGAGACGGTGAAGAACATTGTTGTCACCATTTAGGTGTTCTAACAAGATCTTAAGAACAATCAAGGTAAGTGTGGAAGTGATGATCTTCCAAATGATGCTTAGACAAATTCTAGAAAGAAGGGTAAGAAAGTGGAAAGTTCTACCTCCCCTCCTACTGAAGATGTTAGCAAGAAACAAAAGGTTTTGTCCTTCGAAGAGAAGCTTCAATTCCTGGTGAATGAATGGCAGGCTATCAAAGGTCTTCGGCTACTAGGTGATTAGTAGTTGGTTTTGGACTTGTGTTGGTCCCTAGCTATGTCTACATTTCTATTTCTATGATGGTATTTTCTTTATAACTACTTTTTAGTTTTTTGGTATCTCACTTCTCGTGAGATCTTTTTGCTTAGCCTTTATGGCCATTTTGTAATGGTTACGATCCCTTCCCATTTTTATCTTAATGACAACATTTGGTATCAAATCATGTACATATCAAAATAGTTTAATTCAATTTTGTTGTATTTCTTTTCTAGAATATATATATATGTATATTTAATAATTAAAAAAATTGTAATATTTTAATTAATAAACAAGTAATTTTATTCTTTGTTTTTTATTTATCTATCAATCAAAATTTTTGGCTAGTGAAATATTCTTCTCAAATATTAAATGTGAAAAATTTACACTTGCAAGTTTTTTTTTTCCTAAATTTTGAGTAATTAATAGAAGTGAATTAAATTTTAATAATTGATTATAAAGAATTACCAATTTTAGGTTTCCTATAAACTATTTATCTTTTACTTCATGGTTAAAGATTTTACCCCTTCGATTATCCTATTCATAAATTATTTCACGGGAAATTAATTTGGATTTAATGTTCACACTATAGAGGTAGTAAAATTCTTTAACTCATTCAAAAAAATCCAACTAGATGCATCTATACTAGAAGAAAATTACATAAAACCTAGAGTAGATTAGGTTTACTTGTCTTAACATTGGATTAAAAAAAGATGTGAATAGTTTACTACTTGATATTTCTCACTTAAATTATCTTTGTGCAATCGATCCTCCAAAGTTAACTTGGAGGCACTTGAGAAGCAAAGAGAGGGGTGGGGTTCTAGAAACACATTTACCTCCATGGATCCTTTTTATGATCCTCATACCATATCAATATAAATTACTTACACACTGATTTGTAATCTTTCTTAAAAGAATCACCATCCCCTTCTTCAATAATCAATCTTGAATCTGTTCATACTATTTTTAAATGTAGAGGTTGTAGATTCAATTCAGATTTCTTGGTTCAGAGTACATTTACACTATTTTGTTGAATATGTTTGATTGGAAATTTGTGCAACTTTCAGACAATCCCTTTTTGCAATGATAAATGAATCAATGAAATACCCAAGATAAATACGACCAAGCCAAAGATTTAAAAAAAAAAATATTTAATTCTGGCTTATAATTTAAACCTGACCTCTTCCTCCACATTTTGAACACATGATATTTCTAGTACCCCCATAACCTAAATTGTTTCTTAGTAAGGACCTTCAAGTTATCGAAGTATTATCAATGAAAGTAGACTTGGGCGAATCAAGACTTTAGCCAATTCCTTCTCGTGCTTCCAAATGTGTAAGGTGAAGACCCATTCAACTCAAAAAAGGGAATCATGACACAAATTGTCTTTGTTCTTGATAATTATTATTGACTTCTAGCAAACAACGATCAAATTCCTATGGTTAGTGTGTAAGGGGGAAATCGGGGAAGATGCGATGAGATCAAAGTGAGTGAATAGAAATTAATCTAAACAAACTAAAAGATTATTCATGCCCATTACTCATGAAATGAAACTACAAAAATCAATGAATTCAAGAACGTATTTGAAAGAAAACAATAACAATGAACTCAAAACAATGTAGCTTTACCATCCCACATTGGAGTGTGTTCACAAAGATGTTGGGTTTTTCATATCAATGTGAAGCCTTCATTGTGCATGCAAAATTTTGAAAAACGTGCGTGTGTTCATCAAAGATATGTGAAAAGCTTTGTCAAAATATCGATTAATATTTTGACATTACTTCATTGTGCAAATGATATTGATTCTCCAATAGTTTTTGAGAAGAAAGATGGTTGTTATATAGATTTTGTGTTTCAAAATGAACGCTTGAGATCACATAGTAGAATATCCTGATCAACGGTTGAAAACCATTGAGAGGATTTAGATGGGAATAATCAATGCATTTTGATTACGTAATTGGTGTGATTGAAGAAATTATATTGAGTGTGCAGTGGGATTGAGGAAATAGATTGAATAATCTGTGGAATTGAAGAATAGATTGATCTATTAGGAAATAGATGGATCAGTCAGCCAACCAGAGTGAGCAATCAGGGGATCATAATTTGCTCAATCATGAAACTGGGTGAGGATAATTAATTGATTGATTTAATTAATTAATCTTTCTAAGTTGAACGTGCAAATCATGTTTGACTTTTGCAAATAAAGTTGTATTTGTCTGATTTGACCTTTTTGATGATGTTTTCAATAATTAAATTCAATTATTCAAATTTAGGGGAAAGTGGCATAGTTAAACTATTAAGTGATAATAGTTTAATTGACTTAGGGGAATAGGGTGAATTAGCAACATAATTAAATAATAGATGTTATTTAATTAATCAGGAGGAATAGAGTTAGATTAGGAATTTATTTAAAAATAAATGAAATTTATTATTTTGGTCAAAAATGATGAAAATGTTAATTAATTAAATAATATTATTCAATTAATAGAGGAAATTAGGGTTTTTGATGCTTTTGAAGTGAAATGTAGTGATATTCAATGATAATGATGCCAATGATGCGAAAATGTCATGTTAAGGTGTGCGATAAGTGTTAGGTCAATTTTACATGTCTACATTTTGCCCCTCTTTGAGACAAAGTAGTGGTTGCTTTGTTTCAAAGATTTCGATGTTAAGATAAATATTTGAAAAAAATTATATTCCCCACTGTGCCTCAGCAGTCAACAAAATGATGGTAGGACTCTAGGATGCCCCCTCAAGAGGTTGGCCAAAAAAAATCACTTTGTAGGTCAAGCTCACGATACTGTTCTATTTTAGTTATGATGTGTAGAGGACAAAAAATTAAGCCTATAGGTCTCTCGTTGCTTGTTTAGATGTTCTCAGGAGGTCCTACTTTTAACCTAGGAGTGTTTTTTAGGTAAAACTTTAGGGTTTTGGGGGTTAAAATAGGTAATTAGGGTTCAAATTACCTCATTTGCACTTTGAGCCTATAAAAAATTCTTACCTCTAGATTTCTTGTTTTGTTGATTGTCGAGGAGCTATGGAGAGGATTCGAGGAGCACCACATTATGCAAACACAGTTCACGAGTTTGGACAACACATAGGCATTAGTGCCCCAGTATGTGCCCTTTTATTTCTCATTTTCGTCTTCCTATATTTGCATAATTAATGCATGAATTCCAAGTTGTCGATAGCACTAGGTTAGGAATTTTTCACTTTTGCATCATTTTTCTCGCTTTTGATGTTTCTGAATGGGCCGCATTTGATTTTCCCACTTGCATTTGCTCAAAATGTTCACATTTTCCCTAAACTTTTGCATCTGCTTTTCGCCCTTGCATTAATTTTTTTCTTTTGATTTCCTATCTTTGTTTTGTTTGCTTTTGAATTTTTCGCATTTCCCTTTTTTATCACTTTTGACTACAAAGTGTTTGCTTTCACCTATTTTATTCGCTTTTACTAAAAAAAATCGCTTTTGATAAATAGGTTTCACTTTTGATGGTTTTGGTATTTTTAAGTCAATTTATTTTCCATTTAAGATGTGTTTTATGCTTTCATAGCAAATCCCTAACATTGTGGGTTGAATGGTTACAGGAAGTTCTTAATCTACTCCAGTCAAGGGAGTGATGATCGTGTGATCTGTTCAATTTGATCGATGGGTTCTAGGAGTTAGAGTGAGATGTTTTAGATGTCATATTGCAGCATATGTGCTACATGTTTACCATCAGATGTCATAGAGGGATGATGACTACTCTCATGGAGAGGTGGCACTTAGAGACTTCATCCTTTCATTTACCTACTAGGGAGGCCACCATTACACTAGACGATGTGTCGAGGATCCTCTGCATACCTATTCACGAAGAGATTTTGACATATTTTATTCGACGAGGTACCCGCCCCATGCATCAAGTTCTTGATGTGAGACATCTTCAGGTTTAGGAGGCAGAGATAGACTTGTACATAATTTTATGGGTAGTGTCGATCCTGTTTCACTTGTTCTATGTGGTTTGGTTATGTGGCTCGTTGTTCCTGATAGGTGAGGTCGATAGTTTCTTGTTGGTTAAGGTGTGTGCATCGAGTAGATGATCGAGCACGACACTAGGTATGCATGGGGCCCGTGTATCCTTTCCCACTTGTATAAAGATATGCACAAGGTTGTGTATCGTGGAGGGAGATCTATTTTTGCTGGTATCTCTCTACTACATGTATGGGCCTGGGAGCACATCCCAGTTGCTCGGCCTAATGGTATATTGGATCGTACTACTGGGGATCCACATTCTTATCATTATGGAGATTTTCTACACTATACATGGCCTAGACAACTTCCCTACATTTCCTGGACACAGTTTGTGAGTTTAGACCACTCGTAGGAATTGGTGACCCAGTATGTACCCTTTTATTTCTCATTTTCATCTTTCTATGTTTGCGTAATTAATGCATGAAGTGCAAGTTGTCGATAGCACTAGGTTTAGGAATTTTTCACTTTTGCATCATTTTTCTTGCTTTTGATGTTTGTGAATGGGCTACATTTGATTTTCTTGCTCGCATCTGCTCAAAATGTTTGCATTTGACCTAAACTTTCACATCTGCTTTCCGCCCTTGCATTAAATTTTCACTTTTTATTTCCTATCTTCGTTTTGTTCGCTTTTGAATATATTTTTGCTTTTGAATTTTTCACATTTGCCATTTTTTATTGCTTTTGACTACAAAGTGTTCACTTTCATGTGTTTTATTCACTTTTGCTTAAAAAAAATTACTTTTCATAAATAGGTTTTTCTTTTGACTATTTTGGTATTTTTAAGTCAATTTATTTTCCATTTAAGATGCATTTTAAGCTTTCATAGCAAATCCCTGACATTGTGGGTTGAATGGTTGCAGGTGGTTCTTAATTCACTCCAATTGAGGGAGCGACGACCACATGATCTATTTGATTTTATCTTTGTGTTCTAGGAGTTAGAGCAAGATGTTTTATATTTTTAGTTGCGGCATACTTGCTACATGCCTACCATTAGATGTCATAGAGGGATGATGGATGCTCTCCTGGAGAGGTGGCACTCAAATACTTCATCCTTTCATTTACCTACTGGGGAGGCCATCGTTACCCTAGAGGATGTGCGAAGGATCCTTAACATATCTATTCATGGAGAGCTTGTGACATATTCTGTTCGACAGGGTACCTGCACCATGCGTTGAGTTCCTAGTGTGAGACATCTTTAGGTTCAGGAGAAGGAGATAGACTTATCTAATTTTGTGGTTAGTGTCTATCATGTTTCACTTGCTCTATGCAATTTGGTTATGTGGCTCGTTGTTCCTGATAGGTAGGGCCGACAGTTTCCCGTTGGTTGGGGTGTGTGCATAGAGCAAATGTTCGAGCATGACACTAGGTATGCATGGGGCCCATGTCTCCTTGCCCACTTGTACAAAGATATGCACGAGGCTACGTATCATGGAGGGAGATCTATTTATGTTGGTGTCTCTCTACTACATGTATGGGCCTGGGAGCACATCCCAGTTTCTCAGCCTGATGGTATATTGGATCATACTACTAAGGATCTATATTCTTATCATTATGGAGATTTTCTACACTATACATGGCCTGGATAGCTTCCCTACTCATGTTGTTTTTTTCATGATATGCCAAGTTTTTTATGGAGGCCATATTTGGATTGTGAGGCATGGCCAGATGATCGGGAGTAGTTAGTATTTTGCAGATAGATTAAATGGCTCATTGGTTCTCTTTACTTGAGAGATAACTACCCGATAGGGTTTGTAGGTAGTTTGGAGAGAGACAGGGTCATTTTCCAAATGCCTGTGAGGCTCGTTTTGGTCGGACCACTAGATAGGTTCGTGTATGGGGTCTACAAGCTGTTCATGATGCATCTACGACATATTTTAGAGCTCTTTCCCCATTTATGTGGGGTTGGCTAGTGCGTTTAGCAGATCCTGGTACTAACCCTGATTTTGATCAGTGGTGGGTGTTGATGTGTTTTTTATGCACTTCTCAACATAGGTAGTGTTTAGGTGCACTACCTCTCTTGAAAGACAATCTTCCACAATTAGATTGCAAAACACTATCCCAAGGTCTCTAATGTCAGGTCTTGACAGTGCTTGGAATATCTCAGTTGTTTGATGTGATTTTTGGAATCACAAGGCAGTCTTACAGATGAGTTACAAAGTGTGGGAAGTTAGGCCTGCAAATGCAGTTTTAAAGTGTTGGAAGTGAATAAACAGTGGCTGCCCACTCAAAACAACAAGCTAAAACTCATCAAGTTCATCTGATTTAGCTTCATGGTGATGCTTTGGATCCTACTCTAACCAAGGATTAAAAGAAACAACAAAAGGAGAAGGGTTAAGAAAGCTATTCTAATCCTAAGCTACGAATGAACAGTAACAATGGTGGCTGCTAAAGTAGATAGGCATCCTAAATTGAGTTTACTTGACCAAGAGAAACCTATAGCTACACAAAACCAGTGCAATCTTCTAAGGTATGCTGATTTTCAAATTACACATACACATCATGAACATGCAATTGAACTAGGTTGCAGTAATGACATAAAGAAGCCCATACTAACTTTGCACAACAGCTTGTCATCAATAAGTGCTAAAAGTATGGGCTAGAAGCTCATCAAATACTATAACAACAACACCATCATGATAGCCATTCAAGAAACTAATACTAAAACTAACATGGAAGGTAGAACCATGAATGCAAGATGAGCAAAATCAAAGAGAACATCCATAAAATCATGTAATGTTGTCTTCTATTGCTGTAAATATTTTTTTACAACAGCTCTCCAACCCTTACAAATGAGGGGCAAGCCCCTATTTATAGTTTTCCAAATCCCAAATGAATGGATAGGATTGAATTACATCGAATGGCCCAGATTTGATTTACATTAGGGTTTCACCTACCCCCCATTATCCAGCAATTTTAAAATACATCTTTGTCTTTTCCTTGTTTTGTCATCTAGTGCTTAGGTGTTGTAGCAATTTCGTCATTTAGCTGATTTCCCTTTTACTGTAGCTGAAACTACCTGAAAGTTGTCTTCATAATTGATGCATTTGTAGTGTTCTTCATTAGATCAAATAGGCATGTCAGCGACTGGCATCAATGGATTGGTTGCCCCTTATTCGGGTGAACAACTCCCTTATGCCTTCTTCAAGGCCACCCCTTTGCATTTTTGTCATTGACTTCCTTGGCATAGGCCTTCTTCTAATGCTGACCCTGTTGGTGGGTGCTAGGGGGAGAGGCAAACATGAAATGAATGGTGACAGGAGCTATGTGCATTCCTTGTTCAGCTTTCTTGATGGGTCTCTTGACAGACCCGCGGTAGGATTCTTGGATCATGCATACATGAAGTGTTGTAAGTGCTTTCATACACAAATCAAGGAAAACATTAATCAAATCTTGCAAAATCCTTGTTAGATCCATCCATGCATCATCAAAAGATCATAATATTCATATTTGGAGCTCATTTGGACCGTAAACATTAATGCGGGCCCAAGGGGCGGGCAGCGAACGAGGGACAACAAACCAGAAGGGAAGTTCTTAGACCTCACAAAACTTAGCAAAACCAAGATTTTTCAATTATAACACATGGGAAAAGGGGAGGGAAGAGTGCCCAGAAAAACTTCCTTCACATTGGACTCATTTGAAAAAACTGAAAGCTTGGAAGGGGAAAGGCAGAGAGTCACCGCCCTTTTGAAAAGGCAATGAGCACATAGCGGCCCGAAAGGCGATGGAGGGGTGGGGTCCCGGAAACGACCACAGAGGGACGGAGTCCCAAAAACGGCCATGGAGGGGCCGAGTCCCGAAGACCGGTCACTGGGGCTCCAGAGATGTTCAAAATGGCCATGGAGGGATAGAGTCCCAGAAACAACCACGAAGGGGCCAAGTCCTGGAGGTCGGGTCGTCGAGGCTTCACGGATGTTCAAAACAACCATGGAGGGATGGATTCCCGGAAACGACCACGGAGGGGCTGGGTCTCAAAGGCCGGGTCGTGGGGGCTCCACGGATGTTCAAAACGGCCATAGAGGGACAAAGTCCTGGAAACGACCACAAAGGGGCCGAGTCCCAGAGGTCAGTCGCCGGGGCTCCACAAATGTTCAAAATAGCCACAGAGGGACAAAGTCCTGGAAACGGCCACGGAGGGGCCGGGTCCTAGAATCCAGGTTGCAGGGGCTCCACGGATGCTCAAAACGGCCACGAAGGGAAAGAGTCTCAAAAATGGCCATGGAGGACTGGGTCCCAGAGGCCGGTCGCCAGGGCTCCATAGATGTTGCAAAATAGCCAAAGAGGGAGGGAGTTCCAGAGGGAAAGTTTTGAAACCACCAAAACTTAACAAAACGTTGACGAAACCTTGGCAATTCACTTAGGCACCACAAAAACATCCCAAACCCACAAGAAACTTGTCCCCAAAGTCAAAAATGTAGAAAAAAGTGAATCAAGCGATCAGGGACCAAATCACCAGGAACAAGACAAAAGAAAGAAAAGGGATGAGGGACTTTATTTATCTCCGGATTTGAATACCCCAAGTAGGTGAATTTGGTAAAGGGAATTTGATCGTTTGAAGGCACATGACCAATTTGGGCTTGGAAAATGGGGCACACAAAACAAGATAGGAGCAAAGCAGCCTGTCGGAAGCGAAAAAATGGGGCCCCTGCCTACGACGAGGCATGTGTGTAAAACATGCACAATAAATGGTGACTCACCGGGGAAATGCTCCAGAGCATTTTGATGACAAACTGGAATCATGAACCCATAATCTTTGGTTTTGACCTTCACGCTTAGGAAAACAAACCAGACGCTCAACCAAAGGATCAAAACCACTAGCCAACCCAACCTTCAGTATGCTAAAAATCCAAGTGTGTGTAATTGCGTTAATTCTCATCCTTTAGTTGCTACAAGAACCCAAGCTCCATCAAGTTAGGATACATAGTTTATTCTAACTCCAAAAGCATTTGAGACATTGCCTCTTTGCCAGTCAAGCATCCATAGCCTCGAAGAGGTTGTCATTGTGATTCTCCCGAACATTGCTCTACTGCCGGTCGGGCGTCCATAGCCTCGGTAGAGTTGCTCGGATACCCCTGAAAAGTTGAACTTTCTCTTTCTTTTAATTTTCAATGTTTTCTTTCTTTCTTTCTTTTCTCTTTTCAGCTCTTTTATTTCAACCCGCAAGCATTGAAGCTCATGCTCAGGGCTAAGAATCACAGTGGTGCTGGAACAAAATTTTAGATTTTTCACTTAACTAGACTTCACAAAAGGCCCTACAGTGACCATTAGATTCTTAAGATGTGTAAGAGCTGTAAGATTTCATAATACGTCAGAGTCAGACTAAACCAACAACTTATCCTCTTTGAATCAAACATCCAAATCACTTGACACTAATAGAAGACCTTCACCATCTACTCTGAAGACTTGATTAGAGTTTGACAAAGAAATACGTAGAACAACTCCAGGAGATAAGTATGGTTGTTGTGCACATAGATGTGCCCAGCTAAAAGCAGAGGGACCCCGAGCAAAACAATAGCAAAGAGAAAGAAAACAACCTACAATGAAAGCCACCTACATCAAACCAACTAACCTAAGGAAAGCAGGAAAGTGGAGTATTTACAGGAAACCTATACTACTCAAAACGGGCTATGTACAAAGATATTTACAAAGCACTATGTTCTGGTAGGGCGAGCTGACATTAACATTCATTGGATTTTACAGTGCATGCACAAGCAAACGGGCTATCGTTATCATTCTTAAATTCAAATTTATCTTTATATTCTACAAAAATAAATTCAACGTTGCAACACTCAAGTTCAATCACACCATCATGAAAAATCAACAATTGAGGAGGCTCGCTGAACCCATGGTTAATCCATAAACATGTTCATTTTCCCTCGTTCCCATAATCAAAATAATAAGTGTAGTTATGAGAAATAATAGGAGCAAGGAAGGATAGAACCTGGATGTCATCACATGGAGGTGGCAGCATTAGACAGTCGAGAGCAAGCACAACATCATTGATCATTGCATCAGTAGCCTCGAGCGAGCGCAGTGGAGGGTGCAGCACTTCAGACATTAAGCTTGCATAAGGCTGGGAGGATGAGGTAGCAAACAACTCTTCTAATCTACCAATGGGACCTACAGCCTCGGTTGGCAGTTCCTCAAAAATAAATACTTCTCCACATTGATCATCTGCAAACTTGGGACCCACTTGGTTGCTATCCTCAAGGGGTAGCATATTGTCTCATCTCCTTCCCCAAGTATCAACCTCATTTTTATGATGTTCAATGTCATGGGATAATGACATGGACAAATTTGTCCTATTGTATCTCCTTGAATGTGAAGGAGGATCAACAACGATCATGGCGGAAGGACTCCAAGTTGCATCTTGTAGTTGGTCAATTCTATTATACTTGTTGGAAGCCATCAAAACACCCCCACCTTTGTCTTCTTCCCTTTGTTGTTCATGCATCTCATTATGACGTTCACTTGTTTCCTCTTGCTCACTATCACTGTAAATGGAGGAGCTCCTCTCCCAATCTGGAAACTCTAGTGCATCACTATTCGGGGGCTCAAGGAGTATGTATTCATCGCTACTGTCTTTTGGGATGCACTCTTCCTCAACATGAGCATACCTCCATAGTACAATTCCCAACAGAAAGAAGTCATCAATTGATGGCACCTCATCAAGGGGACCAAAATTCACTACGTAATCTCCCTCTAAAGACTCACCAAAACACATCATCCATGGTGCACAACTGCTCTTCAAGAGGAAGAAATTCTTGATGACTGGTGGACAACATTCCCACTTGATCTACTTCATCACTCAAAGGCTTGAGATTGTGTTGTCATCCTTCTTCTATTGCTTCCCCAACATCCTCTTGAGGTCCACCTTCAGCTGAGCCATCACTTGATTTAGGCTTTTGGTCTTCTTTATCGATATGGGAAGCAAGTAGAGGAGGCCGGGCACTTGGTTTCCTTGCTTGTTCTTTGACTTGCTTGATGGCTTCTTGGCATAGTTCGCATGTGAACTCTGAGTGTGATGAATCATGAAGGCTGCACCAATTTGGCAGTAGCAATACCTCCAAATCCACTTGATATTTAAGCTCTGACCAATCCTTTTCCAACCTGGAGACGAGCTGGTCATATCTCTCCATGATTAGGTCCTCATCATCACTTGGGAGGGAAGTTGGATGGCGAACAGCTGTGGCGAGTGGTTGTTCCCACTCCTCCAAACTTTCATTTTTAGATTCTCGATCACTGTCATTGATGAAGGAGAGGTATTCTAATCTGATTTCACTTATACCTTCATCATCATTTTCTGTTGTTCCAAGGTTTTCAACCTTTTCTTCTTCTTGTTCTTCAACATCTTCGTTGGTTGTCCCAACATGCACTGTTGCAGACTTTGTTGATTCATCTTCAACTTCCAATGACTCCTCTTCTGGAGTGGAGGACTGTCTTTGATTGGTGGAGGGAAGGAATTCTAAATTAGTTTCAATCAGATTTTCACCAAGGCACCTTGCTGTCCTAGTGAAATTTGCTTCTTCCTCCTAGTTTTCAACTTTAATGTATGCTGCTCGAACATCAACTTGTATCAAATTTCTTGGTTCATCCTTACTTTGTTGTCCTCCAAATGTTAACAGCTCTTTGGCCTCATGGGGTGACTTCTCTTCATTAGGAGTTGGCTGCTCCAACTCGTCCAAACAACCCTTGGCTTGAGCAATGATTTTTGTGCATGACGAGCAAGTGAATTCAGAGTGGGGTGCATTGTGAAATTTGCATGAACTAGACATCAATATTTCCTCCAATCTTGGTTTGTCTTTGCTGCTCAAATGTTCCTGGAGCAGCTCCTTAAACGCCTTGGCTGCCATTGTTTGCTATTCTTCCTGGGGGTCTTCGGGGGCCAAGGGCTGGTATATTTTCCAAAAGGGAATTTCTCCCTGCAAGATCCTTTCGATTCTTCTCAAGAAAGTCAAACATCTCAATTCGTTGTGCCTACGAGTGCAATGGATCCGACATCTATCTGCCAATGCAAATTGCTGCAATGGCTTCTTCAGTCTCTTATTCAAATCTGCATGCAGCTGAGTGATGTCAATTTGTGCATGTTGCTCCATTTTGACTCAGCTTCTACTTGCCTTCAAAAATTTTTGACTTTTTGCATTAAAAGAGATCTCCTTATCTCATATTTCTTCTTTGAAAGTGCTCTTTTCGATTTTCAACTTTCAGCTTTGTAGCCTCAACATCTCATGCCCTCCTTCTAGCACCAATTTTGTTGATGTTTTTTTTATGCACTTCTCAACACATGTAGTGTGTAGGTGCACTACCTCTATAGAAAGACAATCTTCCACAATCATATTGCAGAACACTATCCCAAGGTCTCTAATGTCATGTCTTGACAATGCTTGGAATATCTCAGTTGTTTGATGTGATTTGCTAGAATCACAAGGCGGTCTTACAAATTAGTTACAAACTGTGGGAAGTTGGGCTTGCAAATGAAGTTTTAAAGTGCTAGAAGTGAATAAACAGTGGCTGCCCACTCAAAACAACAAGCTAAAACTCATCAAGTTCATTTGATTTAGCTTCATAGTGATGCTTTGGATCCTACTCTAACCAAAGATTAAAAGAAACAACAAAAGGAGAAGGGTTAAGAAAGCTATTCTAATCCTAAGCTACGAATGAACAGTAAAAATGGTGGCTGCTAAAGTAGACAGGCTTCCTAAACTGAGTTTGCTTGACCAAGAGAAACCTACAACTACACAAAACCAGTGCAATCTTCTAAGGTCTGCTGATTTTCAAATTACACATACACATCATGAACATGCAATTGAACTAGGTTGCAGCAATGACATAAAGAAGCCCAGGCTAACTTTGCACAACAGCTTGTCATCAACAAGTGCTAAAATTATGGGTTGGAAGCTCATCAAATACTATAACAGCAACACCATCATGACAACCATTCAAGAAACTAATACTAAAACTAACATGGAAGGTAGAACCATGCATGCAAAATGAGCAAAATCAAAGAGAACATCCCTAAAATCATGCAATGTTGTCTTCTATTGTTGCAAATGTTTTTTTACAATAGCTCTCCAACCCTTACAAATGAGGGGAAAGCCCCTATTTATAGTTTTCCAAAGCCCAAATGAATGGCTAGGATTGAATTACATCGAATGGCCCAAATTTGATTTACATTAGGGTTTCACCTACCCCCCATTATCCAGCAATTTTAAAATACATCTTTATTTTTTCCCTATTTTGTCATCTAGTGCTTAGGTGTTGTAGCAATTTTGTCATTTAGCTAATTGCCCTTTTACTGTAGCTGAAACTACCTGAAAGTTGTCTTCGGACTTGATGCATTTGTAGTGTTCTTCATTGGATCAAACAAGCCTGTCGACAACTGACATCAATGGATTGGTTGCCCCTAATTCAGGCGGACAACTCCCTTATGCCTTCTTCAAGGCCACCCCCTTGTGTTTTTGTCATTGACTTCCTTGGCACATGCCTTCTTCTAATGTTGACCCTGTTGGTGGGTGCTAGGGGGAGAGGCAAACATGAAATGAATGGTGACAGGAGCTATGCGTATTCCTTGTTCAGTTTTCTTGATGGGTCTCCTGGTGGACCCGCGGTACGCTTCTTGGATCATGCATACATGAAATGTCGTAAGTGCTTTCATACACAAATCAAGGAAAAAATTAATCAAATCTTGCAAAATCCTTGTTAGATCCATCCATGCATCATCAAAAGATCATAATATTCATATTTGGAGCTCATTTGGACCGTAAACATTAATGTGGGCCCAAGGGGGCGGGAATCGAACGATGGACAACAAACTAGAAGGGAAGTTCTCAGACCTCACAAAACTTAGCAAAACTAAGATTTTTCAATTATAGCGCATGGGAAAAGGGGAAGGAAGAGTGCCCAGAAAAACTTCCTTAACATTGCACTCATTTGAAAAAACCGAAAGCTTGGAAGGGGAAAGGTGGAGGGTCACCGCCCTTTTGAAAAGGCAATGAGCACACGGTGGCCCAAAAGGAAAATCCCTTATGACCACGAAGGGACGGAGTCCCAAAAATGGCCATGGAGGGGCTGGGTCCTGGAGGCCGGTCGTCGGGGCTCCACGGATGTTCAAAACAACCACGGATGGGCTAGGTCCTGGAGGCTGGGTCGTCGAGGCTCCATGGATGTTCAAAACGTCCACAGAGGGACAGAGTCCCAGAAACAGCCATAGAGGGGCCGGGTCTCGGAGGCCGAGTCGCGCAGGGCACCACGAATGTTGAAAACGACCACGGAGGGATGGAGTCCTAGAAATGGCCACGGAGGGGCTAGGTCCCGGAGTCCGAGTCGCCGAGGCGCCATGGATGTTCAAAACGACCATAGAGGGATGGAGTCCCGGAAATGGCCACGGAGGGGCTGGGTCCCAGAGGCCGGGTTGTCAGGGCTCCACGAATGTTCAAAATGACCATGAAGGGACGGAGTCCCGAAAATGACCACAGAGGGGCCGGGTCCCGGAGGCCGGGTTGCCGGGGCTCCACGGATGTTCAAAACGGCCACGGAGGGACGAAGTTCTGGAAACGGCCACGGAGGGGCCGGGTCGCTGGGGCTCCACGAATGTTGCAAAATAGCTAAAGAGGGAGGGAGTTCTGGAGGGAAAGTTCTGAAACCACCGAAACTTAACGAAACATTGACGAAACGTTGGCAGTTCACTTAGGCACCACAAAAACATCCCAAACCCACAAGAAACTTGTCCCCAAAGTCAAAAATGGAGAAAAAAGTGAATCAAGCGATCAGGGACCAAGTCAGCAGGAACAAGATAAAAGGTAGAGAAGGGACAGGGGACTTTATTTCCCTTCGGATTTGAATACCCCAAGTAGGTGAATTTGGTCAAGGGGATTTGATCGTTTGAAGGCACATGACCAATTTGGGCTTAGAAAATGGGGAACGCAAAATAAGACATGAGCAAAGCAGCCTATCAGGAGCAAAAAAAGGGGGTCCCTGCCTACGGTGGGGCATGTGTGCAAAACATGCACAACAGTGGGCATAATGCATTCCATTGAGATTTACATATCATGTCGATGTTCCTGTAGTGGGTAGAGTAGGAATTGCCAATCATCGTGGGGAGATGCGATGTGTCAAGATTATTGTAGAGCATCTTTCCAGGGCCCGACATGATGGTGGACAAGGCAAACAAGGTGATCCAATGCAGTAGGATCAGGGACAAGTTCCAGGTCCTCCTCCACCACCTGGAGATGGAGGTGTATAGTTAGCATAGATGACAACTACAAGAGATGCAGAGGTAGGGCGACGACATGCCGTAGAGGCTCAGGTTGCTATACTGACAGTGGAGAGGGACACTGCTAGATAAGAGAGAGATGGCTTTAGGGGCAAGTGAGACACTGCGATTGGGTGTCGTCTTGTTGTCAATACATAGTTGCAAGCTACTACCACTGAGAGGGATAGCCTTAGGACAAAGCATGATAGTCTTCATGCCAAGTGAGATCAGTTGTTATATAGGGTGAAATATTAACAAACCCTGTATGATGCCTTCATTCCTAGAGTGTAGTGACGACCATAGTTTGGAGAGCCTAGTACTGCTATGGAGGTTGTGTTAGTTGGACATTCCGTTAGATAGTCTAATACGCAGCCTGATCCTTAGTGTCCTCCTTTGGTCGGGCAGTAGTTTATTTGTATTTGATCTTTTATGATGTTTACTGTTCAAAGACTTATATTGTAGACATGATTTTGTATTTATATATTCATCGGCCCAGCTGAGGCCTCATATATATGTATTTTTTTGTATTATCCTATTACACATGTTTCATTGATGATGTACCATGACATTCTCATTTTTTATGATGATATATATGAGATATACATGCTTCAATTCGGCTTCATTATGTGTTTATGTGATGATTATGGATGATAATGTATGATTTATACACACTTTTATACTTTTATAATGTATGCATATGATGTGGATGGATCGATTGATCATATTTTATTTCATATGATGTTTTATTATGTATATGATGAATGTATTCCCTATACCTTATACATGATGTTTTATTTCTTTATTATCATCATTATATGTATTGACAACATTGTGGATGTAGGATGAACATGGAACTAATGGTATTTTTATGCAGGATGGATGTTTGTTAGTTAGAAGAAATGTTGGATGATGGATAAAAATTGATGTTGTTAGTTATTGATGAGTTTTTTTATTTTACTTTGTATAGGGACTTCGCATTTTTAGTAATCCTTTTTGATGTAGCAAATAGATACGATGCACTAGGGTATTAATTACCAAGGCAACGTTGTATCTGTTGCATGGAATTTGACTCGACATACAAAGAATATTCTTGCTCATACTAGACATACATAAAATTTGTCTAAAATATATGGTTAGGTTATGTTAAGACTTTTTCAGACCAATTACATAGAGAGGTATGAATTACCTAACATAAAACCACTACACGAATTTTCTTAAAACAACTTTCATACACTCAATAAAGCAAGTATTCACCATGGTAGTATCACAAAAACATCTTACAAATAGAAAACCAAAATGATGCTCAATTGCCCCCATTCCTTCTTCTCTAAATCCTTATGGACATCCTCGAGAGATCCTGGGAACGAGTCAAATAAAATAAATCATAAAGATAAGACTATAAAAAGATTAAAAAAGTTGCAGTATCACTTATCATATCTATTTTGAGGTTTCAGGCTATTATCCATTGGTTATCATGTCTATCATAGGAACAGATCCGTTAAGGCATATCTTAGCATGTTGTTTGGTGAATTGTAAAATGATAGGTAGTTAACACTTATTGTTTTTGTCTATTTGTAATTAAATCTTTTTGATTGCTTTCTTGAAAGTTCTAACTTTTGATGTTTGCTCTATTTGTTTGTTTGTTTTGTCAAAGGGTGAATGTGATGATTTGTTTATTATGTATGAAATTTTTTATTGTGGATTGTGATGATGGAGTTAGGATCTTTTTGATTTTTTGAGTTTTATGATGTTATTTTTGTTGTTTTCAGGGGACTAACCTAGGGCCTCAGGGGGTTCATCAAAGACAAGCCTTGCCTATGTTGTACACACAGAGGCTCGTAGTTTGCTTGGTTTGATAAGAACATGTTTTTATCTTTCTGTTTTGTGGATATTTTTGGATTTTGAATTTTTCGTGATTGTTTTTGGATTTTGAATTTTTTGACTAAGTTGAAAGATGTATAGGAGTGAATTTGTACCCCTCCTGTAAATTCCCCTTTCACATCCCTCCACCTTAGAAAATCAAACCTAACTAAGAAATTCCACATCACCCATCTGCCCCACATCCACTTGGCGCCTATTTTTTGTGTCAATGGGGGAGTATTTGTCGGGGACACGAGTGTGGTGCATGGATGTCTATGTGGTGCACTATCATCCTTGATAGATTATTGCCTCTGGAGTTCATAGGGATGTTACATTCTCCATTGGGCATGAAGCATAACATCTCTCTGTTGACTAGCCGACCCAAAAACAAATCTTTCCCTCCTAATCTCTCTTCAAATGCATAATTTTCACTATCACTTCATCTCTTTAGCATCTCTTGAGTGATCCTCTTCACAATTCTAGCCTTTCACTTGATCTCTTGAGCATTCTCACACAATTCCTTAAGCATTATAACAACTTGTTACTCTATCAACTTCATTTTTGTATGTGTTGTGCTACCATAGAAGTTGTGAGTTTGGAGTCTTGTGAGACCTCCCTTCGTCATTGTTGTCATTGTGTCAACTCTACCAAGCTCGTTGTCTTGCATTATCCCTTCATTGGCCTTGAGTACCTTTGGGTGTAGGTGGTATTGCTTCATTGTCCTCTTTTGTTGCGGTTTGATAGAGTAGCATTATATCTTTTTTAGTGTTCAATATTATTCTTTCCTTTATCGCATTTTCCACTTCATGGCTTTCTTGGCTGTTCGTTGAGGTGGAAACACCAAAGTGGGCATTTGAATGAGGAAAACCCTATGCAACCCAACATTTTCCCCTCTTGGTTGTGTGTAGGTGTACGTATGCATGGAGCTCGCTAGCAAACTAGACTCTCAGTGAGTTGGCTTTCATCACCCTTACTTTCATCTACCTCCTTTACCATTATACAGTTATTTCTTGTATTTTATCATTTTGTTCTTTTTGTTAAAATTAGTTAGCTAGACAGTTAGTAATTTTTTTGTTTCCCGCACTATATTTCACGCTTTCTAGTCGTATAAATGCCAACACACTAGAGAGACGCCAATGCATCGCGTTGTCATCCTTGAGCCACGTTGCCGTCCTCGAGTAGAGAGCTATCTGAGGTGCAATTTGGACTCCAAAAATTGGCTTGTCTAGCCTCGGTCAAGTTTTTGGATCTATAGAGTGATAGAAGCACTTGAGTGTGCTCTCAATTCTCTATCCTTGACCTAAATAAACGTTAGCTTGAGGTAAGATAGGGAAGCCTTCCTCTCTTGGCTCTCCATGACCTGGAGCCTTGGTGTGGTTGGTCCCCCTACCTTACAAAAGAAAGCATGATAGACACCTAAGGGGACTAACCTACGACCTTAGGGGCTGATCAAAGATAATCCTTGCCTACATTGTACACGTAGATACCACATAGTTTGACTGTTGTTGACTCAAAGCATAAAATGTTTTTGGAATTCAAACAACATTGATAACTTGGATTGATATTCCACTTCTATTTGTAAAGGATATGTTGCGGGAAATTCTACTTGAGCTAGCCATGAGGTTCAAGCAAATGTTGATATGTTATACTTTTGAGTGAAGGAATAATCTAAAGTTTTTATTTTTATTTTGTTGTTTTCTAGATGTTTTTGATTTTCAAAAAAAAATTGGATGTTTTTTTATTTTTTATAGTTTTGACCACGATAGGATGTACAAAGATCTAATCCACGACCAACTTCAGGAAGTTTCCCTCAGTTTGACACAAGACTACTTTCCTAAATCAATAATTGTAGACACATAAAATTGACCTAGGCTTGCAAACTTTATTTTTCTCCATATTTCTTTTGGTCCTAATTCAACTTTAATTAAATAATTCTCAATTATTTAATTAATTCATATCTTTTATTCCTCCTAACTATTTAAATAAATAAATTACATTTATTTTATTTAAATATGTCACTAATTTCTTATGTCTCTATAATTAAATAAATTCCTAAATTTATTTAATTATTATTTGTCTACTACTTCCTCCTGATTATTTAAATAAATAAACTTTATTTATTTATTTAAATACGTGATTAATTTCTTATGTCTTCTTATAATTAAATAAATTCCTATGATTTATTTAATTATTGTCCACCTTACCCTTTTCCTCCATAATTAAATAATAATTATTATTGATTTTTCTTCTAATTTAAATAAAATCATTTATTTAAATTCTCCACTTTCTATTTTCCCACCAAGTAAATAATTTGAAACAATTATTTACTGTCACATGACCCCACCACTCTTGAATTAAATTAATTTTAATTCAAAAGGTCAACATCACCTCTTGAATCAAATAATTTTAAATTATTATTTGATTCTCTAACAACTTCGTTTTTCGTGCCTAATATCTTCTTGTCACATGCATTCTTGACCTTTTATTTGATTTTCCTAAAATAAAATCTCAACCCTTCATTTCAAATTTTTCCCTAACCCTAATTACTAGTGTTCACATGCAATTTCAGCCTTTGATCTTAGGGCTTTGTCAAACTTCCAATCCTAGCCATTTATCCAAAATTGACTTTTCTATAAAAAGGAAATGTCAACCTCATTTTGTCACTTCATGCTTGAGAGACCTCATGCTTGCACACTTCATGTTTGGAAATTTTTCATGCTTGCAATTTCTAAGTAGACTTGCAATTTTGAGTCAAATCCTTCAATATTTGCTTGAATCTTTGTCATAGGTCTTTGTTGCTCCTTAAAATTTGAGGGAAAATATCATTTTATAGAAAATGGAGAAGGGAAATGAAGGTTAATCATGGAGGGCATGAAGGCTATTTGGTGAAATTGTTCCTTTCTTTTATGCTATTTTCCTCCTTTGTGCTTCATTGTTTAGCTAGGGTTTGTTTTATGCATTTTATTTCATGCTAACCTAGATTTTTACCTTAGTTATGTTGATGTTTGCAAAGTCGGTCTCCACTTCCAACAATCTCCTTGATGACAAGATAATAAATTAAATGATAGCTAAGGCTATTTAATTTATATATAGTGATTGGATAAATTCAAGAGACATGCCATTAATAATAAATGGTGATTAATTATTGAAGAGGTTTGAATTATAAAGAGACACAAATTTCTAAGAGGTTCGACTTCTTACATATTGGTATCACGTCTTTTCAAAGAAGGATGACTTGTGATCTTGAAGAGACGCATCCTCTCTTTCCATCTTGTATATATACACCTCCATTGTATCTCATTTGGTATCGATTCATTCCATTCATCTCAAGTGTGAATTTATCTTCAAGGCAGATCAAAGTTTTACAAGATCAAGTTTGGCATTATTGGTGGCTGAGATTTCATCAGCGATTTGTCTCTTTGTATTTATGTGTTGCATCATTCTTTGATGCTTATATTCAAGCCTTCATATCAGCCTCTTGTAAGGAGATCATTATTGTGTTGATTCAATATATAAGTGATATATTGTTGTTGGGTTTTTCTCCCTCAAGAGGAGGGTTTTCCCATGGTATTTGCTGTGTTATTGTGTCTAATTTTGAATTAATTTTTTGTGCATTACATCTGATCATAAAATTAAAATGGTATCAGAGTGGGTGTGAAGAAGATTGTGATCAGATTTCTTATTACAACGATACTCTTTATTCTCTTTCTCATTGTTGTTTATCTCTATCTCTTCGTCAAGATGGTGAATGGTCTTAAGATTGAGGATAGACTCAAAGGTGCATCAAATTACACATCATGGAGGTTCAGAATTTTGCTCACCTTGGAAGAGAATGATTTGGCTGAGTTTGTGGAGACTAAAGTTCCCGAGCCTACGGAGGAGGAAGAGAAGGTCCACTAGAGGAAGAAAGACATCAAGGTGAAGAAGATGCCAGTTGATGTCATAAAGGATCATATTGTTCTGATTGTCCCCAAGTTGAAGAAATTAAGAGACATGTGCAAAACTTTGGAGGAGATGTACAAAATCAACAACACTAGCTAGGAACTTGCACTGAAGCAACAACTCCATCATGTGAAGATGGAAAAAGGAGAAACAATTATTGCTTACTTCATGAGGATTTCAGAATTAAGAGATCAACTCTCTACAATTGGTCATGTGGTTGATGACAAAGACTTGACCATGCTTGCTCTTAATGGTCTTCCTTCATCTTGGGAGTCCTATATTCATGGAATCAGTGCAAGATCGAAACTTCCTAAGTTTGATCATCTAAGAGCGGATTGCATTCAAGAGGAGTCTAGGTTGGTGGCTAGAGAAATTGGTCAAAGCTCAACTAATGAAGACATTCATGTCCTCACCTCTCAATCTTCAAAGAAGAAAGGGAAAGATGGGAAGAAAGGACACTTCAAGAGGAATTGAGATAAAGGAGTTGATGATGCTCCTACATTCAAGAAGAAGAGGGACCTATCCAAAGTCCAATGCTTTAGATGTGATAAGTATGGTCACTTTGCTAAACATTGTCCAACCAAGCCTAAGCAACAAGCCACCATTGTAGATGTTGATGATGCCTCTCCACAGAAGGACTCATGTGAATACTTGTTCTATTCAGCATTATCAAGCAATGTACCTACCGACACCAACACTTGATTGATTGACAGTGGTGCCTCTCAACACATCACTAGTTTTAGGGAGCATTTATCAAGCTTGGTGGAGAGAGATTCTACTGAAAAAGTCATTATTGGGGATGATGCTAGCTACTCGGTGAAAGGGATTGGGACCTCTACTCTCCACTTGGATTCTGGCATTACCCTGTAGTTGAATGATGCTCTTTATGTTCCAGGAATCAAGCGTAATCTTGTTTCCATTTCAACCTTGGAAGAAAAAGGATACCAAGTTGCCTTCTCTAAAGGAAAATTTCTTGTGTGGATGAAGAATTCCAACTTCAAGATTGCTTAGGTGATTGGTGTTAGACATGAGAGCCTCTATAGGCTATGCACTCATCCACTCCAAGCATTAGTACATGATTCTTCAAGCTTGTGTGATCTTTGGCATCGAAGATTAGCTCACCTTCACTTTCAAGCTCTACCTATTATGGAGAAGATGGTCACGGGCCTTCCAAAGTTCAACTAGGAGCATGGAGGTACTTGTAGAGGCTGCACAATGGGTAAGAATATAAAAGCTCCATTTCATAATAGAGAAAGTAGATCCAAATGTATTCTAGATCTCATTCATTCTGATTTATGTGGTCCAATGTCTATTGCTTCTTTGAGTGGTTTCTTGTATTACATTCTTTTTATTGATGACTACTCTAGAAAGATTTGGATTTATTTCTTGAAATCTAAAGAATCTTAGGAGGTATTAGAAAGGTTCAAGGAATTCAAAGCTCGGGTGGAAAAAATTTCTGGGAAGGGGATCAAAGTCCTGAGATCCAATAATGGAGGAGAGTACACTTTCGACAACTTTCAAAACTATTGCATTGAAGCTGGGATTAAGAGGGATGTCAGTGTCCCTTATAATCCTCAACAGAATGGTGTTGCTGAGAGGAAGAACAAATCAATCATGGAAGTAGAAAAATCCAGGATTCATGACCAAGATCTGCAGACCTTCCTTTGGGTAGGATCATCTAGGACAACAGTCTATGTTCAGAATAGAAGTCCTCACCAAATCCTAGAGAACATGACTCTTGAAGAAGCCTTTACTGGGAAGAAGCCAGAAGTGAGTCATATGAGGATCTTTGGATGTCCAGTGTATGTTCATGTACCAAAGGAAAAGAGGACCAAGTTGGAGCCTTCTGGAAAGAAGGGGATATTTGTGGGTTACAGTGAAACATCAAAAGCCTACAAAATCTATGTTCCAAGACAAAAGTTGATTGAGATTAGTAGAGATGTCACATTTGAGGAAGATGTTGCATTTAGAATATCCAAGGGCACTCATATGGAGATTGACAATGAAGAGTCTCCTCAAGATATGGAAGTTGACCATACTCCTGAGATTCAGAGGGAGACTTCAGAACTGAAAGATGTTGATGATCCAGTTGAGCCCTTGGAACCTACTAATGGTCCTACCGATATTGTGATTGGGAGAAAAAGACCTCTTTGGGCTAGGCAAGCGATGCAAGAGGAAGAAAGGTTTGCAACACCTAGAGGAACCTTTATAGAAAGTAAGAGACCGCATAAGTTCTCGAGTTATGTTGCTTTGATGAGTCAGATTATTGAGTCAAAGCCTTCTAGTGTTGAGGATGCTTCTATTCAACAAGTTTGGAGATATTCTATGTCAGAGGAGTATCAGACAATTCTCAAGAATTATGTTTGGGACATCATTCCTAGACCCAAAGGAAAATCAGTGGTATCTTCAAAATGGCTCTTCAAGATCAAGCATGCGGTTGATGGGGGCATTGAGAAGTACAAGGAAAGATTCATGGCTAGAGGGTTTTCACAAAAAGAAGGATTTGACTATGAAGAAACATTTGCTCCAGTTGCTTGCTATACTTCTGTCAGAACCATCATTGCCATTGATGCATCTAGAGGATGGAATATTCATCAGATGGATGTGAAGACAACTTTTTTGAATGGTGTGATCAAGGAAGAAGTTTATATCGAGCAACCTGATGGATTTGAGGTACATGGGAAGGAGTCTCATGTTTGCAGGCTGAAGAAGGCCTTGTATGGTCTTAAGTAGGCTCCTCATGAATGGTACGGAAGGATTGATCGTTATTTCTCAAGCTTGGGCTTCTCTAAGAATGATGCTGACTCAAATCTATATTTTAAGGTAATGGATGGTGAAGCATTGATTTTGGTTTTGTATGTTGATGATTTGATTCTTTCTGGAGAATATCACCTCATTCTCAAATGCAAGAAGGAGTTGGCTTCTAAATCTGAAATGAAGGACCTTGGGCTCATGCATTATTTCCTTGGCTTAGAAGTTTGGCAGAAGCTAGATGAGATGATTCTAATTCAAGGGAAGTACACCATTGATATACTTAAGAGGTTTGGTATGATGGATTGCAAATCCATGTCTACACCTATGGAGACCAACCTACATAAGTTGAAGGAGGCTGCAGCTAGTTTAGACCTGGTGGATCCCATGATGTATAGGTAGTTGATTGGATCCTTGATGTATCTAGTCAACACTAGACTAGATATCTGCTATGCAGTAAGTGCACTTAGTCAGTTCATGTGTGAATCGAGGCAGATACATCTTGTTGCAGCAAAACATATCATGAGATACTTGTGTGGCACAATTGGATATGGGTTGAGATATTCTTCAAATGTGGATTTGAAGTTGCATGGTTATACTGATTCTGATTGGGCAGGGTGTGTCACTAATCAGAAGAGCATCTCTGGATGTTGCTTCAGTTTGGGATTTTCTATCATTTCCTAGTGCAGCAGGAAGTAGTCATCTATAGCATTGAGTACAACAGAGGTAGAGTATATTGCAACTTGTGTGGCTATTGGGGAAGCAGTGTGGCTTCAAAAGCTCCTTGTAGGATTGTTTGGACAATCAATGGAGCTGACTATCATTCATTGTGATAACCAAAGCTATGTGAAGTGTTCTGTCAATCCTATGTTCCATGACAAAACTAAGCATGTGGAGATCAAATACCATTATATCAGAGATATGGTATTGAGGAAAGCAATTCAGTTGAGGTATATTAGCACTAATGAATAGATGATAGACATTCTCAACAAGCCTCTCTCCAGGATAAAGTTTGAGTACTTTTGAGACAAGCTTCGTATGGTGGAGAATTAAGCCCTAGCTGAGAAGGAGTGTCAGTATCAGTGATCCTCTTTAATGCATTTCTCTTTGAGAGAGATTTGAGGTGAAAGCCCTTGTTAATGCATTTCTCTTTTGAGATTTGAGGTGAAATTCCTTGTTTCCACCCTCTGGGAGAGCCATGGTGGATGTCATGTGTGTGACTCCATGAAAGCATCACGGCAGAGATTCCATGATGATTTTCTTATACTTGTGTTTCACCCTCTGGGAGAGCTATGGTGAACATCACGTTGAGGTGACAACATCACGTAAGTGATGAAGACTTGTACATACCATACATAGTTGTAGCCATTATGGTTGATATCATGATGAGATGATATCTAATATCACAATGAGGTGATATCTGATATCATGATGAGGTGATATCTGATATCATGATGAGCTGATATCTG
The DNA here is from genome assembly GCA_007258455.2 of Sequoia sempervirens. Classification (NCBI taxonomy): domain Eukaryota; kingdom Viridiplantae; phylum Streptophyta; class Pinopsida; order Cupressales; family Cupressaceae; genus Sequoia; species Sequoia sempervirens. Next base: position 441,942,876 of record VDFB02000003.1, read on the forward strand.
ATATCATGATGAGGTGATATCTTTCTTTTCCACATATGGTTGTAGCCATTGTGGTAGACATCACTATGAGGTGATATGTCTTGTGCGGTTGGAAGTTTTCTCCCTAGCTGAGAGGGAGTGTTGATTTTTGCAGCATCAGTCTCCACTTCTAGCGATCTCCTTGATGAAAAGATAATAAATTAAATGATAGCTAAGGCTATTTAATTTATATATAGTGATTGGATAAATTCAAGAGACATGTCATTAATAATAAATGGTGATTAATTATTGAAGAGGTTTGAATTATGAAGAGACATGAGTTTCTAAGAGGGTCGACTTCTTACATATTGGTATCATGTCTTTTCAAAGAAGGTCAGCTTGTGATCTTGAAGAGATGCATCCTCTCTTTCCATCTTGTATATATACACCTTTATTGTATCTCATTTGGTATCGATTCATTCCATTCATCTCAAGTGTGAATTTATCTTCAAGGCAGATCAAAGTTTTACAAGATCAAGTTCGGCATTATTGGTGGCTGAGATTTCATTAGCGATTTGTCTCTTTGTATTTATGTGTTGCATCATTCTTTGATGCTTGTATTTAGGCCTTCATATCAGCCTCTTGTAAGGAGATCATTATTGTGTTGATTCAATATATAAGTGATATATTGTTGTTGGGTTTTTCTCCCTCAAGAGGAGGGTTTTCCCAGGGTATCTACTATGTTATTGTGTCTAATTTTGAATTAATTTTCTATGCATTACATCTGATCATAAAACTAACAAGTTACATTTTATTTTTCTTCAATGTGCTTGTCTCCAACAAATCAAATTGGAATCACAAATTCCAACTGGACAAATATGGCCACAACTGCCATTTTCTAAGCCACATTTGATGCTTCGTGACACACATGTTCAGGAACGACACATCTAACAAACTGAGACACATTTGACCTTCACAGAGATGCATTTGATGTGGTGCAGCACATCTGACAACTCGAATGATGCATCCATGTTGAGTCGCATTTGACAGACATAGAGATGTATTTTCCCATTGCAAGTTTACTCTTAGTTTTTAGAAACATTTTCTAGTTTTCTCTTTTCAAATTTGGTAGGTTAGGGATTTTTGGTTACTAATCTATTGTTGGTAGCATGTGGCAAGCTGGAAGGAGATACTAACCCTTGTTTGGTTCTTGATTCTACAAATATTTTTTCAATTCTAAAGCAACAAACAAACAAACAACCACTATTACAACTTGCATATCACACTTCATGGGTTAAAATGAATTGCATTCACACTCATGGGATTAAAATTGTGAACCCCAATCCTAGACCTACATAAACATAGGAAACAAACACAATATTAGATCCAAATGCAAGTTAGAATTAAGATTCCCTATGAAATTCATCTACAATGTTCAAAATAGGAAGGAACATGAAGAACATAATAAGAAAAGCAATAAAATCCTATTTAAACATGCAAACTCTCAATCCCATGGGGAAATTGGCCCTTTCCCAACTCCTTTGCAAGCTTGATGATCTTGATGAAGATTGATCCACTTAGTGATGAAGAACAATGTGATTCCTTGGAAAAATTTGCAATAACCTATCTAATATGATGATAAAATGCTATGAAGATGGATGAAATTGCTCTAAATGTGAAGATAGTAACTTTGCTCTTAGTCGTGGATCCAAAATACAAAGGAAAGCCTTCTATTTATAGAAAGACAAGATGGAGGAATGAGCAAAATGAAGAAATGTGGGATCATTCAACATCCAATGGCCAAGTGCCACTTGTCAAGATGTGAATGGGAGAAGCTTAAGCACATTTTGATGAATGTGCACAATAAATGATATTAGGTGGATTTTCAAAATCATGAAATGACTTGTTGGAGGGAGAAAGAAATGAATTAAATGCCACTTGGCTCAATGCACAAGGACATGAAAGAGGTTTAAATGCTTTATTGGAAGGACACATCCCACTTGGAGGAATATTCCCCTAAAGATGCCATATTGAGAGAAAATAGAGATTTAATAAATCATTTAAATGTATTTTCATGTGCAAGTGGAAAAATCTAGAGGATTTAGGTGATTAGGATTAAATTAACCTGGATGATGTTAGATTAAAATAAATGAGGATTGATTTAATTTAATAGAATGACTTTAGAGATTTAATTAAATAAAATGATTTATTTAACTAAAGGGTAACTATAGGGTTAATTAAATAACATTGATTTTTTCAATTAACCGGAGAGAATGACTTAATCAGATAAATAATGATTTATTTAATTAAGAGATGAAATATGATGATTTAGCTAAGAATATGATTCAAGATGAAACGATATTAGTAATCAGGATCAAGTGTGTCGATATATTTTATATGTCTACATTTTTCCCCTCTTTGAAGCAAAGTACTCGATGCGTTGGTTCAAAGAATAAATTGTCTTGATGAAAATTAAAAAAAAAAAATCTAATTTTCAAAATTGCCCCATTGCTACCCCGGCGAAAAGAAACATGTGGATATACTGCCCCCTCGAGAGAACGGAATTTTTTTTTGATTTGAGGGTGATCTCATGAAAAAAGAGGACAAAGTTCCTAACGGTTCTAGAAAGTCTCTGGGATGCCAAAAAATGAAAAAAACGATGCAGAAATGACCTTCAATTTGGGTGAAAATGGGATCGAGGGTCCAAAACCCTAGCTGGATGGCTAAACAGGGTCAAAAACCCTAATTCTTAGGCTTAAATAGACCTCAAGGGGCCACTTCCAATTCATTTGCACACATATCCTTTAGAGAATTCTGCAATTTGAGCTCTGAGGATTGATCGAGATGGCGCAACACATGCTTCCACGACACATTTCTGATCATGTACAAGTGTACTAGAGGCTTCCTAACATAGGACCCATGGTATGTCATCTTTCCCCGACTTTGATTTTTGATTTTTTCATGCATTTATTAGGGTCCAAAGTCAAAAAAAGTCAAGAGGTGCTATATAGCACTGGTAAAAAGCTTAAATCGGCGTCGCGCAGGCTCAAACTACGTCGTAGGTTAATATAGCGCCACAACAGTGGACTTTGAAAATTTAGGGTTTGGCGTAATGAGCGTCGCATGTGCACCCAGTGTTGCGGTGGTCCTATTTAGATTTTAGGGTTAAGAGGTCAAACTAGGTCACTGGAAAACTGCGCCGCGACAATGGAGTTTGTCTTCCAGCGGCGAAGTTTGAAAGTTTCAAACAACGACACAATTGTGGATAGCAATGCATTTGCTATTTCAGTCACGCAAACCTCAAATAGGATCCCAATTTTTTTACAAAACTTAACGGAGTAACTTTGCTAATGCAGGAGGACATGTAGCCAGTCCATTCATGGGAGCACAGGTCATCCATTTTGGCCAGATTGACCGAGGATCCTCCTTTGGATGAGATAGAACAGGAGCACCTGGCAGTTATTGGATTATCATACATTGCTTATGCCCCACCGACAAGGACACACTTAGGGATGATGATAGCACTGGCAGAGTGCTGGCACAACGAGACTTCTTCATTCCACCTCCCCACAGGCGAGGTCGTAGTGACCCTAGAGGATGTGTGACACATTCTTTGATTGTCGATCCACAGAGAGAGGGTCGTTTATGATGTGGAAGCCAATAGAGACACTTGTTACGATATCATGGGCATTGATGAGATTTTTTTTTAGAGGGCCAAATCGAGCTCGAGTGGTATAGAGCTATGGTACCACCCTTCAAATTGATAGTAGTTGCAATCATTTCAGGACTCGTGGCATGAAACTGACATGTGTGATACTTTAGCTTGGGATGGGGGCTTGATTGTGATCAGATGCTCTGACAAAGGGAGTGCTTCTCCTGGGGGCTGGTGATGTTCACCTCATTGTACCATGATCTTCACAAGTTCACATATTGTGATAGCAGGTCCATCGGATTAGGGGTCACACTTCTCCATATCTAGGCCTAGGAGCACATTGCAGTGCTTTGCCGTGTGAGATTCATACATGTAGCCATGGAGCCAGATGACCCATTCGTCTAGAGATATAGGGGTGGACTTTCATTTTCTCACATAGGAGCAGTAGGCATGCGACACTGGCAGTGGGTTCTTTATGAGATGACAATTTTTACTTGGAGACCCTATCTTGCTATGTTGGCCTAGTATGATGATGCACAACAACTATTCTTTTCCAGATAGGACCAGATGATGTAGGGCAGGGAGCATACTATTATTGAGAGGTTCTTTCCCAACATAGTGGCCTACTAGTTCGGGGACACACAAGACTGCCCCGATGACCAGTACGTGGCCATCTTTGCACGTACCATGAGGGATATGGCATGGGGTCACATGATCCTTGCAGTGGATGTCATTCAAAGTTTCATGCAACTGGCAGCCAAACCATAGCCTTATGATCAAGGAAAGGCGAACCCAGGGACCACATAGGCATATAGAGATTGGTTTTGTCCCCCAGTCAGATTGACAGTTGCTGGTGCACAGCTACCGAGGAGGAGACCTAGAGGCTGAGGTGCAGGGTGCGGGTGGGGTCGAGCAGGTAGGGGAGATGAAGATAGTGATGGTGACAAGGACAAAAATGGTGGCAAAGGCAGAGGTAGAGGAGGAGGAGGACCTCCCCACCAGCCAAAGCAGCACAAGGATGGTCACAAGGACCAAGATAGGCAATCGACACCACCGAAAGATGGTCATCAGGACCAACCACCTATCCAGCTAGCACCACAGCCAGACCCTAGGGATGGGTAGATTTTGCAATTATAGGCACAGGTACAGGGTTTGCAGGGACAAGTTGCTACTTTGACAGTAGAGAGAGACCAGCTGAGGGTTGAGCAGGACTAGGCCATCCAACCAGGCTACAGATTTGTAGGTAGCATCAGAGATGGGTCAGAGACAACAACTAGAGAGTATGGCTATATCCTCTTCCTAGAGTTTAGTTTCATTGCAAGCATACAGGGAGGTGGTCCGAGAGGCCGATTATTATAGATTTCACTATCATCAGGTCGTGCCTCAAGCATCCCGGGTCCCAGAATATTCACAACAGATAGGATATAGGCCTCCAGAGGGTCACAAAGAGAGGTCGGGCGGTGATGGGAGCAGCTAGTTGGGCTAGCCCACTTTTGATCAAAGACATGATTCTTTTTGCAATTCATGGGCTCATTTTTGATAGCCCCATGGGCGATTTGTACTTATATTGATATACACACATGATCCCAATTTTGTACCATGATAGTGCATTATTTTGATGATATATATGAGATGAGATGATTTGATCTAATGTATGATGTGTCCTATTTGATTTATGTATTTATGGATGGATGTTTAATTTCTATATGCAATGGTCTACATGTGATGCAATGATGATGTTATGTGATGCAGCGATTTATTTATTTTGTATGTTTTCTTGTGCACTTTTTATGATAATGTATGGATATGCAAAATGTTATGATATTTAAATGCTTAGACTAACAAATCTATATTATGCACCTAATGGATGATAAAATGTATGAGATGCAATCTTTTTATTTTCAATACTTTTCTCATGTATGATATGGTGATGCATTTATGAATGATATGATGATGCATATCATATGGCGACGTATTTATGGGCGATGATACTTATGTGTTTATGTGATGGATGCAAATGCATGGTTTATGAGATGCTTATAATAACCAATCTATATTAATGAAAAAAATGCAATGTATGTGACATGATTAATGTTTCCTATATGGCATGATATGATATGCATTATGCTGAGAGTTTGTGGATGTAGGATGGATGCATTAGGCGATGATGATAAACTATCATGGTACCGTGTTAGCATGGAAACAAGATAGAAGAAAATAAGAGACTCCAACAAGTCAAGAGATGAAGCTAATGATGATGATAATGATGATGATCTTTCCTACCCAGGAGTTGGGATTTTAAAAGGGCCAATTACCTTATGTTTGATAACACACATAGGCACGATGCATCAAGGTATAAAGGACCAAGATGGCATTGTATCTAGTGTGATGGAATTTGACCTAACAATCAGATAAGAGTACTCCTATTCACACCTGGCGTACGAAACCTTATTTAAAATGCAGTTCAGATATTCCAAATATCTTGGACCAAAACATAGAAAAGCAAGCCTTCCCATGTGGTCAACAAGATATCTAAAACACCTTCCCTACACCTAAACAAAGCATGTATGACCAAGGTTATATTACAAGAATATCCAACAAGTACAATAGATAAAAAAGATAATGATCATTGCCCCATTCCTTTCTCTCTAAATCCCTTTGTTTGGACATCATAGAGAGGTCATTGGAATGAGCGCAATAAGATAAGTCAAAAGACAAAGATGAAGTAAACAAACAAGTTAATGCTCTTCAATACTACTAGCCAAGACTAAACTACGGTGATGTCTGATGTTGATGTCTGTTGTAGGAAGGATGCATCCTAGGACATGATGTTATCATATGATTGATTTGGGACTGATTGGATGATAGGCTATTGACACAAAGATTTGACCAACTTGTTTACGTACTGACCTAGATTTTAGACTTTGACGTTTGAGTTTTCACTTAAGACTTGTTAGACTTGTTTCTGACTGTTTCACCAAAGGTTGAAGATGACGATGATTTATTATGAGTGATGTTTATTGCGGGTGAAAGCGAGATGAGATGGATGGATTTTTTTTCAACTATTTGGATTTTTTTGAAGTTTTGAAATGTTTTGAGGCTATTTTTGGTATTTTCAAGATTTTACAAGTTTTGATTTTTAATTTTCCAAATGTTTTGGGATTTTTTGAGATTTTGACCAAGAGACTAACCTAAAGGCCTATCCTAGGGTCCTTGAGGGCTGATCAACATATTATCCTTGCCTACGTTATACATGAAGAGACCATGTAGTTCAACTAACACAAACTCGATTATTCATGAAATATGAACAAATGGATTGCCAGTTTATTATGATGGACTCCTAAAGGACTAACCTAAGTGTCTTGAGGGATGATCAAAGATAAACCTTGCCTACGTTCAAAGCTCAGAGATGACTTAGTTTGACAAGAAAACTTTGTTTTTGACTTTTTTGACTGACTTTTTGACCTATTTTTTGGGTTTTGATATGTTTTGAATGTTTTTGGATTTTTTTTTGTTTTTATGAATGTTTTTGTATTTTTTTCTTTTATGAATATTTTTTTATTTTTTTATTTTAGGGACTTCAAGAACATACAAAAATATGATTTGATGGGAACATGCCCCCAACGCAATGCAATAGACTACTCCAATAAAATCATGACAAATTGACCTTGAGAATGGGCCGAGTAGTACTGGGAGGGATCATGACATGATCACAGGACCAAGATATGATGCAGATGCAGATGGGTGATGGATAGAGATATGGAATGCGATGGATGATAAAAGTGTGATGGATGGATGATGCAGAACAAGCCGTGAAGATCCTGGTGGATGGAAAGTGCTAATTTACACAAGGTGCTTGTTTGCCAGGTTTTCACCAAGGTACTTGCCCAAAGCGCCACCGAAGTGGTTTTCACTAGAGGACGATTTTTCTCTTTACTGTTTTAATCCTTTTTCTGATTTTTTTGGATTTTTTGCTTTTTTGAATTTTTTGTTGTCACCAAGATGCCTGTTTTCTAGGTTTTCTTCAGGGAGACCATTTTTTCAGAACATTTTCTAATTTTGTGATTTTTTGGTTTTATACCTTGCAAGATTAGGCATAAATCTTTTTGAGATGGGAGTTGTTCATGGGCTCCTACAAAGGCTCACCTTCCGGTGTTGACAGCCAATATGCCCCTGAATTCTAACTTGCTGTGATGACAAATTGTCCCAACCAATTGGGTTCAAATTTTCCTTTGCCGTTTGGATTTGGGACATTCTTTTGATTCTCCTTTAGCACAAGTTCTCCTACCTGGAATGTTTGACTCCTAGTCTTCTTGTTATAACTTCACTTAAGTAAGTTTTGATATACTTGTAGATGATTCAAGGCCTCCATTCGCCACTCATCTAGTAGTTCCAGCTCATTCAATATTGACACCCGATATTCCTCATCCATGATGAGATTCTGCAGTGATATTCTTAGTGATGGGAGCTCGATCTTGATGGGGAGTATGGCTTTTGATCCGTATACCAGGGAGAAGGGGTGGCACCTGTTGGTGTGCAGATACTGGTTCGATAGGCCCAAACAGTGGGATTCAGTTGGAGATGCCAATCACGACCAGCTACATTGACCATTTTCTTGAGGATTTTCAAGATGGTCTTGGTTGTAGCCTCAACTTGGTCATTTCCTTAGGGATAATACAGGGTGGAAAAGCAATGTTGGATTTTGAATTTATAGCATAGGTCACAGACATCCTAATTTTTGAATGGTGTCCCATTATCTGAGATAATGGCTTGTGGGACATGGTAGCAGCATATTAGGTAGTTTACGATGAACTTAGATATCTGCTTTCCAGTAATGTAAGTCATTGGTATGGTTTCCACCTACTCTATGAAGTGCTCAATGGCAATAATGATAAACTTGTGCCCACTAGATGAGGTGGGGGTGATTTTTCCAAGAAGATCGAGGCCCCATGCAAGAAGGGACAAGGTGTGACAATCGGATGGAGCTCTTGACCTGGTGCATGGATGAGGTCCCCATGTTGCTGACATTGTAGACACCTTTTGACATAATCATGTGCTTCTCTTTCCATATTAGGCCAATAGTACCTCGTCCTCAATAATTTCTTGGCCAAGGTCATATTGCTTGAATGAGAACCACATATGTCATTATGTACCTTAGTTAGGGTATTCAATGCCTCCTCAACGTTTAGGCAACGTAACAAGGTTCCTTCAATGCTTCTACGTAAAGGGTATCTCCTAGGATGACAAAATGGGATGCTTTTTTGACAAAGGCTCTCTTGAGGTTTGGGGTTATGTCAGCTGGGAGGACTCCTATTTTCAGATAAGTGTATATATCATGGTACCAGGGATCACCAGGACAAGTGATTTTGCACACAAATTTGGACTTCGGTACCTCGAATGTAGGCATGAGAAGTTGCTCTACTAGGAATTCATGCTTTGGGACATTGCAAGGGATGTCCAATAGGGATCCAATTGTCGCCATGGCATCTGTCGCTCTGTTGTTTTCTTTAGGTATCTACTCAAATGTGATCTCAATGAAGGACTCCTTAAGAATTTTCACCAATTTCTTGTATAGAGTTAGCTTGTCGTCTTTAGTCTGATACTCATCATTACTTGATTGATTATTAGTTGTGAATTCCCATATGCCTTGAGAATCATCATATGCCACTGCACTATTATTTTGAGTCCTATGGTTAGAGCCTCATATTCTACGGTATTGTTTGTGTAGGGAAATGCCAACTTGTAGGATCTTGGTATGCAATCTCCCTGTGGAGTGATCAAAAAGACCCCAACTCCCAATCCATGTTGTGTGTAGGAAGAATCAAAGTACAACTTCCAGTATGCTCAAGTTGAAGATGGATTCATCGAGAAACTTTGTAAATTAGCGGATTCTTTGAATACATTGGTGCTTATGCTAGTTGGTCTTCAATAGCTTTCCCTTGGATGGCCTTACATTCCATGTACTCAATGTCATATTCTTATAGGATCATGACCCATTGGCCGCCCTTCCTGTTAGCATTGCTTTGGAAAGTAGGTACTTGAGTGGGTCAATCTTGGCGATGAGTTTGATTTTATGTGCTAACATGTATTGTCTAAAATTTTGTGAGGAAAACACCACTACTAGATATGATTTTTCAATGAATGGATAATTTAACTCATGCCCTACCATGGTTTGGTTGATGTAGTAGATGGCCCTCTTTGTTCTATTTTCATTGTGCTAAGCTAGGAGAGCACCGAGAGCTATTGTTGTTGCTGATATGTATAAGATCAGAGGTTTGTCTGAAATTGGTGGCATAAGTACCAGTGGTGTGAGAAAATACTCTTTGATTTTGTTAAAGGCCTGATCACACTTGTCATCCCATTTGTACACTACCCCCTTGTGGAGTAGGTGATAATATGGGATTGACTTGTCTGCTAGTTGAGCTATGAACTAACGGATGGACTGGAGCCTTCCTTGCAGGCCTCTCAACTGTTTCAATGTCTTAGGTGCCTCCATCTCGAGGATTTCCTTTACCTTAGTGGGATCTATTTCAATTCCTCTCATAGACACAATGTATCCCAACAGCTTCCCTGATTGTACACCAAAGATGCACTTCTTTGGATTAAGGAAAACCTTGTATTCCTCAAGTCTATCGAAGATGGCGCTTAATGTTGCTATGTGGTCCCTTCTCTATTTGGATTTTGCTAATATGTCATCAACATGATCCTCCATATTCTTATGGATCATGTCATGAAAGATTAAGGTCATGGTACTCTGATATGTTTCTCTAGCATTCTTTAGGCCAAACAGAATCATGTTCTGGCAATATGTCCCCCATGGACAAGTAAAAGTTGTTTTGTGCTGATCTTCTTTGGCTATCATGATTTGGTTATACCCGAATAATTTTTCCATTAGTTAAATCATTTCATGTCCTACGGTCATATCTACAATCATATCAATGTTGGGAAGCAAGAAGTCATCCTTAGGACATGATTTGTTGAGGTCTCTGAAGTCTGTGCAAATACAGATGCCCCCATAGGGCTTTGAAATAGGTACAAGGTTTGAGACCCACTCTGGATAGTCGATTGGTCGTATGAACCCTACATCAAGTAGCTTCTTTAATTCCATTTTAACCAACAAGGCTATCTGGGGATGCAATTTTTTGAGCTTTTGTCTAATGGTGGACCACAATCTCTAGATCAAGCCTAGGCATGTCGGAATAGCTCCATGCAAAGTTGACCTTTCTCTCTCTTAAGAAAGTAGCTAGGAGCTCCTATTCTTCTGACATCAATGATTTACAATAAAAGGTGATATGCAGAGTTTCCTATGTTCCCAAGTTGACTGGGTTGCACTTCTTGGCTAGAACCGCTGACTTTTCTTGATGTAGAGCACTAAGAGGAAGATTGAATCCTTCATCCTTAGGTGCCTCAAAGAGGTTTTCATCATTGCATACATCCTTTATTTTTACTGTTTTTGGGTCAAAAAGTGCCATAGTGTGGTTTTCACTCAAAGACCTTGAGATTATTTTCAATTTTTTGCTTTTGCAACTAAAGGATTCAATCGTCTCCCCGTAGTAAGCTTGTGTGTCCAAAATGATATCAAATCCAGCCTTGTGATCTCCATGTGGCACTGCATCTCGTAGTCCCATGAATTCTGAGAGCACCTCATCATTTTTCAAAGTGTCTAGAAATGGTGGTCCTCGTTGGCTATAATCCATGAGCTGGGGTAGACTAGGTTTATTTCATGGGTTTGATGGTCGTTGGTCTCAAAAGACAAGGTACTAATCATGAGTAGGGAGATGTCTTCGAAAAGCATAGGAAAATTTTTTATGGGGTGCTCGTCACTACTACTCACATCAATTATGTCGAAGGTGAAGTTGTCTAAAGGTAGTCCTATGGATACATATAATTGAAGGGCAGCTGCATATTGCTGAGGAGTTTTGACCTTCTTAACTGAGGCCCCTTTTCCAAGTATGGTCACCTTCAGAAGGATACATTTGAGACCAATATTTCTCATATACATCTCCAACATGAGGGGTACTAAAGTACGTTGTCATTTTTTCCAAGCTTTTTGTTTTTGTCATAGCCCATGGCAAGCATCATTTGTAAGCCTTTACTACTATCATCCATAGATAGATCAACTACTGGTATGTTGTCTTGGTATAGGAGGTTTGATGGGTCCTCTTCTATTACTTCCCGACCTAGGTCTCCCCAACTCCTAAAGCTGGAGGAGCATGTTGTGAAGGTTTGAGATGAGGAAGCATTATTTGACTATGGTCATCCTCGTGACCTAGGAGATTGTGGTAACTCTCCCACCACAAAAGCATTTTTTGGAATTGCATAATCCCCACACCCATTTTCCTGGATAATGACCTTGATATTGGAGATGGCGGGGATGGTGAATTTCTTTATCACAGAAGTGGAGGCTAGGGTAGCTAGGTCGATGTATGGGGTTGAGGGTCCCTCATCGTTCTTAGGCACTTGGGGAATTTTTTAATATTTTTCTTCCAGAGTTTTGGCATAGTAAAATGGTTCAAGATCCCCATGGACAGTGACCTCTTGGCCTTGGTATGGAAACTTTACACACTGGTGGAAGGTGGAACCTACAACTTGCATCCCATGAATCTAAGGATGCCCCAGGAAAATATTATATGGAAATTCCAGGTCGAGAACTTGACAAGTTGTTTCCATGATGGTCAACCCTACTTGAATAGGGAGTTGGATAGTGCCCTGGGACACTCTTTCTTGATCATCATAGGCTCTTATGGTTATGCCTTTTCCTTTTTCACGTCTTCAGAGAAGCCTAGAATTTTTATTAATTTAAGAGTGCATATGTTCAACCCTGTACCCCCATCCACCAGGACCCTCTTGACCTTGTTTTTATGGATGTAAGCCTCAATATGAAGCGCACGATTGTGAGATAGTTGTGTTGGAAGATCTTGTTCTAAAAAAATTAGAAGGTGTGGTGTAGTGAGGTGTGTGACCATAGCTTGGAATTGATCCGCATCAAGATCAGTGGGGATGGAAGATGAGGCCAAGGCTTCTTCTAGGATCTTTCTGTGGGCTAGTGAAATATTCAACAACTCCATGATGGAGATCTGAGTTGGGGTTCTCTTCAACTAGTCAAGGACATTGTATCCACTAGGGATGGATCTTGGGTTGGAAGTGGGTTCTCTAGGAGGCTGAGATGATCCTATGATGGTAACTTTTCCACCTCTTGTGGTGACTCCACAATCAGCTTGAGCTCCTTTGATGGTGATAACAATGCAATACTCATCTAGGGAGGTGACAACATGGTCATACACATGATTCACACTTTTGAATGTACCCTTTCCTTTATCATTGTTATTGTTCCCCTTTTTATTGTGATTGGGCATCGAATTCATGTAAATCTTGAGGTTTTGATTTCCCATTGTTTGTTCCACATTTATGATTTTGTCGTCAATGAGGTCTTGGATATAGTTTTTCAACCTCATGCAACTGGAAGTTGTGTGTCCCTTGATTTTGTGGAAATCCAAAAGGTGATTTTAATTGTACCACGATAGTTTTACCAAGGGCTCTTGATAGTTATCATAAGTAGGAATTGTGATGAGTTTTTCTTGCACCAATTTTTTCATGATGGATTCAGTTGATTCTCCAAGGTGTGTGTACTTCTGTTTGGGAGAATTTTTGTTTCGCTAAGGTGGTCTGCCTTGATTGTCCACATTGTTGACTGTTTGGTTGTTCGACTGTTGTGTGACAGTGTTGGCTTGTCAATTGTTCTGATTGTTGGCTTGTGGTTGTTGAGGCATTTGTGTGTTTTTTCGAGGTGCACTGACGATAAATTTGGCATTGACAACACCATCATTGGTAATGTTTCCATTTTTTTCCCATGTGCGAGGTTTGTTATTATAGCTGGTAGATGGGTGGCTTTCTTGATAAGAAGGCATTCCCCCTTGTAAGATAAGGGCTCGTTCGATATTGAGCACCTTGGTGATTAACTAATTGTAGGTTGTGATGCAGTGCATCTTGAGATGGAAGGACAAGAGTTCATCAAGGTTTGCGATGATGGTGCACACTTGTTGTTCCTCAGGCATGGTCCATTTGCTTATGTTGGCTTTTAATCACCAGTTTTTCAAGAATGAAGCAAATGTCCCTCCCTTGGATTGTTTCATAGCTGATATTTCTTCTAGGCTCACATCCATAGCTATGTTGAAGGCATAGTTTTGCACAAATGTGTCCATGATTTTCTGGAATTTTTTGATTCCTGAGAGACATGAGAACTGGTCAATGGCAGTACCTTCCAGGCTCTGAGGGAATAGTCGCATCAAATAAGTTTCATCGTATGCAACCTCCATGCAATGCACTTGGAATTCCTTGATGTGATCTTCAGGGTTTCCTATTCCATGATATTTATCGAATTTTGGGATCTCAAATCCTTTTGGGAATGGTTTCATGACAATGCTCCTATCAAATGGATAGGGGCATAGGTACTTTGGTGGATTTTGGGTTTTCCCTGATTGAAGATCAAGCACTTGTTGTGAAATAAATTTGATTTGTGCTGATACATCGTCTTGAGGATCAGGGGGTGGGATGAAGGTGTTTTGAGTTGGTTCGATTGTTGGAGGGATGGGTGGATTCGTTGGTATGTTGGTGGCCGATGTTTGCACATTTTGTTGCACCAAGTATGCTTGTAATTGTTGTTGTACCAACAACACTTGTTGTTGGTCCTGTTGTTGTTGTGCTAATAATGCTTGCTATTGAGCTTGTTGTTGTTGTGCCAACAATGCTTGTTGTTGTGCTAGTTGGGTTGATTCTTGCTATTCTTGATATTGCTTCAGTGCTTGTTGGTATGCTTTTGTTGGGTTGCTTGTTGTTGGGCAAGGTATTGTGCTTGTGCCTGTGCCTATGCTTGTGCTTGTGCTTGTGCTTGTTGGGTAGCTTGGGTAGCCTAAGCGGCTTGGGCAACTTGAGTGGCTTGTTGTGCTTGTTGTGCAGCTAATTGTGCTTGCATTTATTGAGCGGCTAGTTGTACAACTTGTCAAATTTGTATTTGTTGGAGTTCCTTTTGATAGGTAGCTTGTTGAGCAACTTGTAACGTGATGCTATATTGGTTTGGCGTGTTTTAGTTTGGTGGCGGTGGTGGATTCGGGATGGTGTTCATTGCTGTGATGAGAGGCACCGTTGTATTGATGATTGGGATTTGTGTAGTGGATGGTGCGATTGATATGCTTGGTCCTTGAGAGACCATGTTTTGAGATATTTGAGGGGTGGTCAATGATGTGATGGTTTCTTGTGTTATTGGGATGGTTTCCATCTGGTGTTTCGATATCGATGGCAAGATGGGAGGATTCGGTATGATGCTTTGATTGATGATAGGGGGTTGCTTTGAATGAGTGGTGGTAACAGAGGTAACCCCAAACTAAGAGGTGATGTGGATGTTGGTGGAAAGGGTGGAAGTGGTGGAAAATTTAGTGGCATACTCCTTTGGGGAAATGATGAAGATGAAATGTCAAAGATTCCCCCTGGTCCAAATCGCCCACCTTCTCCTTGCGAGGTCATAGGGAGAGAGGTTTGAGGTGTTGTGTGAAATAATGATGATGGGTCATTGGGATCTTGAAAGGTGAGGGGGACATATGGGTTTAATGGATTTTGGGGGATGGATTGCCCCAAGATAGTGCTTGCGTCCAAATCTTGATTATTCACAAGGGGGTGTGTTTGTAGTGCATTGAGAAATGTGCTCCCTTTGTTAACAATGGGTTGAGTTGGAGCAATGGATGATGTAATTTGCGGAATGGATTGAGTGATGCTTTGAACTAGGGGTGTGGATGAAATTGAGAGTGTAGATGATATTGGGGGCATGAACCCAAGATATTTTTCCACAATGGTGCTTACATCGAAATTGGAAGGGATTTTAGCCCCTTGTTTCGCTAATTCAAGCATATATTGTGAGGGATGGAGCTTCATCATGATATTGACAATTCTATGATTTTCAGGATTTTGGAACATTTTGATGATATTATCTTGTGTCATCCCAAAGGCATTATTGTTGATATCCTCTACTTGACCTTCCTCTTGAGTATTTCGTGATGATGGGGGAAGGTTAGTTAGGGGATTGCTTGATCAAACAGGATTGATTTTTGAATTGGTTTGACTTAGGTCACTTGAAGTTGATGTTTCTTTGTTTGCCTCCATATTCTTCTTGTGTTATGATCTCGTTTGCACCATAAAATAGGGATCATTTTTCAAGAATGTATGAGATGAGCCTCTAATTCTCTAGATTGATCTAACTTTAGGCACACAAGAGAAGATCTCTAGGATGATTAAGGATCAAAGTGTGATGATGAGATGAAAGATGGATGATATGAATGATTGAACTCTTAGAAGATCTTGAGGGGGATGTAAGACTTTTGGGACCTTTTTTGGATTCTTGTATTCTTGGATTTGTTTTGATCTTGATTTTGGATTCTTGGATTTTGATTTTTACCTTGATTTGGTTTTGGATTGTATTGATTTTGGATAATGAACAAATAGATCCCAAGATGTTGGATGTTATCTATGGGATAGACTTGCTCACAAGATGATAATTTGACTAAGTGTAGGGAGAAGTATGCATCTACCCACACCTAACCAAACAAGATGATTTGATGATAATTCAAATAAGCAT
The DNA here is from genome assembly GCA_007258455.2 of Sequoia sempervirens. Taxonomy (NCBI): domain Eukaryota; kingdom Viridiplantae; phylum Streptophyta; class Pinopsida; order Cupressales; family Cupressaceae; genus Sequoia; species Sequoia sempervirens. The sequence goes on from VDFB02000003.1 coordinate 441,959,111, forward strand.
ATGGAGAAGGATACATCTACACATACTTAGCCAAACAAAATGTTTTGATGTTTTGATTCAAGAATTTTGATTTCAAGGATTTTGATTCATGGATTTTCCAAAAAGTCTTGCATAAAGGATGGTTTCAATATTTTCAAGAGTTGTTGGTGAGATCATTTGGATTGGTGTTTGAAAGAGGGATGAAGGTTTTGATTTGATCCTATGTTTACCTAAAATAGACTCTTGTTTACAAGACCTCGATTTTGAAGAACATGCCTTACTTCTCATACAAGATGCTCAAATTTCCGTAAAAGATTTGGATTTTGTTGATAAAAGAATTCATACAAATTGGGATTGTTCCTTGATGCACATCTATAAAAGTTGAAAAGCAATCTTTGTCTGAATTCATAGAGCGTTGAGAGACACTTTTGATGATCTTTTGGACTAAGAGCTTTTGACTTTGGTTTTTGGATTTTGATTTTGCGTGAAATCATTTGAGACACATGTGTGGGGTCCAATTGTTCTTAGCTTTGCTTAATGACTTCCTTTTACCACAAACAATTATTGATTAGGTTTTCAAACTAAATTTCTAATGTCTTAACTTCTTATCATCCCACAAAGTGTATTGTTTCCAAGAACATGCACAACCCTATGGATATGAAAGATAGTATTTGTTGAGTTCCCACTTGGATAAAATTCAGCTATGCCTACTCTTAGCGGATGATTAGAAGCTTGACCACACAAGCTCCCCCTTACAGTGCACTTGCTTCTTGGGTCAGCCAAGCATCAGTACCCATGAAACTCCAGTGCCATACTTTTCATCTCTAATAAGAGCCATAAAAAATGTGGGACGGCTTCAGAATGACCGTTCTTGCACCAACAAATAGATCAAGGATTTTGGTGTTTTCTAAAAAAAGGTTTTAATGTAGGAATTCTGCTCACGGGGGACCATCTGTGTGGCAAGAGACCATTGTTGCACTTCTCATTGTAATAATCCTCGTGATACTTGTATTTCCTCAAGTACCCACACTTATATCCCGGGTGGAAGTTGCTTGGCTTTAGCATGTTCCCGATTGGGTCGTTCCCGTGGGTGATTATTTTTTCCCACAAGGTAGGCCCCCTAAGATAAAAAAAAGCGAGCAAACATATCCGTAGTTTGATCGATCTTTGTTGAGAAACAAAGAGAGAACACACGTAATAGGTTCCACTCACACTCGCAAGATTTTTCAATTTTAGGATCCAAATTTGAGTGTGTAGGAATCACTTACACAACCTAATATCACCAAAATGCTTTTGATTCTCAAGATCGCCATGAGGCGCAAGAGAAGTGCATACATCTTTTAGATGATATTATTTTGGGTAAGTGATTACGAAAACAAAGATGCACATGTTCATTTTAAATCCTCAAAGCAATGATTTGATTCTTTTTAAAGAACCATAGTGAAAGATGAAAGTTGTTTGTCTAAACAAAATCTAGTAAGTTTTCCTAAAGTTCTTTTTTAAAACTTTTTCCTTATTTTTTTTAAACCCAAATTGAAATCTATTGGGTCCTAAAAGCTTGAAGGGGTAAAATCCTTAGACTTGGAATTATAATTGCTTCCACAAATGTGTCTAAATACACTTGATATAATGGATAAATGAAGTTATACTTCAAACTCTTCCTTGCTCCTTCCTTGCTTCCACCTACAAAAAATGATTAATCCAAGAAAAATAGAGACAGAAAATAGGTCAATAGCTCAAAATGATCTAAAGTAAAAAAGCACATGTCAAAATAACTGGAAATCAACTTTTTACCCCACCCCAGCAACACAACCTGCATATGTGTCATAGTTTGAAGAGATCGGTGGTGCTATATTGTGCCATTAGGACTGACAGCGATGCTCTGCAATAGGGACAGAGAGTGTGATTGCGGTGTTGTTTCTATCAGCGACAGTTTGAAATTTGAAATTCCAGCATCAGAAAAAATAGCCCAGCGGTGGAGTTTGAAATTTTGAATTTCTGGGTAGGAAGACACAGTGGCGGAGTTTGAAGTTTGTAGCATTGCTATATGGTGTCACTGGACTGGTCAACATCACTGTATGGTGTCATTGGACTGATAGCAATGCAGTTTCTTGTAGACACAAAAAATAGAAAAAAGCACAGAATTTTTTCAAAAAACATGTTAAGAACTTGAGATTCACCCTCCTTCTAGTGCCAAAATGTGAACCCCAATCCTAGACCTACATAAACATAGCAAACAAACACAATATTAGATCCAAATGCAAGTTAGAACTAAGATTCCCCTTGAAATTCATCTACAATGTTCAAAATAGGAAGGAACATTAAGAACATAATAAGAAAAGCAATAAAATCCTATTTAAGCATGCAAACTCTTAATCCCATGGGGGAATTGGTGCCAATTTGATGTGGAAATTGGCCCTTTCCCAACTCCTTTTCAAGCTTGATGATCTTGATGAAGATTGATCCACTTGGTGATGAAGAAGAATGTGATTCCTTGATAAAATCTACAATAACCTATCTAAGATGATGATAAAATGCTATGAAGATGGATGAAATTGCTCTAAATGTGAAGATAGTAAATTTGCTCTCAGTTGTGGATCCAAAATACAAAGGAAATCCTTCTATTTATAGAAAGACAAGATGGAGGAATGAGCAAAATGAAGCAATGTGGGATCATTCAACATCCAATGGCCAAGTGCCACTTGTCAAGATGTGAATGGAGGAAGCTTGAGTACATTTTGATGAATGTGTATAATAAATGATATTAGGTGGATTTTCAAAATCTGAAATGACTTGTTGGAGGGAGAAAGAAATGAATTAAATGCCACTTGGCTCAATGCACAAGGACATGAAAGAGGGTTAAATTATTTATTGGAAGGACACATCCCACTTGGAGGGATATTCAAACTTGGAGGAATATTCCCCTATAGATGTCATGTTGAGAGAAAATAGAGATTTATCATTTAAATGTATTTTCATGTGCAAGTGGAAAAATCTAGAGGATTTAGGTGATTAAGATTAAATTAACCTGGATTTGATTAATTTAATAGGAGATTAGGTGATGTGACTATTTGATTTAGACTTTTGGATTGATTTAAATCAAATTTGAGAAGAATATGATTTAGATTTAATTAAATAAAAAAAATTGATTTATTTAATTAAAGAGGGATGATGTTAGATTAAAATAAATGATGATTGATTTAATTTAATAGAATGACTTTAGAGATTTAATTAAATAAAATGATTTATTTAACTAAAGGGAAACTAGAGGGTTAATTAAATAACATTGATTTATTGAATTAATAGAAGAGAATGACTTAATCAGATAAATAATGATTTATTTAATTAAGAGATGAAATAAGATAATTTAGCTAAGAATATGATTCAGGACGAAACAATGTTAGAAATCAGGATCAAGTGTGTCAGTATATTTTCCATGTCTACAAAAATGAACATAACTTGCATCTACACTCATCAAGGTTAAAAATTTACTTGCATTCTCATAGCCTTGGCCTAAAAATAACTTTGCTTGTCTCATAATAAGTTGGGCTAAAATGAACAAGTGTTTGAGGTGTCTTGTGGTGTAGTGATAACTCCTTAGTGTGGATGCACTTCTCTTGCACCTTGCTACGATCCTAAGAATCAAAAACACTTAGGGGTTGTTGCTTTGCCACCGACATATTTGGATTTGGGCATTAAAATGAATAATCTTGTGAGTGTGGATTGAAAGCTTTGTGTATGCAATCTCCTCGTGCCTTAGTGAAATCTTGGATGACCAAAAACAAAATTTTCAATTCACTTTTGTTTAACCTTAGAGGGGCCTTCCTCGAAAGAGGGAACGACTCCAACTAGTTTTTTGCTTGGGCTGGTATATAAAAGGATAGGACTAAACCGTCAAGTCCTCATGGTATGTATGCCTTATCCATGCGGTGTCATTCGAAACAGGGTACCTACCTTTTCTTTTAAAAGTATAAGAGCCCCTAGTAGAGTGATTAAAGCCTTAAGTGGCTTGTTGGACGCTCGTGAGTCCTTGAGTATTCACTAAATCCCATTTGTGTAGATTTCCAAAATCCCTTTCTTTTCACTGGTGTAGGAATGGTTGTTCCCAAGCCTTCCCACATTCTCACAGTTCTTAGAAGAGATGAAGAATTTGTCATGGGAGATTCATAAGAACTCGAAGCTTGGTTTACCTAGAGAAGTGAGTGTTGTGAAGGGGAGCCAGTGTGGCCAAGATTCTAGGTCATCTACTAAGAATAAATGCGGATGGTTAATCCAGGTGGGAATCTAGTGAATATGGTCCTTGCCATCCATAGGGTTTGTTTTATGCATTTTATTTCATGATAACCTATATTTTTACCTTAGTTACAGTAACGAGCCATGGTTGGACATATGCTTTATTGAGGTACGAATGGGTGTATGCCTTGGATAATGCTAATAGATAATGATGCAAGTATTATTCAAACATAGCACCTGTTTGTCAAGTTTTCACTACGGTACCTATACTAGAAGTGCCACAAAGTTGTTTTCACTAAAAGAACATTTTATTTCTCTTTACTGTTTTCTGTGCATTTTTTTTTTTTGGTTTTTTTATCTTTTTTTTTTTTTTTGGATTTTTACCCTTTTTCCTAGGGTGTTATAAGATTCTTCAAGTATAGAACCTCTTGAGGTGGTTGTTGTTCAGTGGTTCGGCTAAGGGTTCTCCTTCAGGAGTAGCCAAGTGATAAGCTCCTGAACCATAGCTGGTTGTGATGATGAATGGACCTAACCAATTGGGTTCAAATTTTCCTTTGACATCTTGATTCAGTTGTACCTTTTGATTCTCTTTGAGTACCAAGTCACCAACCTAAAAGTTTTTATCTTTGATCTTTTTATCATAGCTTCATTTGAGCTACTTCTAATAAACTTGAAGATGGTTTAACGCGATCAAACGCCTTTCGTCTTGTATTTCCAACTCATTTAATATGGATACCCAATACTCTTCATTGTTGACCATGCCTTTTAGTGAGATTCACAATGAGGGGATTTCGACTTTGATAGGTAAGACAACCTCTGATCCATAGACCAAGGAGAAAGGCATGACACCTGTAGGTGTTCATATACTGGTTTGATAAGCCCATAGAGCTGGGTTCAGTTGCAAATTCCAATCACGACGGACATCATTAACAATCTTCTTTAGTATCTTCAAAATGGTTTTGTTAGATGCTCCAGCCTAACTGTTTCCTTGTGGGTAGTAGGGTGTGAAGAATCTATGCTGGATAGAGAACTTGAAATAAATCTCTTGGTGTGATAGGGTGAAATTGCTTGTTAGAAAATAAGATGCAAACACAAGAGAGCAAATAACAACTAAAGACACCCTACACCTCAAGATTGGCCTAGTTGCATTCAAAACAAAGAAAAAGATAGTAAAAGATTAGATATACCTTTTCTCGAATCAATCCTTTGGTTGGCCCTTTGATTGTAGATGGAATGTATGCTCCTTGATGGCAAAGATGTGAGATGTGAGATGCAAATGATGCTTGAACAAAAATAGATGAAAATGGCTAAGTTTAGATTGAGAAATAAAATTGCAAGAGTTTGGCTAGCAAAATGATCTCTCTCAAATGAGAGAAAAGAGGGGGTATTTATAGAAATTTTGGAAATCTCTAGGGAAATGGATGGCCAAGATTGAGTCACCAATGATCAAGATGTAGGGCCAAGGTGAGTTGAGAACTCACAAGCCCTCACATCTTGACATGTGGCATGTGATATAGCCCTAAAAGGTGAAGTGGACATGAGGTGGAAGGATAGTACATGACATGGAGGGGGGTACAAAGTACCTTGGGATTGGACAAGATCTCCTCATAAAGGAGGTGCTTGTCCTTATGTGGGTGAGAGGACATGTGAGGAATTAAAAATTCATCAAATATCCTCATGGGGAGAATTGAAAGAATAAAGAATTCCTTTGAGTGCATTGGGGAATTAAAAGTGAATTAAAAATTCACATGGGGAAGTGGAATGCCTTGTCCAAAAGGGGAAGGCCTTTAATAAGGTTGACCAAGGACACATGTCATAAAGGACATGGGGAAGAGAAAAGGAATTTAATATTCCTTGAAAGATGAGAGTGGAATTAAAAATTCCTCAAAGGACTTTGGGAAGACAAAAGGAATTAAAAATTCCTTGGGGGATGGGAAGAGTTGACTAAAGGGGGTGATTAGACAAGTTGATGAGGGGTTAGAGGAAGGTTAGGTGGCTAAGAAAGATTAGAGGCCAACTTGCAAAAGTTGGAGGATGTGACACCTCCTAATCAAGGATTAGGCATGTGCACATCCTAATGATGAGATTAGAAAAATGATTAAGATTAGATAATAAAAGATGGAGGATGTGACATGTGAGGAATTAAATAAATGTCATATTTTATTAATTCATTTGATGAAATGAGGATTAAAGAGATAAGGTATTATTGATTAAATACCTTAGGGATTTGGCAGAATTAAAGTTATTAATTAAATAATAGCAGTATTACTTAATTAACGAAAATAAGACGAAAGGGGACAAATTTGGATAAATTAAGTGTCCAAATTTAGATGTCTACACTTGGAAATCTTGATTTTTGAATGGGGTTCCATTGCTCATTATGATTGTTTGGGGAATTTCATACCTACAAATTAGATAATTCAAAATGAACTTTGATATCTATTTTTCGGTGATATAAGTCAATGGAATTTCTTCTATCCATTTGGTGAAATATTCAGTTGTGGTAATAATAAACTTATGCCCGTTAGAGGAAGTAGGAGAAATATTACCTACCAAGTCTAATCCCCATTGCAAAAAAATCCATGGTGTGGTGATAGGTCTCAACTCTTGTTCTGGTGCGTGAATGAGGTCACTATTGATTGGTTGTCATTAGGTCCTAACACTTTAGTGAATAAACACATCAATATATTGGCTGGGAAATGTCTAATGGATGTATGCAAAAGAGGACATCTCAAAAGGTGACCATGACAAGTGATGATAGGGAGCTCAAATGATAAAAAAAAGTCAAAAGCATCAAAATATCGCAATCAATTTCAAACGTCTTTTGTCATAGGATCCAGGGGATGGATGGGATTGATGAGGTCTGTTAGGAAGGATGCATCCTGTTGAGACTGATGATGGATACTAAGCTAAGAGACCAATATGACACAGGATATTCAGAACCAATTGGATATGATGATACAAGTGGATCTTGTTTGTTAAGAACCAGCTAGATGAGGGCATAGCTTGATGACATGACACATGATAGGAGACTGACACATCCTAGCAACCTAGGGGCTCGAGGGCTGATCAAAGATTAGTCTTGCCTACGTGGAAGCACAAAGCCCTCATAGTTCGATAAAAGGTTGACGACAGACCATGATGGAGATTTCGATGGATGACCAAGATAGGATGGAGAATAGGAGAAAAGTGGACAATATAGATCGATGATTGATAAAACCTGGGGGTGGATCAAAGTATCAACCTTGCCTACGTGAAAGCGCAGGGGCAACATAGTTTGACGAAAGACCAGCGATAGACAAGGGATGAAGAATGATGAGATAATGCTAGATAAGGGGATAAATGATGGAACCAACACGATGGAACAAGATAGACCTGTTGGATTGGATCGGAGGATGGTGACTACACAAAGCTCAGGGATGGGATAGTTATCCAAGTCATCAAAAGAGGAATTGGGAGGATGATAGGATGGATAGATGAATGATGAGACGATGAATGATGAGATAGTAGGCTATAGCTAGATACCAATGACAAGGGATTATAAGATGGGATGAGGAGAAGGAGATGAGGATTGGGAGATGGAAAGGATTCATTGGATTGATGGATAGGAAGATACGGATTTGGAGATGAAAAAGACTAGTTGGATTGAGGGATAGGAAGATAAGGATTTGGATGAGGAAAAGGTTACCAGATGGATAGATGAAAATGGATGCCATGATGGAAGGATAGGAAGATAAGGATGGGGAGATGGATATAAGGATTGTGTGGAGGGATGGGAAGATAAGGATAGGGAAATGAAAGGGATTGTTTTGATGGAATGAATGATGTCTCCAAGGACTATATCACAAAGGAAGATAGATGCCCCCACTCTAGATATGTCATGTGCGGGGAGGAATGAAGGATGGAAGACAAATGGATGGGAATATAAAAGAGTAAGATGGATGAGGATAGGATGCATGGATAAGGAAGGGAGATGGAAGGTAGCATGATGGGTGGATAAGGAAGATAGACGAGTGCGAATGAGGGGAATGTAAGCTAAGAGGTGTCCAAAGCGTGCTTATATGTTTGCCCCATTGTTATCAAGATCACAAGGAGGATGGAAGGATTGGGATAAATGAGATATGCCAAACAGGATGTGTAAGCTCGATAGGGTGGAGGGGATGGACGAAAATGATGTATAGCAAGAAGATGGGTGCATAGCTGAAAGCATAGCAAGAAGCATAGCGGATGGAGGGAATGCATATCAAGAAGTTGCCCCCAAGTGCAGATGGGGATTTACGCATGATGCCTGTTTGCCAGGTTTTCATCATGGTACTTATCCAAGGCACTTGTTTTCCAAGTTTTCACCATTGGATGGATTGTTTCTCTTTACTATTTTTTTTTATTTTTTTATTTTTTTATTTTTTTTTACTTTTTCAGATTTTGAACCCTTTTTTTTTTTGGATTTTTGGAATTTTTGCATAGCATGCAGAAGGAGATGGATAAGGATAGGGAGGAAAATAAGTGGATTTAGAAGACATGCGATAAGGATCTGGACGAAGGACTCAAGCCTCAAGTTCCATACGACGTATTAAGAGCTCATGTTCGAACTGATTGTGGGATGTTAGTACAACCTTATTAGGATAAATGGATTATGCAAAAGGATGAATTAGAGGGATTTGAGAGGGGAGATACATGGGATAATGGATGGGATGTTGCAATGGGTATGGATGGAATGATGGGGTGGATATGTGATGGGGAGATGTGTTCAGGACCAACATTGGCACATGTGGTGATGGATGTGAAAAGATAAGAGGACTAATGGACGAAGAATGTGGGGATAATGGAGGAGATGGAATGGTGAATTTCGGGACATAGGGACCCAAAATAGACTTAGGAGATGAAAGGGGTGTATGATTAGTTTTTGGATTAGCGACTTTGGATGTTCTTATAGATTTTTCATTTAATGGCATTGCGTCTTTTTTCTTTGGGACCCACACGGTTTTGATCTTTTCTTTGGTGGCTCTTTGCGAGCTATAGATTTGATTTTGATTTTGAATTTTGTTTTTCTTTTCTTTACCATGTCTTTTAGAGGGGACATGGGAAGCTTTAGATTCATGTGGGTGTTTAGATTGATGCATTTTTCCTCTGGCATCCAAAGTGCTCGTACTAGCAATGGGATGGGTGTGAGAAGATGGATGATGTGGAGTGATGGAGGTAGGATTATGAGGATTATGTGTAGATGGAGAATGTGTAGGTATGTGCATTTGTTGATCCTTATTAGGATGTTTATGATGGATGACATGGATAGGCATTGGATGGATAAAAGGATGAAATGGAGGAGGTGATTTTGGGATATACGGACCCAAAGTAAATGGAGTGGGTGGATAGACATAAGAACCCAAGATGGATGGAGTAGATGAAGGATGGGATATGGTGGATGGAGGGATGTAAGGACCCAAGATGGATGGAGCAGATGAAGGAGGAATATGGATGGTTGTTTTGAGGCGATATGATAGAGGAGGAGGGATTGCAGCATATGATTTGGTGGAGTGATGGGAAGAGCCGACATTTCTTTTGGAAAAGGCTCGTTGAGGACGTCTAGAGGTTGTACCAACGTGTTTAGATTGTGAGTCTTGGGGAATAGATCCAAGACCTTGCATGCAGATTTGTTCTTTGACTTGGATGGGCTCTAAAATTCCTTGCTTGTGAAGGCCTAGACCTTTTCCTTGATAGTTCATGTTCTTGAGCATTCGATCCATGATAGGATTTTTGTTATTCTAAAAACATGATGCGAGTCCATTATTAAGTGGGGGATGATGGGTGGTATATACACTGTGTTTTTCTTCTATAAGGAGGCCACCATGGAAGAATGTGAGAGTACCAAGGGGATATCCAAGCGGTGTGGGGATAACATTTTTAGGTGATGATGGGGGATCCTGAGAAGGAGATGATGGGATAGCAGCATTTGGATGGGTGGTATCTGGAGAGGGATTAGGGGATATGATAGGATCTGATTTTGTGGTAGCAGGCTCATGCAATGGAGACGGAGATGGAGCGGTAGAATCTTGAATGTCAAGAGGATCATGGGATGGAATGGATGGGGGTGTGATCTTGCGGTAGACTAGATGGGATGGTAGGATCTTGATCTGGAGGAGGGGATATGTTGGCATGACTCATCGTGTGCAGGAGGCATGATAATGGAGTCATGGGGGGACTCTTCAAGTGGGGAAGATGGAAGGATGGAGGATTCAAGATATTCTTGGGAATGGATACTAGGAGTGAAAGAAGTGGATTGGATTTGGGTGCCGTCAATGGGTTCGGACTCTCGAGTAGGGGGTGGGTGTTCAATGGATTTGGTAGATGTGATGGTAGGAGATGGGGACTCAGTGGATTCAGAGGATGTGATGGTAGGAGATGGGGACTCAGTGGATTTAGAGGATGTGATGGTAGGAGATGGGGACTCAGTGGATTCAGAGGATGTGATGGTATCATCAATGATAGGTGTTGGATGGAGAAGGGTCTTGTCACTAATGACTATGGATGATGGGTTGGGATGGCATGGTTCCATGACTGCAATGTGTGGAGTGGGGGGTGTTTCCTTTGTTATAAGTCCTTGGAGAAACTTGAATACGCTAGGATGAGATGGCGAGGTGGGAGTGGATGAAGGTTTATGGATTAGTGCACTAAGATTAGATGGAAGATTAAGACTGGATGGAGGATTAAGGTAAGGATATGGGCATGGGGAATTAGGATAGGATGACATGGATGGTGGATCGTTGGTAGAAGATATGGGCTGTGTGTTGTAATAAAGGTATTGGGATGGTAGATTAGGATGGGAAGATGCAGGTGTTGGATTAATATAGGGAGATGTGGATGTTGGATTAGGGTAAGTTGATGGGTGTGGTTGACTAGGATAGGAAGGTGTGAATGCAGGATTAGGTTGAGCGGATTGGTATGGAAGATTAGGGTAGTGGATACATGTGGATGAAGGATTGAGATAAGAGGATGTGGATGGGGGATCAAGATAGAGGTATTGTGACGGCAAACTAGGATAAGGGGATGATGTAGGTGAAGGATATGATGGACATCCCTTGTCAAAGGTAGCATAAGGAGTGTGATTAGGCATAGATGAAGACATGATGGGATAACTCGATGGGGTGATTGGATTTTGGAATGTGGGTGGAGAAAGCTTATTGGCAATTATAGTGTCAAGGGGATCTATGTCGTATACCTCTTGATCAACAAGACTTTCACTATCATCATCGACGTAATTAGGGTTTCCCTTGACCACTATTGATGGAGGATAAGAATTCATAATGATGAAAGGGATGGAGGATGGTTTTCAATGGGAACAGACTAAAGGTCAAGCTAAAATTTTAGGTTAAGGTCAGATCAGGATTGAATTAAAGCTCAAATTAGGATGATCAGATGATGCGATGGGATTGACTTTGATGACCGGATTTGATTACTAAAGGATGGCCTCGACACCGAATCTGCTCCGAGATGGAAGTAGATTGATTGGGTCAAAGGTGATTGGATAGGGATGTGATTGGATTGGATTGGATTGGATTGATTGATCGATTGAAAGATCAGATGATGGATTGGATAGGATGACGAAAGGGACTGTAAACCCCGTTTAAAGATTACCCTAGGTGACGTAGGCTATTGATTGATCAGATCAAAGGATGAATGGATGATTGCGGCATCGAATCCACTTTGAGATTGAAAATGGATTGATTGGGCTGACAATGATGATCAACTTAGGATGGATGACAATCCTAAGAGGATGTTGATGATGATGATCAGATCAGATACTTAGGTCAATTTGGATAATAACCCGAGACGAAGTTCAGGGGATTTGGATGGGGAAAACGATGATTTGATTGGAGAAATAGATGATAGAAATGGATGAATGTCTGCTCAGAACGAGCAAACGAATGATCAAAATGATAGGACGAGAGTTCAAAATGATGAAAGGATGTGTTGAATGGATAAATGTTTACTCGGAACGAGTAAACGGATGATCAAAATGATAGAACGAGAGTTTAGAATGATGAAAGGATGTGTGAAATGGATGAACGTTTACTCATAACGAGTAAATGGATGATCAGAATGGTAGAACGAGAGTTCAAAATGATGAAAGGATGTGTGAAATGGATGAACGTTTACTCAGAACGAGTAAACAGATGATCAAAATGGTAGAACGAGAGTTCAGAATGATGAAAGGATGTGTGAAATGGATGAACGTTTACTCAGAATGAGTAAACGGATGATCATAATGGTAGAATGAGAGTTTAGAATGATGAAAGGATGTGTTAAATGGGTGAACGTTTACTCGGAACGAGTAAACGGATGATCAGAATGGAAGAACCAGAGGATGTGTTAAATGGATGAATGTTTACTCGAAATGAGTAAACGGATGATCGGAATGACAGAACCAGAGTTCAGAATGATGAAAGGATGTGTTAAATGGATGAGAGAGTAAACAGATGAGTGAAATGACAGAACGAGAGTTCAGAATGATGAAAGGATGTGTTGAATGGATAAATGTTTACTTAGAACGAGTAAACTGATGATCGAAATGATAGAACGAGAGTTCAGAATGATGAAAGGATGTGTGAAATGGATGAATGTTTACTCAGAACGAGTAAATGGAGAGAATGGTAGGGTATACCCCCTTGAGGAGGCAGATGGGGAAGAAAAAGGTGCCCCGGCCAACTTCTCAAAAGTATGAAGTGGTATATATCATCAGAAAGAGCACAAAAAAATGAGAAGAACTGTCTTTGAACGGAATCAATCGGATAAACAATGTGGAAATGGCGGCCCTGGGAAGAAAGAGCAGAAGGTTAGGTCTGCCACAGCATAAGGTCAAGTCCACCACCGGAGGTCAAGTCCGCCACCGGAAGGTCAGGTCCACCACCGGAGAGGTCAGGTCTGCCACTGGAGGTCAGGTCCACTACCGGAGAGGTCAGGTCCGCCATCAGAAAAAAAGTTGCTCAAAAGTATGAAGTGTTATATGTCATTGGCAAGAGCACGGAAAATTGAGAAGATTGGTGCTCGAACGGAGGAAAACAGACTTACAGTGTGTAAATGGCGGGGCATATATGGCTGTCTGTCAGGGAAAATCTGCCACAGCATGAGGTCAAGTCTGCCACAGCATGTGGTCAGGTCCGCCATAGCATGAAGTTAGGTCCGCCAAGGGATAAGGTCAGGTCCGCCAAAGGATAAGTTTAAGCTTGATTTTTTGATGGATGAGTAAGGCAAAGGACCCAAAATATAGCAAACATCCATAAAAAGATTTGGCTAAACTAAAAATGATTGGTTTTGCACAAGAAAGGAAATTCAAACAACACAACCCTAAGATTAGTAGAAACGGGTATAGCCAACAAAGTCTTCTACTCTAGGATGAACATGGTTGCTAAGGAGTCCTCGATATACACCCGGTACGTGAGGCCCAAACCGTGAACACCAACCCGTTACAAGCATGAGTCAAGAACCTTAGCGAGATACTAAAGGCTCGGACCAACTCTTCACGTCATCCCGACGCTTCGCCAATTACAATGTTGTTGGATTGAGGTACAGCTTTCGCTCTCCCCCTTTATATACCCCGCCAGTACGCGTGGTTGGAATCGTCCCTTGGGGTGATGAAATCCCCAAGCAGGTCCCACTAAGAAAATAAAAATAGGGTGACTCAAAGGACTTGGAAAGCTACGATTTCTCATCACCCAGGATCGCCAAATGGCGCAAGGGGATTGGATACGTCAAATAGCCTTCCACAAGCACGCCAAACAAGGTTTGTTGACCCCTCTAATTAAACTATGTGCCTAATTTACCAAAGAATAATTGGTAAAAACTTGAAATTTCACCTTCGAGAGGTCAGGTCCGCCACCGGAGAAGAAAAAGGGGCCCCGGCCAACTTCTCAAAAGTATGAAGTGTTATATATCGTTGGAAAGAGCACAAAAAAATGAGAACTGCCTTTGAATGGGGTCAATCAGACAAACGGTGTGGAAATGGCGGCCCCGGGAAGAAAGAGCAGAAGGTCAAGTCCACCACCGCATAAGGTCAGGTCCGCCATCAGAGGTCAGGTCCACCACTGGAGAGGTCAGGTCCACCACCGAAAGGCCAAGTCCGCCACCGGAGAGGTCAAATCCGCCACTCTACAACCTGAACTTGCGAAAATGCCAAAAACAACAAACGTGAAAGAAAAGGACCCATTTGTGGGTCCCACCGAGCGTGCCAGAAATGTGATAGGGTGAAATTGCTTGTTAGAAAATAAGATGCAAACACAAGAGAGCAAATAACAACTAAAGACACCCTACACCTCAAGATTGGCCTAGTTGCATTCAAAACAAAGCAAAAGATAGTAAAAGATTAGATATACCTTTTCTCAAATCAATCCTTTAGTTGGCCCTTTGATTGTAGATGGAATGTATGCTCCTTGATGGCAAAGATGTAAGATGTGAGATGCAAATGATGCTTGAACAAAAATGGATGAAAATGGCTAATTTTAGATTGAGAAATAAAATTGCAAGAGTTTGGCTATCAAAATGATCTCTCTCAAATGAGAGAAAAGAGGGGGTATTTATAGAGATTTTGGAAATATCTAGGGAAATGGATGGCCAAGATTGAGTCACCAATGATCAAGATGTAGGGCCAAGGTGAGTTGAGAACTCACAAGCCCTCACATCTTGACATGTGGCATGTGATATAGCCCTAAAAGGTGAAGTGGACATGAGGTGGAAGGATAGTACATGACATGGAGGGGGTACAAAGTACCTTGGGATTGGACAAGATCTCCTTATAAAGGAGGTGCTTGTCCCTATGTGGGTGAGAGGACATGTGAGGAATTAAAAATTCATCAAATATCCTCATGGGGAGAAGGGAAAGAATAAAGAATTCCTTTGAGTGCATTGGGGAATTAAAAGTGAATTAAAAATTCCCATGGGGAAGTGGAGTGCCTTGTCCAAAAGGGGAAGGCCTTTAATAAGGTTGACCAAGGACACATGTCATAAAGGACATGGGGAAGAGAAAAGGAATTTAATATTCCTTGAAAGATGAGAGTGGAATTAAAAATTCCTCAAAGGACTTTGGGAAGACAAAAGGAATTAAAAATTCCTTGGGGGATGGGAAGAGTTGACTAAAGGGGGTGATTAGACAAGTTGATGAGGGGTTAGAGGAAGGTTAGGTGGCTAAGAAAGATTAGAGGCCAACTTGCAAAAGTTGGAGGATGTGACACCTCCTAATCAAGGATTAGGCATGTGCACATCCTAATGATGAGATTAGAAAAAGGATTAAGATTAGATAATAAAAGATGGAGGATGTGACATGTGAGGAATTAAATAAATGTCATATTTTATTAATTCATTTGATGAAAGGAGGATTAAAGAGATAAGGTATTATTGATTAAATACCTTAGGGATTTGGCAGAATTAAAGTTATTAATTAAATAATAGCAGTATTACTTAATTAACGAAAATAAGACGAAAGGGGACAAATTTGGATAAATTAAGTGTCCAAATTTAGATGTATACACTTGGAAATCTTGATTTTTGAATGGGGTTCCATTGCTCGTTATGATTGTTTGGGTAATTTCATACCTACTAATCAGATAATTCAAAATGAACTTTGATATCTATTTTTCAGTGATATAAGTCAATGGAATTTCTTCTATCCATTTGGTGAAATATTCAGTTGTGGTAATAATAAACTTATGCCCATTAGAGGAAGTAGGAGAAATATTACCTACCAAGTCTAATCCCCATTGCAAAAAAATCCATGGTGTGGTGATAGGTCTCAACTCTTGTTCTGGTGCGTGAATGAGGTCACTATTGACTGGTTGTCGTTAGGTCCTAACACTTTAGTGAATAAACACATCAATATATTGACTGGGCAGTGTCCAATGGCTGTATGCAATAGAGGACATCTTGACTTCTCTCTAAAGCACTAATCTACTGAATAAAAATTTTAATCTAAAGGGCCTCTAATCTAGAAAGCAATAAATTTCCTATCTAGAAAGCAAGAAAATAACTCAAATCAAAAGATAGAAAACTAAGAATCTGAAAATCATCACCATTAACTAGAAAGCATGGAAATGAATAACCTAAAGAATGCATAAATTGCTGAAGAGGTAAAACATGTAAATAGATTAGGAAACATTTATCTACTGTAGAGAATCACAAGATAATTTCTAATCATAAAACCATTAATCAAAAATTAACTGAAGAAAGGTGCTCTGAGCATTCAAATGCTAAACTCAGAAGCTACGGACTCAGTTACAACCTGCAGGTTTGACACTAACAGTATAACATATATGAATGGAAATAAAATGCAAATGCAACTTCTATTCTATCAAAGGAAAATGCAAAACATGAAATAAATATTTATCTATCTATTTCTAACCCTCTAGTGGCTAGCTCGTGGGTGTATCTACTGCTACTTCAGATCACATGCACTAGAAAATCCTTTATGTTACTTTATTCCATAGATGCATCCATATTACATAGTAATCCAAAGGAAGGTGGAAAAACTCATATTCATATGGTAGTTTTTACTCAATACAAATTGACAGCATAATGATAATCTTCTTCTCATTATTTGTAATAGTTGCATATTTATATGAAAAACGGCTAACAAAAATCCTATTTTTTAGTCAATCAAGTCTTTCAACAGATTTCCCATGGTAAAAGGGACTTAAAATCCCATGATATATAATATTAAAGAGGCTTCGCATGAGCCATAAAGTCTTTGAAACTAAAAAATAATAGAATTAGAAAAGCTCAATAGAAACGTGTGCTCCTAGCATTTTGGCGCCCGCTCGCTGGTTTTCAAAAGTATGAGATCAGCATTCATTTCCCTTTTGACTGGAATGGTGAATGGTGGTGGAGTTGACCTATGAAATACTAAAGACTAAACCATTAAATCAGCATAAGTTAGTTTAATTTAATCAACTCCAAGAAATAAGTTTGTACGATTATTTATATAAAGGAAAGCAATTATTTTTCCTAAAGGTAATCAATTGGCAGAGTAATTTGGGCTAGAAGGTTTATATTTGTATATTGGGGCCATTATGTTGATGAGGTTATTTTTACCTCATCATTTCCTCCCCTTCCTAATTCTGAGCAGGTCCTCCTACTCTTTGATATGCCCCCTATCCATCATTTCTCCTATTCATTTCCTCATATTTAGCACTGAGATCATACACATCATCTTCCTCTATGTCCAATATCTTTGGATTCCTCAAGAACCCCTGATGAAAAGTGACCCTTTCTTTCCATCTGGAAAAACTATCTTCACTTTGGTCCTAGTCGGTGTATATTGAAGGTGGTGGGGAAAGAAGCAAGGGAGGTCTATACCTCATACCAATCCAATTGGTCTTAAAGTCCTCCAGAATTTTGATCAAAGTTGTTGCTCTTCCGTAGGACCATCTGATATTGAGAGGTGAAATTATTTCCCTCTTTTTGAGATGCATTGGAAGAGGGGTGTACCTTTCTTCACATGCATGTTATGATGGTCCTATTAAATGTGGCCCCTGTTCTTGAAAGTAATCATGACACACCCTGAGGTTGTTATCGTATTTGACCCATGCTTCCTGTTTATTTTTAATACCCAGAAACTGTTTCTTGAAAGAGAGAGGCTTCCTATGAGGGTATCTTATTTGCAACCCTACAGTATTTTCTACCTGAGCATACTCTCTTGATCTGTCTTTCCAATGAATTTGGTTTCTCATAGTGGATAGGAATGATCTTAATTTTGCTAATCCTACAAAGAGGTTAATAAATAAATTTGTATACTTTTCTAGGAGAAAATTATGAACAAACAATTCACACAACAAATTCTACTATTCAGGGAGTGAATCAACAAATAGTTTTACAAATTCCTTGACATCAAGGTCATGAGGCTGGTTTTGGTGAATTCTTTGCAATTTCCATCTCAAAAGCTACTCGCTAAGAAACATGGAGTACAACCTAGATGGTATTCTACAGGCTAGTAGCAATTCACCAATCTCACAGGCATCCTGCTTACCCCTATATGCCTGATGGAAAGATTCTTTTAACATGACTAACTCCCTCTTGAACCTATTGTTTTCAAATTCTACATCTTTCAAAAGGTAATAATGCTCTATCCATTTCATAAGCATTGGGGGAATACGTACCTGGAACCAATCTATAACAATAGGTTCAGTTTGTGTCCCTTTTGATTCCATAATTGGTTGAGTATCACTCTCTTATAAACTTTGTTCTAGCTCCATAATTCTACTCACAAGGGCATTCAACTTAGTTTCTTGTCAATTATTTTCTTCTTCAAAGGCACTAAATAATTGCATAAAATTATTTTTCAAATCTAGAGTACATTTTTCTTTTTCATACAAAGCATCTTGATTCTACTTACCCTATAGATTCCATTGTTGGATTTGGAATTGCAGTTGCTCAATAAGCTTGTCTTTTTCCTCCAGTTGAGCAGCTAATTTTGCAATTTCCTTATTCCTTTTATGGACAATAGCAATGTGCACCTCCATTTCTTCTTTCTGTTGATTAATCTGTGCTTCCTCATTTTGCAACATGGACCTTAGCCCTTCAATTTATGTATTTAGTTTTTCTAATTCTTCATTTCTTCAATTGGATTCTTCATCCCCTGTGTCCATAAAGAAGGAGATGAATGAGGCACTTCTTCCACTTTTTCATCAATATGGGGTGCATTTTCTGTTTCAGTTCTCTTAGGAAACACTTCTTCTACTTCTTCTGCATTCTCAGTATTAGGAAGACTTCCTTCTTCAGTTTCTTCAAGTAAGGAGGAGCAAGGAATTTCTCCATTCGTATGAGGTATGTCTTCTTCTTCATCAGTATCCATAGACAAAGATGTATGAGGAATTTCCTGAGGCACTCTTTCTACAAATTCAGGTATACTGTCCAACTTTTCAAGGAAGGATGAGAATCCTCCTACAGGTTTATCTTCATTCTATTCTAAGTGCGGCAATTGTGCTTTCTCCCCTTCCTACTCTTCAGGTGAGAGGGTTTATTTGTCCTCTTCCTGGGGAAGTTTCTCCTCTTGCTTTCCCATCTCTTCAATTTCCTCATTATCAGGTGGACTATCAATTTCTACCACCTTTATTGGAGTCTTGGCCTTTTTTGTTTTGAAGTACTACCTATATCTTGGGGTTTAATTTCACTGACCCCTAAAGATAATCGTTTACTCCTTCGTAGAGGAGGGGTTATTTGAAAAATAACTTTACTTCATTTCTTTTTCTTTCGAGGGGGCTCCTCATCTTCTCTGGAATGTACAATTCCCACCTCCTCTTCTTGTCCTATGGTTTGTAATTCATCTAGCAAGGATTCTGGTGCATCACCACTGGGAGCCATGGAGGTATATTGGGACTTAGGGTCACCTAATGCCTCTGAGGAGGGTTCTTCTATAGATTGCTCCTTTTGTTTAGAGGATTCCCCTTCCTCGAATGACCTCCCTGGTTCTTCATTTTCAAATTTATGTAGGAACCTTTTCCACTTCTTCTTTGGCTTATTACAGAAATGATATTTACATATTAGTTGTATCAAACCATGATGTTTAAGGGGCCCCATCCCAATTTTATACTTTTCTATCATAGATGTGACTGAATGGTAGAGAAAGGCTGGTAAATTTACCCTAAGGGTAGGGTCCTCAATGTCGTGGCATAAATGAGCCAGCAGGTGGAAAGGGGGTCCCACTACTATAGTCATTTGTCCCTCACAAGTGAAATACTTTATAATCTAGGCTGCAGTAGACCTCCAAGGTTCTGGAATAGACATTCTATGAATTCCCTTATTTTTCCCCCTGGTGCTTATGGTCAGTACAAATTGGGGTTCCCCTTCCCTATGGAAAAAATCTATTAACTTTTGATAAGGGACATGGGTATTTTCATTCAAATGAATCCCTTTATTTTCAAGACTAGAAAGATGAGCAAGGACTTTCATACTTACCCGGAATGACTTTTCATGCACCACAATCTTCCCATCTACAAAATTCTCAACGAATTTATTTACCAGCTACTCTATGTACCCTTCGAATTGTTTCATGAAATCCAACCATCCAACCCTTTGAAATAAAGTGGCTATATTGCTTAATACCAGTAATGGCGCTGAAGAATTTGGCTCAGACTTTTTCTTATTGCCTCCCATCTCCTTTGCTTCCTGGTAAAAAATTTCATAACCCTAAAATGCTTGCTTCTCTGAATTACAGACAAAGAGAGAGTTTTGTGTTGATATACTCGATGAGAAAAGAATTAATTACCATCTTTCTTGTCACCTTATTGTATCATTATGATAGCTCTCCATAGGGAATTACAACAAATGTTGTACTTTCACCAATCATGTAAACGAGCACAAGTTTCAAAATTACAAGGGAACAGATCATGCCAATTAATTAACCTTTATTCAAAGTAAATACTATCCCTTCTAATAAATTAATTTGCACATACTTCAGGTCTTTTCGTTAGATCAAGCGTCACTTACCTATGCTGACGTAATTGGATAGTTATATGGTTGGTGAAGGTGGCGGCAGATATTAATGGTGTAGATGGGATGGTTGGAGTCATGATGGAAATTATTATGACAAGTAGGGTGTCATAATAATCTTATATATTGTGGAAAGATTTGATATGGCAGAGTGATCATAAGGGAGCAGATCTTGCAGTGGCATTAAGGAATGGGCATGCATAGAACTTAGGAAAGATAAGAGAAACTTTGAAAAATAAAATTTATAAAAAAAGTCAGAACATTATCGAGTAATGCGACCAAAGTAGAGAAGAAGAGAGTTATGGAATTATTTAGAAATATTTCATCAGAACAAAGTAACGTAATTGAGGATTCTGAAGCATTGTTGAAAGATGTAGCCAGGGCAGCAACCAAAATTTATGGAGCATCGTCGAAAGATACAGCCGGAGCAGCAACCAAAATTTTTGGAGCATCATTGAAAGATGCAGCCAGAGCAGCAACCAAATTTTTTGGAGCATTGTCAAAAGATGTAGCCAGAGCAGCAACCAAAAATTTTGGAGCATCCAAGCAGAATTCTAGAGCTTCTAATCATCAATCTGGAGCATTGTTGAAAGATACAGCCAGAAGTGAAACATCAAAATTATGGAACATCGTTGAAAAGATGCAGCCAAAAGAGAAACAACAAAATTCTGGAGCATCGCTGAAAAGATGCAGCTAGAAGGAGGAAGATTGTGACACTTTTTCCTTGATTTCCCAAAGCACCATTGGATGATGCATCAAAATGCAGGATCTGGATGGGTTGTGGAGTCAATCAGATTTGTAGGTTTTGGAGCATTGTAGCAATAAGTCTGGAGCATCACAGCAGTAATTCTAGAGCACCGTAGTAGGGTGTGCCAGAATTGGGCTCGCCACAAGTTGAATTCCTGCAAGATGTAAACAAAACTTTAGCCAAGTCCAAATGATGGAGTTGATGAGAAAATTAAAGAAATTTTTAAAAATATATAGATTTATTATTATTATTATTATTATTATTATTTTCTCAACACTATATTGACCCTACCTCAACAGAGTCAATGCAGTGGATTTCTTCCTATGTTTCTACCATTTTTGTAAACTCTTCTTTGTTAATGGGTTTATGGTAAATGTGTAGTTGATGCCCATTAACGAGAAGAGTCTGGGTGTCACCATCAATTGATTTTAACTAGATTGAACTATTAGAAAACACTTCAAAAATCTCATATGGTCCAAGCTGGTGTGTCCTAAGTTTCCCTTGATGGTCCTTGTATTTGGAATCGAACAACAATGCCCAATCCCCAGTATGGAATTCTTCCTCTTTGATGTGTTTGTCATACCAGACCTTATGTTGTTGTTGGATCAATTCAGTTTGATGGACGACATCCAGATGGAGCTCGTCTAGTTCACTAAGTTGTAAGACTCTCTCGATTTGAGCTCGTTTAAGATCCATGCCCAATTCCATGGCCGTCTTAATGGTTTGGAGCTTGAATTCAATGGGAAAAAGGGGCTTCTTCCTGAAGACTAACTCATAGGGTCTATGGCGAGTGGTTGACTTCCAGGTGGTGTTGTAGGCCTAGACAAATTTTGGTAGTTTCCTAGCCCAATCTTTCCTTCCAGAGGAGACAGTTTTTGTCAAAATATTTTCCAATTCCCTATTCGTGACCTCGAATTGTCTATTTGCCTATGGGTGGTAGGGTGAGGAATTTTTGTGACTTACTTGGAAGTTATTTGTGAATGTCAATAGGACTTTGGACATAAACTGGGGGCCTTGGTCTGTAACAATTGTTCTTGGGGCCCCAAATCTAAGAAAGATTTTATTATAAAGAAAGTCAGCTACCTGCTCTTCCCTAGCAACGTGTAGTGCTTGTACTTTTTCCCACTTAGTTAGGTAATCAATACAACCCAGAATATACTATTTTCCTTGTGAAGGGGGATCTATAGGGCCAATAAAATCCAATCCCCATTTCTCAAATGGTTCAAGGACTACCTAAGGCTACAGGGGCATTTCATTGGATGCGATTGGTCTTCCCATCCTTTGGCATTCATCACACCTATAAACATACTTCTTGATATCCTTATGCATTGAAGGCCAATAGTATCCTACTCCCAGGATCTTATGAGTTATCATTTTAGTGGAATAATGCCCTCTAGAAGGGTCATCGTGACAGGCCCTAAGGATACTATAGGTCTCATCTACCCTAACACATCGTTGCAAAACCATATCGGGTCCGCACCGAAACAAGATTCCATAAATCCATTTAAAAGGGGCACTTTCTCTGACAAGGCATTTCTTTTGTTTTTCCAAGAAATGAGGTGGTACCTCTGAGGTGGCTAAGTAGTTCACAATATCAGCAAACCAAGGAGTTTTAGTGGAGATGGAAAATAGATTTTCATTTGGGAATTCATCCTGTACCAGAGCACAGTTGCCATCATGTTTAATTTGAGATAAGAAGTCTTCGACTACATTGGACTTCCCTAGTTTGTCAACAATTGTCACATTAAACTCCTAGAGAAGGAGTAACCACCTAATTATCCTTGCATTTACCACTAGTTTATTCATGAGATATTTGATGGTTGCATGGTTTGTGTGCACTATAACCTTGTATTCGGTGACATAATGTCTAAATTTCTTAATGGCATGCACTACAACCAAGAATTCCTTCTCTATTGTGGTGTAATTATTTTCTGTTGGCATCAAATTTTTGCTGATAAAATATATAGCATATTTCCCTCCATTCTCATCTTCTTGCCCTAGAACTGCTCCAATGGTGTCATCAGATGCGTGGGCATAAATGTGAAATCGAAAGTTCCAGTTAGGTCCTCGAAGGACAGGTGCAGAGGTGAGTTTTTCTTTAATATTTCAAATGAGGACTAACACTCAAGTTTCCAAATGAAGTCAACATTTTTTTAAAGGAGAGAAAACATTGGAGATGTGATTTTGCTAAATTTTTCTATGAATCTTCGATAGTATCTAGCATGCCCTAAGAAACTCTTGACATCAATCTAAGTCTTCAGAATCTTGAGTTGTATGACTTTGATTTTCTTGGGATCAACCTTAATCCCTTTAGCTGAAATATGATGTCTTAGCACTATCCCTTGTTCCACCATGATTAAGCATTTCTCATGACTGAGGGAAAACCGATGATCCTCACACCACTTTAGCACCTTGTCTAGATTTGTGAGAGCTTCATCGAAAGTTGAACCATATACAGTGAAATCTTCCATATAGACTTCCACGCACTCATTTACCAACTCAGCAAAGATAGCCAGGATGGCCCTCTGAAAGGTGGTAGGAGCATTACATAGCCCAAAGGGAAGAACCCTATACACAAATGTTCCCCAAGGGAAAGTAAAGGTTGTCTTATCCTGGTCTTCTGTTGCTACCTGTATCTGGTTGTATCCACTAAATATGTCCAAGAATGAAAAATATTTTCTCCCAGCCAAGTTATCCAGCACTTGGTCCACAAATGGCAGGGGAAAATAATCTTTATGTGTTTATTTTTTAATCTCCCTATAATCTAAACACACTCTCCACTTCCCATTCTTCTTTGGAACTACAACCAAGGGTGACACCCACTTGCTGTCAGAAATTGGGTAGATAAATCCTACCTGCAAGAGTTTCTCAATCTCATTTTTAACAATGTCTTTAAGAGCAGGATTGAGTCTCTATTATGGTTGGCGAATAGGGTGAACATCCTCAGTATAGATATGGTGCGTGCACACACTAAGATGTATTCCTCTCATATCTTTATAATCCTAGGAGAACACTTTAGATCTATTCACTAGGGTATCAAACAATCTTTGTTCTTCCGTCTTAGTCAACCAACTATTGATGTTCAAGGTTTTTCCTGGTAGAAACATAATGGTTTTGACTCCAAGATAATTGCATGTGACAGTGTGAATGGGCCTTGCCAATTTGTTAAGTGGACAACTATGTGGGATAGTTTTATGAAGCCTAGCAACATCTGCAAAGAAATGGCAAGTTTTTGGAACTAATTTCACCAAAGGGAAAGGCAATCTAATAAACTTAGCATCATCAAATTTTGCTTGATCTATGTTAATTGGGTGTCCAAGGATTTCTCCTATGTCTAACATCTCTTCACTGCTGGAGTCTATTGCAATACTTCCCACGTTGTTCTCTAATTCTTCCTCTAATTCTTCACCGTGTTTAATAACTACCATGGCCAATGAAGCCAAATTTTCCTATCCAATAGGACTTTCTGGTTCATCAACCCATACTTTGTTATGCTCAACAGGCTTGGTAGGAGGGTACAAGAACAACTATTTGCTATTGGTTCCATGGGATATTATCATTCCTCCTTTCCTATAGTCAATTTTGGCTACAACTGTAGCCAACCATGGCCATCCCAAAATTATTGGATAACTATCTTTGGGCATAATGGATTCAATTATCTAGAAATCCATTGGATATTCCCATCCATCCACTTTAACAAGAACGTTCTCAATGATGCCCTTGGGAATAGCTATGGATTGGTTTTCCATCTGTAGGACTATAGTTGTGGTGCGTAGATTAGTGAGGCCCAATTTTTTCATCACATCAACAGTCATTACATTAATGGTTGCTCCAAGGTCCACTAAAGCGTTGGGTATTGCTTCCCCATTAACTATTACTATTATAAGCAGACTTCCTGGGTCATCATATTTTGGAGCAGTAATCGTTCCAGCTAACAAATCAACTAGGTACCCATTGATATGACCAGTGTTGATTCGTTTTGGCTTCCTCCTTGGAGTTTTGATGCATAACTATTTAATCAACTGGTTTAACTCAGGGATCTCTTTAATCACCTATAACAAGGGAACTTCAATTTGCAATCATTTAATTTCCTATACTAGTGTAGTTTCTATAGATGATGTTTCTGGAGCATCTTTCACTGGGATTGGTTTCAATCGCTCTGGAAAAGGGGCTTTGCTTTTGTCTTTAGTCGTGGACTTTTCCAAAGATTCAGTTGGAGACTGACCCTCCTCCTCTTGAGGTAGGTCAACAGCTCTTATTAAAGATGGCAGGCCAGTTTCATGTTGTGTAGTGTCTAGGGTTTGTTCTATGGGCATGAGTGTTATTGTTGTTTCCTCAGCAGACTTCTAGACAAGTTCATCTATGATTTCTTCGATAGTTAGCTGTGAAAGTGTTTTACCAGACCTTAGTTTTAGGTTTCCACGATGTATTACATTGAGTCTGGTGACATTGTCTTGTTCGGTGGAATACACCAGAGTGTTCAGACGATTGTTTTTCGGATTAGGGACTAGTTGCATAGGAAGTGGCAGTTGGTTAACTTGTTTAGTTTGTTGAGTGTTCTTGGGAGGTGGTAAGAGAGTTTGTTGGGTAGGCATCCTTCTAGGACCAGAATAGAACTAATGTTGGGGTTGATTCCATTAAGGAATGGAATTTTGAGGGTACCACTATTATTGAGACTGGTTGGGCCACTGAGGGTTACCCCAAGATTGCTTTGTCCAATCTGGTGGTTCCCAAGGATATGTTCCCCAGTTAGACGGTACTGGCGATGGTGCCTAAGGCTAGGGCATTGCCCATTGATTATTGTTCCAATTTGGTTGGGGTCACCAATTAGGATTGGAATTCTGGCCATAGGAGAAATTACCTCTCATTCTCTTGTTGACAATGTTCACTTCTTCCTCGACTGGAGTTGTTCTTTTCTTGGAATTTTTTATGGCATTTAATAGTTCACATTGATCGGTGGGGTGATTCTTGTCACATACCTAACAAATGTCAATATTGTTAACTTTTTCCAAGGGACACTCTCTTAGAAAATGTATGTTTCGATACCTAGGGCAATAAATAGACAGTCTCAGGATTTCTAGTTTTAGCCTGGAGGCCATCTAAGGTGGTGTTTAGTTGGATAAGAATGTCAGTCTTGAATTTGGCCAGTTCCTCATGAAGCTTATTTATGTCATTAGAACCACGTAAGGGGTGAACTTCCTAATCCCTCCACGAGTATGGGAGAAGTTCTGACACAATTTTGTTATTTCTTCCAATCTCAGTTGGGACATGTCTCCTTTTCCCATTAATTCTAAGCTCGTTTGAGCTTCATCATCAAGACCTTTGAGAAATAAGGTATTTAAAATATCAAGGCTTATAACGTCCCCACCACAATGTTTGGACAAGAAGATAAACCTATCTAGGTAGTCCTCTAAACTTGCATCCGCATTTTTCCTTATTTTGAATATTTCTTCTCTTTTATCACTCACCCTGAAGTAACTCTTATATTTATCAAAAAATACGGTCTCCATTTCTTCCCAGGAGGTTATCAACTGAGAAGCTAACCCCATAAACTAGTGCATAGCTGAGTCTTTTAGAGTGGAAGGGAAAAGGTTCAGTTTCTGATTATCATTCTTGTAGTCATAGGTTTGACATAAGACTTTGATTCCAAATGGGAACTGATCAGGGTCCTCAGTAGACAAACCTCGAAAGGTTGGTAAGAAGGTTAGTGAGATATTTTTCATTGTCGTCTCGTCATTTGTATCAATATCAATAGGATAAGTGAATGTGTGTGGTGGAGGGTTATCATTGTTGTGGTTGTTGGCAACATTTATTCGATCACCCATGGTGTTGGAGGGAATGTGATCTCTTCCACAATTTTCTCAGTAGCACAAGGTTCAAAGGTTTACAAAAGAATATGCTCTTCGACCACTATTTTTTCTCTTTCTGGAGTATGTGGGAAAGTCTCAAGTTGACCCTATTCGGTCAATTCTACAGTAAGTTCTTGGTTTGATTTTCCTTCTTCTCCAATGGTTGTTGGTACATCAACTGGGGGGTTTTGGTATGAATCTCCCATGGGGGCCTCATTTCCCAACCATGTAGAAAAGAAGCCAAAGGACTATTCCTATCCCTAAGAGAGGTATTCAAGATATCTCCTACTAACACTAGAAAAAGGTCATCCTTGACAATGGTGCCAAAAAGTGACAAGCTATCATTAGGTCCTAACACTTTATTAAATAAACACATCAATATATCGACCAAGAAGTGTCCAATGGCTATATGCAATAGAGGACATCTCAAATTCTCTCTTAAGCACTAATCTACTAAATAAAAATTCTAATCTAAAGGGCCTCTAATCTAGAAAGAAATAAATCAACTATCTATAAAGTAGGAAAATAACTCAAATCAGAAGACAAAAAACTAAGAATCTGAAAATCATCACCATTAAACTAGAAAACATGGAAACGATTAACCTAAAGAATGCATAAATTTTTGAAGAGGTAAAACATGTAAAGAAATGAGGAAACATTTATCTACTGCAAAGAATCACGAGCTAATTACTAATCATAAAACCATTAATCAAAAATCAACTAAAGAAAAGTGCTTCGGACATTCTAATGCTAAACTCAGAAGCTACAAACTCAATTACAACCTACAGGCTTGACACTAATAGTATAACATTTACGAATGGAAATAAAATGCAAATGCAACTTCTATTCTATCAAAAGAAAATGCAGAATAGGAAATAAATACTTATCTATTTATTTCTAACCTTTGAGTGGCCAGCTCGTGGGTGTATCTACTGCTACTTCAGATCACATGCACTGGAAAATCCTTTTTGTTACTTTATTCCACAGATGCATCCATATTTTATAGTAATTCAAAGGAAGGCGGGAAAACTCATATTCATATGGTAGTTTTTAC
Organism: Sequoia sempervirens; assembly: GCA_007258455.2. Classification (NCBI taxonomy): domain Eukaryota; kingdom Viridiplantae; phylum Streptophyta; class Pinopsida; order Cupressales; family Cupressaceae; genus Sequoia; species Sequoia sempervirens. Next base: position 441,987,441 of record VDFB02000003.1, read on the forward strand.
TCAAAAGACAAATTGACAGCATAACGATAATCTTCTTCTCATTATTTGTAACAGTTACATATTTATATGAAAAATGACTAACAAAAATCCTATTTTTCAGTCGATCAAGTCTTTCAACAGATTGCCCATAGTAAAAGGGACTTAAAATCCCATGATATACAATATTAAAGAGGCTTTGCATGAGCCATAAATTCTTTGAAACTAAAAACTAATAGAATTATAAAAGCTCGGCCAAAACATGTGCTCCTAGCATTCCAACACCCGCTTGTTGGTTTTCAAAAGTATGAGATCCGCATTCATTTCCCTTCTGACTGGAATGGTGAATGGTGGTGGAGTTGACCTGTGAAATACTCAAGACTAAACCATTAAATCAACATAAGTTAGTTTAATTTCATCAACTCCAAGAAATAAGTTTGTACGATTATTCATAGAAAGGAAAGCAATTATTTTTCCTAAAGGTAATCAATTGGCAAAGTAATTTGGGCTAGAAGGTTTATATTTTTATATTGATGCCATTATGTTGATGAGATTATTTTTACCTCATCAACTATGTTACTGATATTGATGGTATTTTCTAAAATACTAAATACACTCTTGTTCCATGGAGGGCCAATAGTACCCTATTCTTAGCAATTTTTGTACTAGGTTAGGTCCACTAGAGTGGGACCCACAAACACCTTCATGTACATCTTGTAAGGAATTTTGTGCTTCTTCTACATTAATACATTGGAGTAATATACCATCCAAACTTTAATGATATAAATTATCTCCTAGGATCGTGAATCGGGAAGTCCTAGAGGTAAAGGTCTTATTTTGGGTTGATGTTAGGTCAAGTGGTATGATACCATGTTGGATGTAATCAAATGTGTCTTGGTACCATGGTGAATTAGTACCAATGAAAATACACACTAGTTCTGATTATGGGATATTGAATGCTGGTATGAGTAATTGCTCCACCAGGAATTCATACTTAGGAATATTTTGCAGAATATCGAGCAGCGAACCTATTGTTGCCATTGCATCGGCTGCTCTATTGCTGATTTGGGGAATCTGTTCAAATGTTATGGTGACCAAATATTCCTTGAAGCTATCATCCATTATTTTATATGGCATCAACTTGTCGTATTTTTTTTGATACTCACCATTCACTTGTTTTATTACTAGTTGAGAGTCGTCGAAGACCTACAATTATTTTATCCTCCATTCAATAGCCATTTTAGTCTTGTGATTAGGGCTTCATACTCTGAGATATTATTTGTGCATGGGAAAGAAATTATATATGCCTTAGGTATACTATCTCCATGTGGTGTGAGAAATAGGATACTTGCTCCAAATCCATGTTGAGTGTGGTACCCGTCAAAGTATAAGGTCCAATGGTTTGTTTCTTCTATCAAAAATATACTTTCATTTGGGAAGTCTAATATGAGAGGCTTGTGATCTTCCATTGATGCTTCAGCTAGCTCATCTACTATGATCTATCCTTGTATGGATCTTCTATCTACATACTCTATGTCGAACTCACTCAGGATCATTACCCATTTAAGAATTACGCTTGTTAGAGCTACTTTTGCTAATAAGTACTTTAGCGAGTCTACCTTTGAAATCAACTTTACTTGTATGTTTAAGATATAGTGTCTCAGCTTTTGTGTCATAAATATGACTAAGAGACACACTCTTTCTATGGGCGATTAGTTCAACTTGTAGCCCACTAGTGTTTTAATGATGTAGTATACCGCTCTTTCTTTGTTATTATCATCTAGTTGTACTAGGAGAGCTCCCAACGCTACTTGTGTTGTAGACACATAGAGTATCATTTCTTTGTCAGGAATAGGGGGAATCAAGACTGTAGGAGAGAGTAGGTACTCTTTAACTTGTTGGAATGCCTAATCACATCTCCCATCCCACTTGAATGTGACATCTTTATGTAATAGATGGGTGAACGGGTGGCAATTGTCTGCCAATTGCGCGATGAATCGCCTGATAGATTGTAGCTTCCCTTGTAAACTTCTCAGTTGCTTCAATTTCTTTGGTCTAGGCATCTCTTGTATGGATTTTACTTTCATAGGATCTACTTCAATACCCCCTCTTGATACTATATACCCTAGTAGCTTTCCAAATGTTACTTTGAATACATGCTTTTTTGGGTTTAGTCTCAGGTTATACTATTCTAGCCTATCAAACACTTTTGCAAGGTTGACCAAGTGGTCTTCTCTTTTTATGGACTTAGCTAGTATGGCATCCACATAGTCTTCCATTGTTGTATGCAGTATATCATGGAATATCATTGTCATCACTCTTTGATAGGTTGGTCCTACATTTTTTAGATCGAATGGCATGAAATTCTAGTAGAAGGTCCCCCAGGCACAAGTTAATTTTGTTTCATGCTAATCATCAAGGGTATTTTTATCTAATTATACCCAAAGAAACCATCCATTAAAGATAGCATCTCATGTCCTATTGTTAAATCTACAATCATTTCTATACTTGGAAGAGGAATATCATCCTTCAAACAAGCTTTGTTCAGGTCTCCAAAGTCCATACAAATCCTTATGCCCCCAATGGGATTTGGCACTAGTACTAGATTTGATATCCATTCTAGATAATCAATCGATCTAATGAAAACTACATCTAGTAACTTCTTTAGTTCTACCTTTACCAATAGTGCTATTTGAGGATGATTTTCCTTAGTTTCATCTTGATAGGTTTAGCTCCAGGAGATATGGCCAAATGATGTACAACTAGTGTTGGATCTATTCCTGGCGTGTCTGCATAAGTCCACTCAAAGTTTATCTTTTTTTCATTGATGAACATTGTGAAGTTCACTTTCTCTTCAGGATCAAGTGATGTTGCATGGTATGTGATATTTAGGTTCTTTGTCATACCAACATTAATGGATTCTTCTTCTTCCACTAGGAGCATTGACTTATCTTTATATTCAAATATGGGGAGATTGAATCCTCCATCTTTGGGTGCCTCGGAGAGGTTTTCACCGTCAGATTCATCCTTTATTTTCTTTTTTTCAAGATTTGATAGAGACACATTTTTATTTTCTCTAGGGGATCTCATTTTGATGTTGTCCTTTTCAATTTTGCAACTAGAGGACACAATCTCCCCACTAAAATGTGCTTCATGTTTGAGTTCCATGAAAAACCTTGCTTTATGATCTCTTGTTGGTATATCAGTTTGAAGTCCCATAAACTATGTGATTGCTTCATCAATTTGGAATTGATCCAAAATAGGTGTATTCTATTGTTGGTCCCAATCTATCAACTATGGGTATTAGAGGGGTAGGCTATCATCATTGTATACAAAACTTATAGAAGCTATTGAGATGGTTAGTTTGGCTCTGGTATCATTCTCCCATTGGGTGTCTAGGTCATCATCACTAGAAGTGATAAAAGAAGGGGAATCCCATTCATACTCGTTCGAGTCTATTCTAAAATAATAATAGTCATTGGGAATGGTTTTGATAAGTTGGATAGGGACTATACCAATACTAAATTTTTCAAATAATTCCTCGACAGGTAATTCGTTGTCTATAAGGTGGTAGATATCCAATGTCTTAATGCTAGTAGAAGGCACTCATTTATTAAAAGAGGTTTTTCTAATATTTGGAGTAACCGCGTCTTTTGAATCATAACCTAGTCCCATGTTTTTCTTTCTCTATTGCACTATGATGGGCTCCTATCTTTCTTGTAACTCTCCCTCAACAGGTAGTTACATTACATTTATTGTCCCTACCTCATATAGTCACTACATTTACCCTAGTTTCATCTCCATGAGAGAGGGTACCTAGAATTGTGTCACCATAAGTGTAATTAGCATTGTGATAGTCTTGGTCCTTTCCTTTGTCATTCTTTTTAGCATGGTTTAGAATTGGATTTGTGTGTATCTAGAGGTCTTTATTTCCAGGACGATGTTTGACATCCACTTCTCCTTTTTCGATCAAGTCTTATATTATGTGCATGAGTCTCATGCAGTTGTTTGTTGTATGTCCTTTCATTTGTGGAACTGGCATAAATCCTTCTCATTGTACCATGGTGTTTTGAAACTTGGATCCTCATAGTTTAGGAGATCATTGATCTTAATGAGGTTTTGTTGCACTAGTTTATGCATAACTATCTCAAGTGGCTCTCCTAATACGGTGAAATTCCTTCTTAGTTGATCGTATTGCCTCTATTACCCTCCCTGATATGTCTATTGGTTGACTACTTGATTGCTTTGGGGATAGGTAAGTTGATTGTTTTGTGCATTATTAGGAGCATAGCTTGTTTGTTTCACTTGAGGTTTATTTTGTGGTGTGTTAGGATTTTGTACATTCCACATAGTTCTAGCATCAACTACCCATCATTGGTGATGTTTTTGTTCTTGGCCCAAATCTTTTTTGTCTCATTCAAATTAGAGGAATTATCTTTCAGGTTGTTTAGCTTAATCACTCCCCTTGCTAAAAGAGCCCTTTCTATGTGTAGTCCCTTCTTAATGGTCTCTTCAAAGTTTGCAGGACATAGCATGGTGGTTGGTAGTTGAATTCTAGTAGTTGGACATTGGAAACAAATATTTCTACCAATTCCTTGTCAGGAATAGGCCATTTGCATCGACTAGCCTTATGTATCCATCATTGTAGGTAGGATGTAAAGGATTCTCCTTGGATTTTTTTATTTTGTATAAATTCGTGATGGTGACATCATGTTCTATATTGAATGAGAAGTGGCTTATGAATTTGGTAGTCAGCTCATCAAAACTTTTAATTCCTGGTGGTAGATGGGAGAACCACTCCATAGCATGACTAGCAAGGCTACATGGAAAGAGCCTCATTAGGTAATAATTGTTGTTTTGGACTTCCATGCATGATACTGAGAAATATCGTATGTGTTCTACTAGATCTCCTTTTCCTTTGTACTTGTCAAAATTTCCAGTATTTCAAAGTTTTTTGGAAAAGTAAGAATAGTAATGGAATGATCAAAAGGAAATGGAAATATATCCTGAAGGGTGTAAGTCTTCTTTAGTTTTCCTATTTGCATGTCTGGTGTCTTTTAATTTATGGCTTGTAGTTGCATGTCTACCTCTCTTTGTGGTACATTTTTTTGTGGATCCTATGTGTGGTAACCTTGTTGTCCTACCATGCTTTGGTCATAGGTTGGGTATTTTAGAGGTATGATACCATGGTAACCATGTTGGGTGAAAGGAAGGTTAGGTCCTTGTTAAATCATTGTTGTGTGAAAGGAGGGTTAGGTCCTTGTTGTGTAAAAGGAGGGTTAGGTCCTTGTTGAATGTAAGGAGGGTTAGCTCCTCGTTGAATGTAAGGGGGGTTTAGCTCCTTATTGACTGTAAGGGGGGTTAGCTCCTTGTTGAATGTAAGGAGAGTTAGCTCCTTGTTGAATATAAGGAGGGTTAGTCCCTTGTTGAATGTAAGGAGGGTTAGCTCCTTGTTGAATGGAAGGAGGGTTAGCTCATTTTTGTTGTGGAGGGGTTCCTTGATAGTGCGTTGGTGGTACACATTGTGGTTGGGACAAACTATATTGAAGGTTACCCTAATGATGCATTGGAAGGACACCTTGTTGATGGGATGAATTAGCAAGGGTACCCTATGGCACACCTTATTGTTGGAGCGAACTATTTTGAAGGTTACCCTGATAGTGCATTGGTAGGACACCTTGTTGATGGGACGAATTGGGAAGGGTACCTTGTGGTACACCTTGTTATTGGAGAGAATTGTTTTGAAGGTTACCTTGATAGTGCATTAGTGTATACCTTGTTGATGGGACAAAATTGGGAAGGGTACCATGCAGCACACCTTGTTGTTGGTACTGTTGATTGGGAAGGAGACCATGTGGCCCACCTTGTTGATTGGAAAGGATTCCCTATAACACACCTTGTTATTGGTATTGTTGATTGGGAAGGAGACCATGTGGCCCAGCTTGTTTATTGGAAAGGGTACCTTGTAGCACACCTTGTTGTTGGTACTATTGATTGGGAAGGGGTCCATAGGACCCTCCTTGTTGATGGTACTATTGTGGGAATTGCCCTTGTTGATTTGGTACATTTTGGCAAGGGTCAATATATGAAGTGTTTAGGGGAATTTATTGAGATGAACCTCCCTAATAGTATTGGGCCACCACCACTTGTTTGATTTGGGATGGTTTTCTATACAAAGGGTTTCCCATTGGTTGATTATTGCCTTTCAAGAAGACTAGTGGCATGTTTGGAATATCTAATGGTTTGGGTATTTCTCTCACAACTGAGTTATCTCCTAAGGGAATGAGGTGAGGATCTTTGAGACCTTCTACATTGAAGTCTATAGGAAATTTAGCCCCACTCTGTGCTAACTTGAAAAATTAAGTGTTTGGATCCTTTCTTAGGAGTTTTCCCATTAGTTTGAGCACCTTGGGATTGTTAGAATGTTGAAATAATTCATCATTTATTTCTTCTTCACTTTCCACCTCCTCTATGACCAAATCCTTTGGATTTTGTTTTTCTCTATCCATAGCTTCTTATTGTCTATGGATTACCTCTTCCTCACTAGGTGATTGGTTTTTCATTGCTTTGAATGTGGGTCTCTTTTGAGGTGTTCCAAGGTCACTTGGCCTATAGCCTAATGGGCCACTTCCATTGTTTGTGATATTTGTTAGGGGTATGCTAGCATTGCTTTTGTTTGCTTCCATGTTCTTTCTATGTTGTTATCTTGTAAATGTCATAAAAAAGTGCCAAGATTTTGTGAACGTTTGGTGACTTCTAACTATGGAATGAAAGAATGCTCTTTGTTTGGGATTTTCTATTTTTGAGGAAATGAAATTGCATTTGTTTTTGGGATTTTCTATTTTTGAAGGATGGTGTCCATTTCCACGCAAGAGGTGGTAATATGAACTCTAAAGTGATATAACCCTAAGAACTCAATAATTTAATTGGTAAGCTCAAATTGGATATGCAAGTTTGGTTTGTTCCTTAAAGGGCGAGTATAAAAATTTCTTAGCAAGATGTCCTGGTTGTGGTAAGTCTTCAAGATGTGCCTCTTGATAGACCTTGAACTATGATGCCTATTTTTGAGAAGGCAGAATGTGGATCTTCCTTTAATGACTTTGGTCTTGCAAGAGATCATGAAGACAAGCACATATGTGGGGTTCAATCATGCGTTTATTTTTCTTTTGGATTTTCTATTTTAAGGAAATGAAATTGTGTTTTTTTTTTAGGATTTTCTATTTTTGAAAAGAGGATACCTATTTCCATGCAAGAGGTGGTAGTACGGTCCTTCCAGCCGCAAGATAATCTTTTCACTCTTGTTTTGCTAGGATGTTTGTTGTGTTTCTCCAATGGCTTGGTGTTTCCTTTTTCTCGAATATGAAGCTCCTCAAACTACTAATTATGTTTGTTTGTTCTCCTTCAATCAGCTCAAAGTTTCATTGTATAATAGCTGGTGTGAGGTTCGATTGTTGAACTAGACCAATCATATGCCAAATGGTCATAAGGTGAAATGATGAAAATGTTGGTGTTTTGTTATGGTTATTGTGATTCTCAAGACCCTAAGGTTTGAGTGATGTTTTGGAATGACACTATTCTTGGAACTCAAAATGCTGAAAGGCTTGGATCGATATTTCACTTCTTCTTCTAGAGGATACGTTGAGGGAAATTTACTTGAACTAGCCTTGAGGTTCAAGCAAATGTTGATATCTTAGAAGTGTGAGTGAAGGAATGATCTAAGTTTGTTTGTTTTGATTTTGATTTCCTAATGTAGGATGAGGTGTTGAATTTTGATAATGGATGACAGATTGATTTATGACGCATCTTAGGGGTCTAATTGTTTTGGTCTCAAAGGATTTGTAACCATTGTTGGATTGGTTTTCTAATTTTTACCAGGAAATAGAGAAAAAGTGATAGTTTTGAAGCAAAAGTGGCTGAAAAAGTCAACTATGGCCAGATTATGGTCAAGTGCACTCAGTTTAGAAAAGAAAATATGGTGAGATTTTTCAAGTGTGGCCTTTGTGTGTATTTTTTTTAAATTAGTGAATTGCACAGTCAAAAGTGAGCTTTTTGGTCAAAGGTGGCAGATTTGTAGTCAACTACGGCCAGAAAATTTTGTCAATTGTAGCACAAAAAGGTCAAGTGTGGCCAATTTTATAGCAAGTGCACTCAATTGTCAAAAGTGGTAGATTTTTACCAATAACCATCATAAATAGAGATAAAAAGTGATATATTTTTGGCAAGTGTGGTAGAAACAACAATGAAAGTGGTATTCTATATAGATTTGTTTTCCAGTTTATGAGTTTTTGTAGCAGCATTGGATAAATTTGCAGTTTTGAAGGTTTTGTTTGATTTGGTTTGAGATTTTGGCAAGTGATATCACAACATAGCAATCAAAACTTATGTGACCCTAACAATATCTATAACTTTAAGCATTCTTCTTTCCACAAAAGCTCGATGTTCATGGAAGTCGAAATGCTAAAAGCTATAGTTTCCAAGGTTTACTTCATTCTTAATGCAACTTGAAATGTGAGCCTAAACATTTGGAAACATTCAAAGAAATTTATTTAAGATATCTTTTAGGGAGTACAAACATAGGGCTCTTTTCAAAGTATTTATATTAAATTTATTAAATTCAAAGGGTTTGATGTTTTAGAACCACGTTAAATGCTTGTTTTGATGTGTTCATTTTAATTCAGGCATGATGTTTGATGTTTCAAAGTAATCAAATAGATTTGGAAATTTTTTGAAGACAATATACACCATAGGGATAGACACTTCCTCCTAGATGGGATTACCTCATGCCCCGAAGGGATGATTTTACATGCAATGAATAGAGAGTGTTTTAAGCTCAACCATAAGTCAGACTTGGTAAGTAACTTCTCAAAATCAAAGTTCTGATGCACAACTTTAGAGAATGTTTTGGCTAAAAAGGGTAGGTTCTACAACATTGGTTCTTAGTCATGTTTTAGGATAACTAGTGTCTATACATGTGACAATTCACTCAATTAAGAGGTCTCCCAGCCCTTACGGGTTTTTATATATCTCACATATACTAGGGGATACTTTCATCGATATAGAACATCTGCACCAGGTGGGTGATAAGCTGTCCTCACACCCACAGTTATTTATATAATGGACTAAAATAAAAGTACCACTTGGGTTGTTCCCTCTCACAAGTTGGGAGGCAATCCCTCTAAAGGTATTCTTTGAAATGTAAACAAAAGGTGTGAAACTCAAGATGCTTTTCATCACCCAAGATCGCCGAAAAGCACGAGGGGAGAGGATAGACACTTAGTTTGCCAAACATGAAATACACAATATACACTTCATCACAATGTTCTTTTTAAGTTCAATAAAATGAAAAAATAAAGAAATTAAATTAAATTAAAGTAAAATAAAAATAAAAATGTGTACAAGATAGCAATTTTTTTGCTCTTTTTGAGTGTACCAAAACAAAATATTTTGGATTTCAAATAAAAGGATAGCAATGTGCAAGACAAGAATTTGATTTGTTCATTTTTAAGCACCAACAAAATGTTTTTCTAAAGCCTTTTCTTAATGGTCAACAAAAGAAAATTGTGTGTTTGTCAACAAAACAAAAGTGTTTGGTCGTTCATTTTAGTAAGCACCAAAATTGAAGTGTGCTCCTAAACTATGAAAGCTTTTGGAAAAGTTCATTTTTAGAGCACCAAATTCAAAATTTTCCTAAACTATGAAATCTTTGGGAAAAGTTCATTTTAGATGCACCAAAATTGAAGTGTTCATTTGTGGGGTTCTTTTTATTGCACCAAATTGAAGTTTCCTAACTATGAAAGTTTTGAAAAAAAAAATTTAGAGCACCAAATTGAAATGTTCATTTTTGGGGTTATTTTTATTACACCAACTCGAAGTTTTCTAACAATGAAAGCTTTGAAAAAGTTCATTTTAGAGCACCAAATTGAAATGTTCATTTATGGGGTTCTTTTTATTGCACCAAATTGAAGTTTTCTAACTATGAAAGCTTTGAAAAAGTTTGTTTTAGAGCACCAAATTGAAATGTTCATTTTTGAGGTTCCTTTTATTGCACCAAATCAAATTTTTCTAACTATGAAAGCTTTGAAAAAGTTAAAGCTTCGACCATTCACCTTATTTGCAAAAAAATGTGTTGGTCGTTTCTTGAATAAAAATATGCCATGCTTCTACAAAATCCTATACAAACAATGTTAGCACCTATCAAACATCCAAATCAAATGACCATTAGCATTAGAAATTGAAAACTTGAATTAAAAATTTTGGATAAAATTTGACAGAGAAAAGCGAAAACTTTATGCAGAAGCGGCCCTGTTAGAAGCAATTGTGAGTGAAAAAGTCAAGTGTGGCCTTTGTGTTTTAAGTAGAAGTGAACCAAAAACTCAAGTGTGCCTCTTTTATTTTTACAAAAGTGCAAAAAATGTCAAAAGTAGAAGAAATGGGTCAGATGTGACTAGAACATGAAATCTAGTGTGAAAAATTCTTGTAGCCTATGCGTGAAAATTTTTCCAGTGCACTTCCAAAACCTGCAACTTTGAAATTTGCTCATAAAACGATTACTGCTAAGAACCACGGTCCCACCTAGCATGCTAGAATGTGTAAGGGATAAATCGGGGAAGATGCAATGAGATCAAAGTGAGTGAATAGAAACTAATCTAAACAAATAAAAAGATAATTCATGCCCATTACTCACGAAATGAAACTACAAAAATCAATGAATTCAAGAACGTAATTGAAAGAAAACAATAACAATGTATCTTTACCATCCTGTGATGGAGTGTGTTCGTGAATATGTTGGGTTGTTCATATCAATGTGAAGCCTCCATTGTGTGTGCAAAATCTTGAAGAACATGTGTGTGTTGATCGAAGATATGTGAAAAGCTTTGTCAAAATATCGATTAAGATTTTGGCATTACTTTTTTGTGCAAATAATATTGATTCTCCGATCATTTTTTAGAAGAAAGATGGTTGTTATATAGATTTTGTGTTTTGAAATGAACGCTTAAGATCGCATAGTAGAATATCCTAATCAATGGTTGAAAACCGTTGAGAGGATTTAAATGGGAATAATCAATGCATTTTGATTATGTAATTGGTGTGATTGAAGAAATCATTTCAGTGTTCAGTGGGATTGAGGAAATAGATTGAATAATCTGTGGAATTGAAGAATAGATTGATTTGTTAGGAAATAGATGGATCAATGAGCCAATCAAAGTGAGCAATTGGGGGATCGTAATTTGCTTAATCATGAAAGTGGGTGAGGATAATTAATTAATTTAATTAATTAATTAATCTTTTTGAGTTGAACGTGCAAATCATGCTTGAATTTTGCAAATAAATTTGTATTTGTTTGATTTGACCTTTTTGATGATGTTTTGAATAATTAAATTCAATTATTCAAATTTAGGGGAAAGTGGCATAGTTAAACTATTAAGTGATAATAATTTAATTGACAGGGGAATAGGGTGAATTAGTGACATAATTAAATAATTGATGTTATTTAATTAATCATGAGGAACAGAGTTAGATTAGGACTATTAAATAAATGAAATTTATTTAATTGGTCAAAAATGATGAAAATGTGAATTAGTTATATAATGTATTATTATTCAATTAATAGAGGAAATTAGGTTTTTTGATGCTTTTGAAGTGAAATGTAGTGATATTCGATGATAATGATGTCGATGATGTGAAAATGTCATTTAAGGTGTGCAATAAGTGTTAGGTCAATTTTACATTTCTACAGTTAGATGAGAATAGGTGATGGTTAATCCATAAATCTATAACTTAAATAATTTGTATTCATCATATGCCATCCTACAAACAATTCAAAATAGTTAGCTACTAATATTTAGATTTTAAGATTTGGATCACTGTGAGATGCTTCAATGTTATTGAAGGGCACACGATCTACTAAGAGGGGGGTGAATCAATAGATCTAATCAATTCAAAACTCTTAACTTCAACTCAAAATATCAAATCATGCAACTTGAATCTTCACTGCTACTAATCAAGAATTGAGCACACATTCACACAATTGAACACCAGATATACATGGAAATCCAACATGGGAAAAACCACAGTGAGAATAGCTTCTTAGAACTATTGTCTAAATCTAGCCTCAAAAGGTAGAAATATACAAGTGAATCTTATAGCATGAAGTAGGAACCAACCTATTGGAGACACCAATCCCCTAATGTATTTGTAGGAACCAACCTACTAGAGACACCAATCCACAACAAAATAGTACAAGAGGTAGAACACCAGTCCTACCAAATTATAGAGATAAATCTTGTGAACCTTCTATATGGTTGAATACATCTCATACACGTGCTAGAGTTATAGTTGAAACTCCTCCACACTACATATGATCTTCTGATAATAGTGCACACACTGAAATGTAACTCTTCCCTTTTTTTCTCACCACCTTCTCTTCAATTTACACATGTGGCCAACTTTTCTTCACATTGGTGTAATTTTGCTTCAAATTGTGCATCTACACAATAGATAAATATATACATGGCATTGCATTAACACTCTTCTATGTTGAAAAGGGATCTACAAATAGCTAGGATGACATAAGGTGGACCTAAATTCAAATTACATGAAACATGTAACACGTCATTCCAAAATAAAATTTTGTTGTTGCCAAAAGAACATGCTATCATGTGCTACCACAGGAACCTTAGCAAGTTCCTATCTTAACACCACATGCAAGATTTGAATTTCTCACACTACTAGCCATTGCCACACAGGTCTCAAATACCAACTGGTTGACAAACAAACACAAAGATCCTTTTTTCACTTCAATCTTTCTACACACTGAACATATCCTCTAAAAACTCTAGAATATGATAGAACATGTGTAGACATACTCTCCTTTCAAACCATAGAGCTAAAAATCCATTTCTAAAAGAAATGTGGACCATAATTGTATTGCTAAAGAAATCTCTATATCCTAAAAACTAAGCTAAAACATTCTAGTATAGCCTTTTGGATCACCTCTATCACTGTGAATAGATACAAGAATGATATTGCAAGCACACAACAATCACAGACACTCATAATTTATGTTTCTTGATTTAGTGATATTATTGATATGACAATAAAATTACCAACACAAAAATATATGCAACCACACAAATCTTCTGACATATAACATGCATTAGAAACATATATTTTTGCAGCTCAAAATGATATGACAAGGGAATATAATGATAATTCAAGTACTACTTAGCCTTACACCCTTGACACGATGATCTCCTTTGGCATCAACCAATGAAAACCTTTGTTCAACAATCTCCCCCTTTTTCATTGATGGAAATTAGCAAAATGTTGGTCCACCCATAAAGCCTGCCAGTCACACATGAAGATATTTCTTCCCCTTAGATTGATTTACCCCCTTGGAAGATATATCATTTTGAGTTTACTTTCTCCCCCTTTGACATCAATGGAAAAGATTAACACTTCCCCTTTTTCATTTCCGATATTCTGCATAATCCAAAAACTTGTTTCTCAAATAGACTCCCCCTGAGTCCATGCTTCACTACCTCTGAAAGTATTCTACAAGACCACCCAACCTTATTGTGGTAGGGATACAAAGCTCCCCCTCAACCTATACTTCCTCTTGATTCAAGAGGAGGGAGCAATAACTCCCAACTTCTGTTGGAGAAATTCAAACGTCTCCTTAGGATGTGGCTTTGTGAAGATGTCTACCACTTGTTCCTTTGTCTCAACATACTCCAACTTCACCTCATTTCATACAATTTTCTCTCTCAAAAAGTGATACTTGATTTTTATGTGCTTTTTCCTTGAGTGCATTATTGTATTCTTTGAGATATTTATGGAATTGGTGTTATCACAAAGAATAGAAATGGGTTCATCAAACTCAATTGTCATCTCCTTTAGATTTTGCTTCATCCACAACACTTGAGCGCACCATAAGGCTGTAACGATGTATTTCTCTTTTGTTGTAGACAAAGAAACTGAGTCTTGTTTCTTACTCAACTAGGACACCAAAATATCACCAAGAAATAAATCTTCACCACTTGTGCTTTTCTAATCATCTATGTTTTTTTCCTAATCTGCATCCATGTATGTATTTAGAGTGAAATTTTCACTCTTTGGATACCACAATCCAAAATCCATTGTAGCCTTCAACTATCTAAATATCCTCTTTATAGCTTTGACATAAGTTTCTTTGGATACCATTCCAACTGTCTGCATTATATCCGGTCTAGATGTTGTCACGTACAACAAACTACCAATCATAGATCTGTACAAGGTTTGGTATGTCAGAGTATATTCATCATCTTTACTCAACTTGCATCCTATAACTATAGGTGTACCCACCGGTTTGTATTCTTCCATCCTAAACTTACTTAGTGTAGACACTAAAACTTGTCCTAGGCCTACGACTCTTAAATTCTTCATCATTCCCCCTTTCGTCTTTTATTTTCCAAAGTCATATGTCTTCTATTAATTAAATAATTTTAATTATTTAATTAATTCATTTTTATCTTTATTCCTCCTTGATTAATTAAATAATTTTTATTTATTTAATTACGTCACTAATTAAGTCCCCTTCTTTCTAAAATTAAATAATTTTTTATTTATTTAATTTTTGTTCACTTTCCACTGTAATTAAATAATTATTTTTAATTATTTAATTATTCATTAGCTTTTTCTCTTCTAAATTAAATAAATTTTATTTATTTAATTTGCTCCACTCTCTTGAATTTTGAATTAAATCATTATTTAATTCAAAAGGTCCTCTTTGTCACATTCCTCTATAATTAAATAATTATTTTAATTATTTAATTATTCATTGGCCACCTAGATTAAATAATTTATATTATTTAATTTCTCCTATCACCTCTTTATCTATGCCAATCTTATCTTCCACATCAAATTTTATCTCTTGACATCTCATTTAATCCTAGCCCTTGATTGAATTATCTCATAATTCAATCTCAACCCTTCATCCTTATCATTTCCCCTAATTTAACTCTAACCCTATTTCATACTACAAGTTTCAATCTTGGCCATTGATTGAGACATATTATTGACATCCAATCTCAACCATTCATTCAAATTTGTCTTTTCTATAAAAGACCTTACCCTTTTCATTTTCATCATCTACACATATTATGCAAGTACATGATGCTAGTGTGAGACAACAATCTTCAATATTTTGCTAGTCACTTGTCATAGGCTTATTATTGCACACTCAAATCTGAGGGCAATTATCATATTCAAGCAAAATGGAGAAGTGCAATGAAGGTGAATCAATGATGACATGAATATTTGGTAATATTGTTTTATGTTTTATGTATTTATGCTTATTTGTGCTTCATTGTTGATTAGGGTCTTATTTGCATGATTATTTTCCTAACCTTAATATTTTAGCCCTGATTACACTTAGCATTTCCTTTATGTACTTGTTCTAGGAAATAGATATGCCTTTTTCTGATTGTGCAATCTACAACCCAAGAAATAAAGATAATTTACCTAGCATCGATATTTCAAACTCACTCTGCATTTCCTTCTGAAACACCTTGCACATGTCATCACTACTACCACCAAAAATGATATCATCTATATAGACCACAACTATTAGTAGGTGATCACCTTTTGTTTTTATGTATAGATTACTATCTACACTTCCTCTCTGAAACCCTTACTGCTACAAGTATCCATCCAACCTAGACCAAGCTTTGGGAGCTTGATTGAGTCCATAAAGGACTCTCTTCAATTTGCACACATAATTCAAATTGTCATAATATTGAAACCCTTATAATTGTTCAATGTAGACCTATTCTTGTATTTTTCCATTCAAAAATGCTAACTTAACATCCATTTGGTATATAATGAAATTCTTGAATGTTGAAAGATCCAAAAACATCCTAATTGTTTCTAGTCTTGCTACCAAAGTAAATGTCTCTTCAAAATATGCACCTTCAACCTAAGCATATCCTTTGCACACAAGTCTAGCCTTGTTCTGGATCACTTCACCTTCTTCATTTATTTTGTTTCTGAAAACCCCCTTAGTTCCAATCACATTCTTTCCTTTAGGTCTTGGGACCAATTCCCAATTTTCATTCTTCTTGATTTGATTCAACTCTTCCTCCATAGCTTCTATCCAACCTTTCTCTTTTATTTCTTCTTTATAAGAGTTAGGCTCTATCTTTGATAGTAATGTAAAGTGTAATTGCTCATTTTCCTTCTCAAGTCTCCTTTGGGTCTAAACCCCACTATCTTGATCTCCTATAATCTAGTCTTTAGAGTGATTATTTTGAACATATTTTGTTAGAGTTTTTGTAACAACTTTTGAATCATCATCACTATTGTGGATTGGTTCTTCATCATCTTTTACTTTCGTAGTACAAGTAGACTGAATTGTTTCATCAACTCTCACATTTTCACTTTCCAAAATCCTTTTCAGTCTTTTATTATACCATATATATACTTTACTTTTCAAAGAGTAAGCAAGAAAAATACCTTCATCAGATCTGGAATCAAACTTACCCAAATTTTCTTCATCCCTTTTGATGTAGCATTTGCTTCCAAGTATCTTGAGATGTATGACTGAAGTCAATCTTCCTCTCCATAACTCATATGGTGTTTTATAAGTCTTGTTTCTGATTTGAACTCTGTTCAGGATATATACCATAGTTTGAACCATTTCTCTCTAATACATATCTGGTAGATTTGCTTGACACAACATTGTTCTTGACATCTCCTGTACAATCCGATTCTTCCTTTTTGCAACTCCATTTTGCTACAAAGTCTTAGGAGTAGAAAATTATCTCTAGATCTCAAGATCTTCACATAATTGATCGCACTTGTTAGAAGTGAATTCTCCACCTCTATCTAATCTCGAAACCTGTATTGTTCTTTTAGTTTCATTCTCTATTAATGCCTTGAATGCCTTAAACTTCTCAAATGCTTATGACTTCTCTTTTAGAAAAGTAATCCAAGTAATTATAGTGTAATCATCAATGATCATCATGAAATACATGTCTCCTTGTAGACTCATTGTCCTCATAGGTTCACATACAAATCCAATGGTTTTGATGTAGAATACTCCTTAGCAGGAAATCTGCTTTTATCTGTTTTCCTTCATGACATGGTTTGCAACTAGTAGATTGACGCTTCTTAATCTTTGGCATATCTTGGACCATTCCTCCTAAGCTAATCTTTACCATTTCATCAAAATTAATATGTCCCAACGTTTTGTGCCAAAACCAACTTTCTTATCTCTACACAGTAAGATAATTTTGTGCATTCAACTCACTAAGATGATATATGTCACTGTCTGCCCTACTTCCTTTCACAATCAATTCTTTGGTACTTGATTTCCTAATTTCATAACCTTCAACACTAAAGGATAGCATATAGCCTTTATCACACATCTAACTTACACTTTAAATATTATGTTTTACTCCTTCAACATACAAAACATCATGTGTCTTTGTCCTACCACCATCAAGACTCAAAGTACATTTACTAATGATTTTGGCAATAGAATTATTCCTGAGAGTCACAAAACCTCCTTTAAATTTCTTGAAATTCATGAACTTACATTTATCTACAATCATGTGGCTTGAGCATCCACTATCTATGATTCACAGATTCTTCTCTTTTTGAGATTGTAGAGTAGTTTACGCAATCATTGATTTCTTTGATTTTTTCTCTTCTGGAACCTTCTTCCAAACTTGATTTGATTCATGAATTTTATATTCTGATCCTTTTCATGTTGTTTCCAGTAGAGGACTCACAAAATTGCTTCTACAATTCCTAGGAATGTGTCCAAAATTTTTGTATTTATAGAAAATGATATTAAAATTGTACAAAGGTGAAAAATCATTATTGTCAACAAATTTATTTCTTCTTACTAGAACTTTTCTACAATCCACAGCCTTATGACCAAAATATTGCAATTAAATAATAAATGAAAAAAGAATAATTAAACCTGGTACTGTATCCATGTCTTCTAGATCTTCTTCTCTTCTTCTGAACTTGAATAAATCCATCATTTAGTGTCTTGCTTTCATCACTTGCAATAACTCTTTTAGACTTTGTACTTTCAGAACCAATCAATTTTGAACTTGCATAAGCAGGCTTCACTAAATGTTTTGTCACCTTATTCTTCTGATCATCGAAACCAATTTCCATTTTGACATGTGATCTCTGACATCCCACTATTTGATCTAGAGTATCAATACTCTTTCCAAACATCATTTGTAGTTTTTGATTCACCTTCTCAAGCTCTTTTCTTATTGACATAAATTTTCTTAAAGCTTCTCACAACCCTTGTCTCTTGACAACAATTTTTTGGTCATAACTTCTTTAATCATTTTTGCTTCTTCTACCTAGGTCTTCAATTCATTAATCACCTTCTCTACTTTCTCTAAATCTAGAGATACCTTTTATTTCTCTTCTTCAGTCTCTTAATCTCTTTTCCAGCACATGAAATTCTTCCACAAGATCTACTTCATCTTCACTATTTTTGGAATCTATTTTTGCATCTTCTTCAGTAGTTTCAAAAGCCATGTGTAGAGGAGGAAGATCGGCTACTCCAGGACTCTAGGTTGTGGGAGAGTCATAAGCAATAGGCTACCTTGATCTACCTCAAGCCTTGTTATGTGATTCAAAAGGGTTAAGATGCCAAGGTTGAAAATGAAGAGCAATTTGGTTGTTGTTGTCCTTCTACAAACTTGAATGTTTTAGAGGGTCATACGAGATGATTTCTAGAGTCCAACCTGCAAATCAAACAACTCTCTACCTAAGGATGACAATGCAGGATATGAGCTTTAGGGTAGCACGTTGTTGTCTCAGTGGTGCGTTGGCATCTGTATGAATGGAGATTCAACAAAATAGACCAAAACACTAGAAAAGCAACTAACAATCTGATGGGTAAATTTTTGTGCTATGACATAATATAGAAAAAGTATAGAAATGAAGTATAAAAAGAAGAATAATTTAACTAAACTATGCTCGAATTGATAAAGGAAGTGAGAAAATGGTACCGAACTCCTTGCAACATGATTCTTCAAACAACTTCTACCGAGAAGCACCTACACACACAAGACCAAAGAAAATGTTGGGGCTAATTTTAGAGGACTGCCTCAGTCAGTCCCCCTCTTTGGTGTTTCCACCTCCACAGACAGCCAAATAGCAACGAGTGTATAAAATGATAAAGAAATGTATGGAAATAGAGGTGCCAAGCAATAACACAAACAACAATATGCTACTACATGAACATAATGATGCAAATGCAATGGAAAATGGAAGATATCACCTTCACAGCTATGTTCTCTCAAGGAAAGTAGAGGAAGGAGTGATCTTGCAAGTTCTCCAATAATAATGATGTCACAACAAACAGAGTGAAGGTTCCAAGAATCTAGAGCTTGCAGCTACAATGGAGTGATGGTGAAGCTTGAAAGTGTGTAGTTGATCAATAGAGCATCAAGAATTCAGTAAAAAACCAAGAGAGAGTGAAGAAGTTTGGTAGAATGAAGAGTTAGGCAATTTGAATGGGAAGAAGGAGAGAAAAGGGCTATTTGGTTTTGGTCAAGGGAGGCAGAGACATTACACTTCACCACCAATGGAAAAACATAACACCTCTACGGATTTTAGAGGCAGGAATCCTGTTAGGATGGCAGCGTGGCACATGTGCATCCCTAACAAAATTCCTCCACCAACATGAAAACGAATTGTTGAGTGGACAAGGAAAGGTGGTGGATGTGGAAATTGCATCATCGGGTTTTTTTTCAAAGGAAAGGGTGATGTAAATGGGGAATTTTCCAAGGGGTGTAAATTTAGTCCATTACACCATGAATACAACTTTTTCTTTTTAATCTCCAGAGATATCTTCATCTTCTTCATCAGTAGAGTAGTCTTCCTTATTTGTGTAGAAACTCTTTTGTTTCCTCTTAAATTTATTCCTTATCTAAAATGATTTATTTCCACACTTTTTCTCAACATTGTTAGAATCCTTATGGGGATAGTTAGCCATAAAATGTCCTATTTCATTGCAATTAAAACACTTAAAAGGTAACTTTCCTTTATACTTACCAGAACCTCATTGTAGCTTTTTTAAAATATTGGCTTCCTCCAGATCTGATCCAATATCAAAATCTTGATCAACTTTCTTCTTAGATACTCTAAATGTTGCCTCTTTCCTTATAGAATCCTCACTTTTAAATCTCATTTCAAAAGCAGTTAGAATTCCATGCAATTTAGTCATTTTCAAAACATTCAAATCCTTAGCTTCTTCAAATACAAAGACTTTAGAATCAAACCTTCTAGGAAGAGATTTGAGTACCTTTTTCATAAGATTCTTTTCACTCAATTCCTCACTAGTACCTCAGATAGAGTTGACAACTTCATCAACCTGAAGCAAGAATGTGGCAATATTTTCATCTTCTTTTATCTTCAGGATTTCAAAATGAGATCTATGAGTTTGCAGCTTTGCCTCTTTTACTTTTCCATCACCTTCATAGATGGTATGCAATTTTTCCCATATTTCCTTTATTGTTTTGCATTGCATCATTTTCAAAAATTCAAAGTTAGTCAATCCACATAAAATAGTGGAGTGTAGAAAAATGTACTCTACATTTTCACTATATGTTTGGGTCCCTTAATTTAATTGGAATTAATTAAGCCTCTAATTGGCCCAATTATAGATTTTAAAATCCTAATTAATCCTTATTTTCAAAAGGGAAACTTGTATTAAAAAATTACAAACAATAATTAAATTGCCTTGGAAATTGTATGTCCTGGATTTAGGTCCTAGGACCCATTCACCCAAGGGTGAATGGGTCCTCCTTAAGTTGAGGATCTCTAATTTTAATATGTTTTTTGTGGAATTTTTATGATTCAAATTCAAATTGCAATTGTTGGCCTTTAATGTTTAATTGTTAGGAAATTAGAGAATTAACTATAAATACAAGGTCTTTTTATCAATTCAAATCCTAGAGCAAGAAAGAGATCATTCCTAAGGAAAATATTACTATCAAGAGCATTCAAGAGTAGATTTATCAACCTTCTACAACAACATTCAAGATCTCAAGCATCATGTCAAAGTTATTTTAGTCTATGCATGATTTTGGAGCTAACATTGTGATGTAGGTTTCAAGTATTCAAGTCAAAATTCAAGCATCAAGATCAACATCCAATCAAGCCATTTCATACAAGATCAAGACCTTGGATAGATGTGTTAGACTTCAGTCCTCTAAGGATCTCCATTCAATGGTTTGGTGAGTTGCAACATAGGATTGTTCATTCATCATTCCTTCCATTCATGTTTTATTTCATTTCAAGGTTTAAGTACCAAAAAGGGGTTTGACCAAGGCAAACCCTCATTCACCAAAAACAAAAAAAAAATCCCTCTCTTTGTATATGCAAATTTGCAGGTGAAGAAGGATTGAAGATTGATCAAAAGTGCAATTTTGGAAAGTTGTCAAAGTTGTCATCAAAATTGTTAAGACACAAAATCTTACAAAATTTAATCCCAACTTTATAAAAATGAGATCCAGATAAATAAAGATTGTAAATCCAAGAGCAGAGGACTGTGAAATCATATTTTGGATCCCTATAGCAGGACTCATTCACCCTAGGGTGAATCTGTCCTAGGAGGACACACAACAATTTTTGGTGACTAGTACACATCAACTTACCCTTCTCAGATCTGCTAGAATTTTACTATTTTCAATTGCTTTATGCTTTAAATTGATGATTAAGTTTCACATTACATAATTGAGTCCATTTACTATTTTTAGCTTTTCTCCCC
Organism: Sequoia sempervirens; assembly: GCA_007258455.2. Lineage (NCBI taxonomy): Eukaryota > Viridiplantae > Streptophyta > Pinopsida > Cupressales > Cupressaceae > Sequoia > Sequoia sempervirens. The sequence continues at coordinate 442,009,204 of VDFB02000003.1, forward strand.
AAAGTGTTGTTCAGGCAGATTTTACCATGTCCTCAATCATAAGGAAAACAACAAGATCTCCATTAAGGTTGACTCACCTAAGGGTTGAAATTCAATCTTACCTTTGGGAATCTCTTTTTCCTAATAAAAATAGAAATATAGGTGCATCACATATTCAATCACCCCATCTTGCACTAACCTATTTTTCTATGTTTCATTTTGGTGAACCTGACATTGTACATCTTAATTTCTGAAATTGGAGTTCATTAAAACCCTATATCTAGGAATTGCATTAGTTTGCATTAGTTTGTATTTAATTTAGGGTTGTTAAAATTGCATTATCTTTCATCTCATTGAGGGTTTTAAATTTTCATTTGGCATTGTTTAAAATCTAAAAAATCCAAAAAATTGTGTGCATATTACATTGATTTTGCATAGTACTTGCATATTAGTGTATTTTTAGTCATTCACATTAGAAAATTGAGTCAAAATTGCATTTCAAAAAGCATCACTTTGTTCATCATTTATCACTAATTTCATTTACATTAGGACACCTAAATATGGAAAATTTTGTCATTGAAACCACAATTTGCAACCTGAAACTAGGAATTCAAACATTAACTCAGAAATTCAAACTTTCATTTTTCAGAACCTTCACCTAGGACCCATTTGAGAATAATTCCTTGTAGAGGTGTTGTTTCAAATTTTTTGGCATTATTTTATCTTTATTTTCTTTGTTCTATTTTGTTGTTAAATTTGTGTTTCAGTTTTTTTTAAAAAAATTGTACTTTCTTGCATTAATTCAATTGGTCAAATCAAGTGCATTGTTTGAAATCAAAATTGGCAGTAAAAGACAATATTTTTAGGTTTTTGCATAGCATAATCGATAAATTATCTTGTTTGAAATTTGAAAATTAAAAAAATCTTTTTACATACTTGCATTGTGATTCATACTTTTGCATGTTCATTGCATTTGCATAGTGCCCTTTCTCCATTTTGGGTGCACTTAGGTTTGGTGAAACTTGTATGAGCTTCACAATCTAGTGTCCTATTGCTAATACTTTAGTGATACATAGTTCAAAACTCATGCCATCCCATGCCAATACATCCACCATGGATCTTGAGTTTTTCCTACTCTTTCACTCATAGTGTTGATACTAGTCAACCCATTATGGACCATAGCTTTGATACCACATTTCCCATGACCACTTTACCTACAGCCAATGTGATTGATGTTGACACAATGGTTGCTAATGTCCCTTAAGAGAAACTAAAAAAATGGATGAAGCCTTAGAAAAACTACAAAACTTTGTGAGTGTTGAATACATTGTTGGTACTACGATTCCTATCATAGATAACATGAGGAAAATTCTTGATAATGAACAAGGAATATAAATTGTGCATAGCCTAGCTCATATAATTGATAATCATGTTTAGGTACTATGGCTAGTTGTGCTCAAACTTTGGGATACACTCAAAGTTAAGGTGGAAATCTAATTCCTCCTTCTACAACTGTGGCCTCTATTCCTACATACACCCATCCAACTGTTACAACAAGGAAACCCACTAGAAATGTCAATACAACCTTAGGTATTACCACTGGGAATCCATTTATCTTTGTGCATTCAAATCTCATATCTCCTAATCCATCTCCCCTCACAATCTTACAATTCACTTGTCCTCAAAATACATATACACCTCCACCTTATTCACCTCCATATCACAACACAACCAATGATTATGTCCTTAACTAACTCTTGCAAAATGTTTCATCCCTCCAACAAAAAATTTCCACATTAAACCAAAATCAAAATGGCTAAACTTCACAATATGTCAAAAGAAACCCATTATCCTTAGAGATATTGAGAGCACAAATGCCACAAGGCATAGAGATTCCTAGATTTGAGAAATATGGTGGTAAAGGATACCCTAGTAACCATTTCTTGGCATACACAACCTTATGTAGTGACTTCATTTTTTAAGACAAGCTCTTGGCTAAGCTTTTCCCTAGGTCTTTGAAAGATACAACCTTGGAATGGTTTTTCTCTTTACCGAATAACTAAATTAGTTCATTCAATGAGCTTGTTGATGCACTTCTCAACCATTTCCAAGTGCACATTGGTCCCAAGATGACCTTAGCTGATTTAATGAAGTGTAAACAAAAGGATGATGAAAAGATCACTGATTTTATAGCACGATAACAATTACTTTACCCACGAATCAATATTAAGATTCCTGATGCTAATCTTCAAAGAATGTTCATTAAAAAATTGTAAAACAAAATTCAATACAAGCTTGGTATGATGGAATTTCCCTCCTTTACACATATGTGCACGACTCTTCGTGACTATCATAATTTGGCTAGTCATCATGAAGAAAAAATTCCTTCTAACCATCTTGAGAAATCCAAATTTATGCCCCATATCAATTTCCAACCATTCAAGAAACAAAATAAGATATTTTTACAGATAAATCCACCCCAAACAAGTCAACATGTTGACTCTCAAGTAGTTTCAATAAAAACAACAAATCCATATCAATTCAGGGAAAGGAGTAGACAGTTTACGCCATTACCTGATACCCTCAATTCCATCATGTTGTAACTTATGAGTAAGAACTTAGCTACATTACCTCCCATTGGAGCCATTGATACCACTAAGCCCTTAACTCCAAACTTTAACTCATACATTTTTCCATTATCATTGAAAAAATGGACATGATACATAACATTGTAAGCATCTTAAACATATTGTGCAAGACCTCATTGATTCTAATCACATCCAGATTGTTGGTGTTAATGATGAAGGAAACAAGTATATTGCCCCGCCCAACAAAAAAATTGCATTTTTTTATTAATCCCATGCCAAATCATAACATCTCTTTTGTAAAATCTAATGATGCCAAGAATGATGTGATGAATGTTTACATGACTGATGATAACATGAATGATAATGGATATGATAAGCTAGTCAACTTCATTAGCGTTCAACCTTGTAAGGACCAAACCAAAATCTTTCTTGAAATTCCTTTCTCACAAAATGACAATCAAACACGCACCTGATGGTCCTCTTTACATCACTATAAGAATCAATGACAAGCCTACTAATTGGATATTAATTGATCTTGTGTGTGTAGAGAATGAGATCACTAATGAATTATTATTTTTGCATGAACTTTTTCAAGTCTCTTATGAACAACTGAAAGCATGGATCAAAACACATAATGATTTTTCTTGCCCTACAATAGGTTTGATCACTCTTCCTTTAAAAGTGGGACCAAAAAAATTGAATGTCTCATTCTCTATCATCCCATCGTTGGACTAATTCCATGTGAAGCTTGGTTATCCATGTCTATGCTCCATGGATTTCATCCCATTGATAGTGCATAAATGCTTAAAGTTTCCATTTAGCAATGGCATCTTTATTGTGCATCATAGTGGCATTAATCATGTGTCTTCCCATGGAAATTTCTCATTGGATTTATTTTGGCCCGAACCTATGGAACCTATTAAGCATCACGAGGACTTCTTTTTCAAATCTTAACAAAAGTTCAAGGTAAAGTGCATAGCAGAATTATCCCTTAGCAACATGCCTCAACCCATGATTGAGCCTCCTATCATAGATGAAACCATGATTGAACCAAAATCCCTTCCAAGCAACCAAGATCAACCCATGAAAGATCGTCCACCTATTTCCTATAAAAGACCAAGAGATAACCATATAAATCTCATTGTGCCTCCTAATATCAAACAAGTTTATAAAGATAAAGAGAAAGTGGTTGAACAACCTTCCATGGTTCCTTTTGTTCCTCCCTTGTGGGAAGAAAAGAAACCTATGGCTAACAAACCCGCTCCTACACAATCACAACTTGAAAATCATGCAAGAATAAATAGAAATGCTAAAGAGCATAGATGTAGGCATCGAGCTATTTCTCATAAGTTAAATGAAGAGAATAAAATAGAAATTCAAGATAAAAATTTAACTCAAACAAAGCATGATGATTCTCCACCTTCGCCACAACAAACTCATGAAACTTCAATGGACATTGTCATTAGGCTTCCTTTTATGATTAACTTGGATGATGATGATTAGATTGCTAAGATTGATGAAGAAGTGCATAAAGAGCTAAATTTATTGTTTTCCTTTTCCATGAGCTTAGATGATAACAACCATGATGATCCTCCTATAAAGAGTGAATCACCGCGTGTTGAACCTGGTGATGCTCCTAGTATGACACTTGTTATTGTCCCTTTGGCTATTTTTCTACCTTCTGTATATGATGAACAAGATTGGGATGTGGATTGTAATAACCCATTATAATTATTACTTAATTATATTATTGAAAATGACATTATGAATATTTAATTTTAAAAAGACATAACTAAGCAGCTATTTTCAATCATAGCAACACATGTCTAATTAAAGTAAGAGTCATAATAATATGTATTCATATCCAAATTTCAATTACAATATCCAAGTTGGCTTGGCTCATTGGGCCACAAAGTCAATAGAATATACAATTTTACATCATAGACCATGATAATCATGAAAACATCCAAGGTTTCCTCTTGATGCTCGCCTCCACTAGTGGAGGAGAACATGGTTGAAGCACTTAACCACCCAAGCATGAAGCTTACGCTTCCCTGGAATTCTTCCAACTTGAAGAATACCCGACCCTACATGGAAATTTTAAGAAGGGAACAAACTGCAAGGTGGAATCTAGTGTGTGCCCAAACATCAACATGCATCTCTATCTATGATTAGAAAAATGCAAGATCTATGCTAGGAATGGTAGAGAGTGTTATCACAAAGTCCATACATACATAATGGGCTAATTGCTTGGCCAAGAATAAAAATTTAGTTGCAACAACAAAAGATAGGTTTTGGATAAAGCAGAAACCTATACTCTCTATACTCCATTTTGGCACCCATCCTGAAAGGTAACTTTCAACAACACAATTTATTCCTTAGCAACTTTCTACCCTCTAGAAGCATCTACCTTGAGGTTCTCTAGTCTACTTAGGTGTTCTTGTTCTACTAAACAAAGAGAATATTCTTACACATATCCACAGAAAAGTAATTCAATCTACTTAATTTCCTCAACTTAAGTAAATTAGAAGGATGATTCAAATAGAACTGTTCAATACATTATCCATTCAGTTCATACACATATCACATGATTGCATTCAACATAATTCAGTATTCATTAAAAATAAATTAAATAAGTAACAAAAGAAGGTATGTCACAAGTATGTGTATGTACATAGATGAAGGTCTATGTGCATACACATATATGTGTCGACTTAAGTTATTAATTTGTGCATATATTCTAAAATAAAAACCATTATAACAAATTGCTTTCGTTCAAATAATGCTACAGATTGTCATATCATTTGATGGTAATACAAGATGTAAATTTTCCTTTTTCAAAGAAATAAGAATAGATTTGTTTGAACATTTTCCATATATTGGTGTTGTTTGTATCAAAACAAATGTTGTTTATATCAAAACAAATGTTGTTTATATCAAAACAAATGTTGTTTGTATCAAAACAATGCTATTTGTAGCAAATCAATGTTGTTTGTATCAAAACAAATACTATTTGTAAAAGTTTACAAGTTACTGTGCCAATATGCCTCGTTAAAAGTTTTAGGTTACCCAATATATCATGTATACAATCAATGTTCTATCATTCTAGTTATACAATTATCTAGATAGTACTAGTGTCTTTCTTTTTTCAAACAAAAGGATTGAACAACATGCTTGTCATTTTCAATCACATAAATTTGGAATATTCATATTACTATTTTGGGTTAGGAGAGACCCAAAAAAAATTTATGCGTGACTGTTATGGATATAAATTCAAGCTATTGTCGTTCTAGGAATGACTAATATTTTAATGATTGTTTGGTTTCATCACAAACATTATCATTAGTCAAACCTTAAAGAAATATCGATTATTGGCTTACAAAGTTTGACAGTCGATTGATAAAACACATTCATAGTAATCATTCTAAGAATGATTTGTGCATGCAAAATAGATTGGTGTAAACAACATATGTGAGCATCACATGTAAGCAAAGAAAATGGGGATCGTTCTATTGAATGATTAAATTTATGTACAAACGGTATACTATAATCGATCTTAAAGATCGATGCCCACATGATAAAATAGAATGAGGTAATTTCTCCTCCATCATTTGAGGAGAATGAGGCAACATGCTTAAGTAGCAACGACATATATATATATATATGTACACCCTTCTATGAATGATGTTAGCAACCTTTGCACCCACTTCGGGCGACATACCTATTCGGCCTAGTTGACAAGAAGAACAACATATTAAAAAGGGTTACAATGGCAAAACAATTGTTTCCCTTAAAGGAAAACAATAACAATTTTTAAGTCATTTAATATAAAATATAAATTCAAGCAATCAAAATTCATCTGATTAACCATGTAATGGTTAACAAATGTTACATGCAAGAAATAAATGAAAGAGGTGAAATGAATAAATCATACAAGGGTTAACCTGGTTTGACTACCATGTCGATAGAAAGAATATGCAAATATATGGTGCATGAAAACGTCGGTCGATAAGGCCCTTGCAACATAAACCAAGAAAATGGTCAATCTCAAATTGAGATGCCTTGGTTCTAAAACAAAATACACTTGTAGAAAATGGGCATCTATTGTTTTTCCATCAACTCGAATGAAATCGACAAAAACAATAAGGGAAATGAAAGTTTCAATTAGTTTTGAATGCAATATTCAAGCATAAACAACATCAAACAATAAATTTTACCTTTGTTCGTGGCCTTTCCTCAGCTTTTTCCCTCTTTTCTAGATGAGTCAATTCACTAGCTTGCTTTTTCCTGATTTCTTGTCGCCACTGCTAGACCCTTGTTGATTTCTTCCCAAGTATTTTTTTGTGTTTCCAAAATGGAAAATGCATGTTTTCCTTACATGTTTGCAGCATTATGGGGCCGTTTCATTCATAATTGACATTAATTTGGCCACCCCACTATTCAAATTTGAAAATATTGCCTTAATTTGAATGCAGACTATTAGAAATCTAAAATAGATTGAATAACCCAAGAACTTTATAAGATAAAATCAAAGCTAAATAAACTAGAAAAGCATAAAGAATGCACACCAGAACTATGAGAGATTATGTAATGTCAATATGACAAAATTGCATTAAGAGCTTCCAAGATGAAAAGATACAATGAAAATATGCATGAAGGGATGAAAATACAAGCTAGGTAGTGATTTTATATAGAACATAGGAGAGAAGGTAGGTGGAAAATCCACCCAATAGGAATAAACCACAAAAAGTGGAGATGGACCACCAAAAGTGGAGACGCCCACCAAAAGTGGAAAGTGGTTCCACACTTTAAGGAAGGATACACCTCATCACTTATCTCCTAGTTATTAAATAATAAACTCATTTTATTATCCTAAGCAAGCTTAATTAAGTGTAGGAAAAACCTTGGACTAAGGAAAAATAAATTAACCCACTAGGAAAATGAAAACCTACACCAACACCCCCCTTAAGCATAGCTTAGGAAGATGTAAAAGATGATGGGTCCCAGAAACTAAGCCATGTTAGGTACCCATGTACAAATGCAATGCAAAAAAATCTCTCACAATCGGAGAAAGGGAGAAAACCCAATGTGACAAAACTCCTCCCCAAAAGAGAGATGAAAGAAAAGAAGGATTAAGTAACCCCCCCTGAAGATAGCCAATGGTAGATTCTTGAAACTAGATGGAGAAGATAGTCCACAATCGTTGAACAACATTCCTCCCCTTAGGAAGAAACATGACCAAAGGTGTATGCACACTATCTCCCAAGTCCTGAAAGGAATATGTAGGAAGAAAGTGAAGAATGTATGAAGTCTCTGAAGTCTCCTCAAGTATCCCCATGTCGATGTTGAAAGCTACCACAATCAAATCAGGCATTTTAAGCCACATTGCTGAAGATGACAAATCAAGATCTCCTAGAGACTGATGTAGAACAAAATTCAAAGACTCAAGTATCTCCTCTGAAGATATCTTCTCCAAATGATGATCCAAAGTATCCACACTCATGTCAAACTGAAAGGAATGATCATTTAGAGAATGAACAAGAGGTTCAAAGTGTTCCCTCATAACAATTGAAGAAGAATCATCTTCATCAAAGAGAAGATGAATACACTCAATAGTGTTTCCCAAGTTTGCAATATGTGTCTCTATAAGCAAGTTTGAAATACATGTCAAGAGATCATCCCAAGCTGAATCAAGAAGACTATAGGTATTATGCTACAGGAAGTTATTGGAAGCTTTCGAAGAAGCAACTCTAAACTCTAAAGTAGCAATAGTAGATGCAAGGACAAAAGAGTGGTCCTCAAAGAGAATATATATGTCCTCAATAGTGTCATCTAGATCCAAAATGAGGGACTCCACAAACAAACAAGAGATGTCTGGTAGAAATTGGTCCCAATGGGTTGAATCTAGAAGACAATTGATCCTGCTGCAATGTATCACTGGAGGCTCTTAGCAAAGCATTTCTAGAATCTGAATTTGCAATAGGTGATGTCGATGTAATCTCAACTTGAGGATGAGAAGCAATAGAAGTCTTTGTGTCATTTGAACATTCAAGACGTGCATAATACTTAAGCTCCTATAAAGTATCATCATCATAGGGTATATTATCTACATCATCAAGTGGAATAAGGCAATCTACAAGAGGATCATCTGGGAATGGAGAAACATGAGGGTCTCCAAACATCTCCCAAATCTTGGTCCAAATTGTGTAAGGATATTCAATTCCATCTATAGACAACAGAGTGCCATAATCAACATGACAACCAATTATTCCTATTACATGATCAATTATATTACCCCAAAAATTCTTCTTATTAGATGTGTCGGGTTTAGGCATGAGTCCAAAAAGGTAAGGAAAAATTTTTAGCCATTGAGATGGGTTAAAATTCCTTTTTTCCAAGACTCATAATTAGCCTTATCCAAGAATATCACAAAAGGATAAGTAGAAAAACCCATGATACAATCCTAAAATGATCACAAAAGAACACCAAAAGAGAACATCAATACACTCCCACCCTTTTCACTAGTATCAAAGATCACCCCCCCCAAATATTATAAGGTTGGCACTTTATAATTTAGTGTGTTTACAAAGCCTTTTCCAAGATACAATGCTCAATAGGCTCAAAATAACCAAAATTACAAATTCTGATACAACATGAACATGAGAAAAATTTTGGAAAAAATATATTTATGGTTGTGTAGTTCTCTTCAAGACCTTTCCAACTCCTTTTGTTTTCAAAAAATGGAGCACTAGGGTGAAAGTTATGGCCTGTTGAAGAAACTGGAACAAGACAACTTCAACCTAAAATATATGGTACAAAATGGAATAAAATATTCTCAATAGATCTTTATATGAAAATTTATTTTCTCCATCTTTCCGATGATATCTCGTTTGCAAAAAATGGACACCGTGGTGAAAAGTTATGATTTTTTTAAGAAACAAGCTAAATTTTGCTTGCAATGATGACCCTAGCAAAAGAAAAATTTGCCAAAAATAAAATTTATCTAAAATAGACAAATTTTATATGATAATGGGGGTTTTTGGGCCTTTTGAACGCAATGGAAATGTTTTTTTGGCCCAAAAATGCTCTAGTAAAAAGTTGTTTGCAGATCTGAGCTTCAAACCCCTACTTGCAACTATGTCAAATTATCTCCAATTTGGATGAAACGAAAGCCACATATGACTTTCTCGAGCCTTCTAGATGTGTTGGAATAGTCAAGAATGCTTCCAATATAATCATAAATGTTGTAATCACCTGGATCTCACAAAACACATATGCAAAATAAAGAGGTAATTAAATCTTTGCAAATCCTTTCTGATTCTCGAGATCATTCAAGAACACAAGAGAAGAGCATATGGGAATTTACAATATTTTTACAAGAAACTCAATCTCTCAATTAGGAATCTAAGAACTTAGATTTCACAAAACAAAAAGCTCTGATACCATGTTATAAATCTGAAATAGATTGAATAACCCAAGAACTTTATAAGAGAAAATCAAAGCTAATGAAAAGATACAATGCAAATATGCATGAAGGGATGAAAATACAAGCTAGGTAGTGAGTTTATATAGAAAATAGGAGAGGAGGTAGGTGTAAAATCCAACCAATAGGAATAAACCACAAAAAGTGGAGATAGACCACCAAAAGTGGAGATGCCCACCAAAAGTGGAAAGTGGTTCCACCCTTTAAGGAAGGGGACACCTCATCACTTATCTCCTATTTATTAAATAATAAACTCACTTTATTATCCTAAGAAAGCTTAATTAAGTGTAGTAAAAACCTAGGACTAAGGGAAAATAAATTAACCCACTAGGAAAATAAAAACCTACACCAACACAGGCCACTATGGTATTATCACATATTTTATTCTCTTTTCATTTATTTTCAGAAATTAACAACAATACTCGATGAATTCAAACTCGTATTCAATTTCAAAGAGTTTGCATATATATATATATATATATATATATATATATATATATATATATATATATATACATACATACATACATACATACACATACATACAAACAAACATACATACATATATATATATATATACATACATACATACATACATACATACACATACATACAAACATACATACATATATATATACATACATACATACAATATATATATTTATATGTGTTCTTCTATATATATATTACTTTTATAATAGTATAGTATTCAATCACTTCCAAGAAAGGAATAAACTTTTATTTTATTCAAACAATTGTTTTCAAAAGAAGTAGTTTTCTTATCCATCAAGCATGCATTTTTAATTACATACAAATATGTTTAATCATGCTATCATTCTCTTTTAGTTTTGAAACCATATGATCAGAGTAAATAATTGAATAAGAAGTCACATGTACAACATTCCACAAGCCTATTCTTTTGAAACATTGAATCATTTTGAATCAAATCAATATAAATTTCTATATGAAAGTTTAAATGCAATCTATCATGTTGTTTTGTGGTGTGTGCATCCAGATTCCATCAAGCTTACTCTTCAATTTGGCTAGACGATCCTACTTCAACCGTGTTCTCGTCCTTCAACCTATTACCCTACATTTGCACACACTTGCACTTACACAGTTCATCAGTAATGTTCAATCATGATAAAGTATGAGATAGTTCATAAGATCACATGGTCAAAAGACGGTCAACTTCTTTCAAACATTTCAAAAATATCAAAACTTTCATTCAACAAATTGAATTTCCTCAATAATTCAATTTATTATATTATAATTTAAATGCAATAAAAATTAGGTTATGACATGGATGAACTACTATAGGTTGACTCACATGTGCCATACTAGTTTTTTCGTTGTTATATTTTCATGTTCTTTGTGATTGCATGTGTGTAATGTGATCCACCTATATTGTGTTGCTTGGCGTGTCTTTATATGTTTGTGAGCCTACTTTGGATGACCCTTGTCACTCTGTTGGTGCAAAGATACAAAGGAAGAGGTTTTGTTGTGACATTCTTCTATTTGTATCTACATTCTTCTATATGTTGTACACCTTTATTTTTTCTCTTGTCTTGTGTTTTCCTTTTGGGGATGACACAAGGTGTTGAGACATTTAGGTCTCTTCCATGTTGACCCAAAAGTTTTTCTCTTTTTTTTTCACTCTCTATGTGTCATTCTTCCTTTGCGCTTGTTGTTCCATGAGTCATTTGAGGAATGATGATGATTTCGAGCTCGATTATATCACTATAAAAAAAACATAACGTTGACCCCAAATCCATGGATCCCTTATGTGTTATCTTAGGATTGCATATGGGGGGAAACCTCCTTTCATGAAATAGCTCTACTTGGAAACATATGTTTTACATAGGGCTTTCCAAATAAAGCTCTCATGTATTGAAATTTATCATTTTTCTACTTTAAAGTAATTGCTCAGAGCATGGTGTTTAGAAATTTCTTTAAAGTGGGGGCATGCACGTCCTCGCTCATTGTTTTCTTCAAAATGTGTTCTTCTTACTTTATGTGATGTGTCTTCTTGGTGACATTAGGTTTGATGTCCTTCAAGAGTGTGACCTTTCTTGGCATATGGCATTCCTCTTAGTGGCGATGCTGCGACTTGCATTCCCTAAGTTGTAAATCTTTTATCCTCAACTAGTCCTCTCTTGGTGACATTAAGCATGATGTTCCCTAAGGTGAGACCTTTCATGAACTAAGCAAAACCCTTTTGAATATCCTATTGTATTGTATTTTAAATGGTCACCAAGCATAAAACAACTTGCTTTCCAGTGGAGCCTTGTTTTTCATGAGTGTCTAGCATAATGCAGCTTGCTAGCCTTATGGGACCTTTTTTCTGTGGCACATTATCAAAGTTATTTTGAGGTATAAATTTTGGTATGGTTGACGTATGGGAGCCTATAGACCTGGCATGACTTTCCCATCAACCACCTTTTGGGGGCTCACCTAATGGACAACAGATTTCACTAGCCCATGTGAGTATTTTTTTTTGCATAGTGGACAGCAGGGTTCCACTTGTGAACATTTTTTGGAAAAATAGTTAAGGCTTGATCCATACCTATTGGAAAAATAGTCGAGGTGTGATCCACCCCTTTCTTTTGCATCAATTTTGGCATTGTATGCTTTTGTATCTTGTCTTGATGATGTCTATCATTCGTGTATGTGTGTTCCTTTGTGCTTATGTTGGTTTTTCATGGGATCTTGATCCTGGGGGCTTGGACACCTCCTTAATCCTTATCATCCTATCTCACTAAAATTTATACAATTGGACCCCTCTCGACACTTATTTGTTTACTTTAGTGTGATTTTGATCGTAGGGCTCATCCTCTCACTAACATGGGGACTAAAAGTGTTGGATATTGCTGATATGTGGTTGTCATTGATGTCAACACTATTGGAATTAATGTATTTAAGGTTATATATGTCGAGGATATTGAGAAAATTGTAATAAAATAAGTTCCAGGTTGTTGATGATGCAGTGAAGTTCAATATGGTGGCTAGCTCAATATATTGATGATAAGAGGTTGTGGATTAAAGGGTTTGTTTACAAGTATATCTAGTTTATCCACATGAAGTTTGAGAGGTTCGCATGAAGATTTGATTGAGTTATAGGTATATGTGTTCTAACAGTTGTTTTGTTGCTTTAGTTGGTGTTCCTAAAATAGGATGATGTGATTCTAGTAATTTGAGTTGTGGTGGATGCTTTTGTGGTGATTCATGATGCATGTGGATGTTTCTAGATCATGCTCTATCTGTGTTGTTGGTCTACATTGATCGGTGTGCTCGCGATTGGTGATTTTCTTCTGTGAGTTCATGTTTTTCATTATCATGGCCGACAAGGTGATTGTAACATGTTGCAGATCTTCGAGGCATAATTTTTGAAGGTTTTCCCTATTTGAGGATGGTTTTTTTGGTCCTTACTATGTTTTGGCCAACATTGTTTGGTCCGCGTTGATAAATTGTTTATTGATTTGGGTCGACGGTTTGTACACATTTTATATTTTGTTGGGCCGACATGTAGTTGATGTTATCCTTAGTTTTGGATATATATGATTGATTTTTTATACCATTTGAAGGTATGGTGTGCGAACAATGTTCTAATATTTCAAAGGTGGAAGTAAAGTGTGAAGAAGAGTGAGTAGATGAAAGTGTTTATGTTCTTAACCATGTTGAAAATTGATGTGTTTTCTTAGCTTAATACTTTGTAAAACTGTAAGATTGTTGATCTAAATAAGCTTTTCCTTTGTTACATATTCTTTGTGGGTGATTATCTTGATTAATCCATTTTACTATTTATAGAATGTAGATAGAAGTTGATAGAAGAAGTAGACAAGATATTAGAAAGATTACACAAGCATGTACCATGGAGAAACCCTTTCGGGAAAAAACTCCACCAAGAATTATTCTATTATTCAATCTTTGAAGTAGATTACAATAGCTCCAATTCTTGCTTGAGAATGCCTCTTTTTCCTTCACCAAAACTTCTTCACAACCTGCAATAAAATTGATACCAACTCTCTTCAACTTGCTTGAGATAAATAAGCTTTAATCAACATTGTAAACTCAATATGAATTATAATTACAATGCTCAAGACCTATCCCTAAAAGGTATGCCTATCTCTTGCAAGTCAAGGTATTCCTTGAAGAACAATGTCAAATCCTCATCTTCATGCATTTGGGCATCCCAAATTGAAGTAGCAACTCGACCTCTATTCTATAAATATCTTCAAGGCTTTTGAAATATCTCAACATGTAAAGGATTTAATTCCAAGAAGACAACTTGGGCACCCAAGTTGGGTCCAAGTAATTTCTTGTTAATTGAAACATTTCTCAACACCATTCATGCAAGAATAGTCATCCCCTATTAACTGAAGGTAGTCCTTGTTATTTTTCATGCGACTCAAGTCATTATCCATGCATTCCAAGTTAACTGAAGTCAACTAGCATTCAACTAAAACTAACTGAAGATAACTAAACCATAACTAAACTAAACTAAACTAAACTAAACTGATACTAAACTAAACTAAACTAAACTAAACTAAACTGATCTTAACTGAATTGAACTGAACTTCATGCATGCAAACATCAAACCCTAACTCCTAGGATCTTTACATGCATTCAAAAGTGTTATCTCTTACTCCAAAAAGTTAATTGAACTCAAGGTGAGTGTCACCTACCATGTGGGTGCCCCATGTGCTCCTATCATTTAGGAACTCATCTTGGATGCCCTCACATGCTCCTATCATTTATAATTAATTAAAAATGTCAATTAATATGATTATTTCATCCAAAATTAATCTCTCTCTAATCCTAGTGTTTGAGAACACTTTCCAAGGACTTAGGAGACACATGAAATAAATAATGTTTAGGATTGCAATTAAATGGCATCCTATTTCCAACATTCTTCCACTTGACATTATACATTACAATTATTCTAAACAAGGAATATTATTATAAATAAAGTACATAACTTAAGGCCAATGGCCTTCCTGCACCAACTAATCAATCCATGCCAACTTCAAATGCAACCTGCATAATCATGAAGCTCCAATCAAATGATTAAAACCAAGAGAATTTCTCTGAAGGAAATAGTTTCATAAGATAATCTATAACATTAATTAAAGTGTCAAATTTCTCAATTAATACCTTCCCACTCTCAACCATTTCTTTCACAATGTGATACTTCACATCAACATGCTTAGTACGAGCATGATACATAGGATTTTTGGCTAAACACATAGGACTCTAACTATCACATTCAAGTTTAACTTACTTGCAATTAAAACCAATACCTTTCCCAAGTCTCTATATCCAAACTGCCTCTTTGGAGGCATGTGTAACTACTGAGTGTGTTAAACTCATGTTCAACCAAGGTGTAGGCTCCTCGGTCTTTTCTGTTGAAAATAGATTTTCTTACTAGTAACTATTCCAACATATATCTCTTACCATAAGAGAACTCAAGCCTCACCTATTTCTCCAAGTATCCATGAGGACCTGTAAACAACCAATCCATGCCAAACTCCAAATGCAACATACCACTATCACGAAGTAATAAAGAAAATGATTAATGTGCCCAATACTTAAGAGAACTACACAAGATCAATGTCAAAGCTCCAATCTTGAACATAAACATGACATCCATGATCTAACCATCTCCGCCTAGGAGATCACATGCACCATGACACACTTAAACATCCTAGTCTCAAGAGAACCATGTCAAACTCTAAATGCAACAAGAGTAAACCATGACATAATAGCAACCACTCTAAACCAAGAAAAAACCATATCCTCAATCACATGAGGATAACCTTACCAATGATGCATCCACGTCACTTCCAACAACTCCCACTAAACTGTGGTACCGAGTCATACATGGCATCATGACTACCATCCTCTTCATGAATGTCACTATATCCTACCAAAGCTCCCACTAAACTGTGATACCAAGCTATACATGTCAAGAAGATAAACATCAAACCATCACTGTCAAAAGCATATGGAATTTTAGACATTTCCTCATGCTCAAAATTATCATAACATGTACCATGCCACAACTCTAAACCGCTAATCAAGAGTATACCATGACATAATAACAAAACCATCCTACAACCAAGAATCCACTTCATTTCCAAATGCTCCCACTGAACCGTGATACTAAGCAATCCAATGGCATCATGATGCACATAATCAAAACCACATTTATGTCATAAGCTCACACCAAACCTATCGAAGATCTCAATGACACATGATAAACATCCTCTAAAGCAAGAATATATACCTCTTGTAACAAACTTATTTTCCAAAATCAGAAATAACAAAAATAGTAAAAGCTCCCACCACAACCAAAAAACCTCCAATATTTTAAGAGAAAGGTGTCCCAATACTCTACCCAACCTCAGCTTTGATACCAAATGTTGAAAATTGATGTGTTTTCTTAGCTTAATACTTTGTAAAAATTTAAGATTGTTGATCTAAATAAGCTTTTCCTTTGTCACATATTCTTTGTGGGTGATTATCTTGATTAATCCATTTTATTGTTTGTAGAATGTAGACAGAAGTTGATAGAAGAAGTAGATAGGATATTAGAAAGATTACACAAGCATGTACCATGGAGAAACCCTTTTGGGAAAAAACTCCACCAAGAATTATTCTATTATTCAATCTTTGAAGTAGATTTCAATAGCTCCAATTCTTGCTTAAGAATGCCTCTTTTTCCTTCACCAAAACTTCTTCACAACTTGCAATAAAACTGATACCAACTCTCTTCAACTTGCTTGAGATAAATAGGCTTTAATCAACATTGTAATCTCAACATGAGTTACAATTACAATGCTCAAGACCTATCCCTAAAAGGTACACCTATCTCTTGCAAGTCAAGTTATGCCATGAAGAACAATGTCAAATCCTCATCTTCATGCATTTGGGCATCCCAAACTGAAGTAGCAACTCAACCTTTATTCTGTAAATATCTTCAAGGCAACATCCTCAAAGTAGGAGCCCAAAAGAGGGACCACTTAAATTATCCTTCTGAAATATCTCAACATGCAAAGGAGTTAATTCAAAGAAGACAACTTGGGCGCCCAAGTTGGGTCCAAGTCATTTCTTGTTAACTAAAACATTTCTCAACACCATTCATGCAAGAATGGTCATCCCCTATTAACTAAAGGTAGTCCTTGTTATCTATCATGCAACTCAAGTCATTAGCCATGCATTCCAAGTTAACTAAAGTCAACTAGCATTAAACTAAAACTGATTGAAGATAACTGAACCATAATTGAATTGAACTAAACTAAACTAAACTAGTTTTGAACTGAACTAAACTGATCTGAACTGAACTTCATGCATGCAAACATCAAACCCATATCTTAGGATCTTTACATGCATTCAGAAGTGTTATCTCTTACTCTGAAAAGTTAACTGAACTCAAGGTGAGTGTCACCTACCATGTGGATGCCCCATGTGCTCCTATCATTTAGGAACTCATCTTGGACGCCCTCAAATGCTCCTATCATTTAGAATTAATTACAAATGTCAATTAACATGATTATTTCATCCAAAATTAACCTCTCTCTAGTCCTAGTGTTTGAGAAAACTTTCCAAGGACTTAGGAGACACATGAAATAAATAATGTTTAGGATTGCAATTAAATGACATCCTATTTCCAACAAACCGAAACTGTAATCAGGCATTAGTAGATGTTATTTTATCAATTCAAAATCTTTCAGATGTAATATGAATGTGACCATAAGAAAGTGAGTCTTCCTTTGGGTAGTAAGCCTTTTGTATTTGAGTAGTGAGCTCTAGGAAGTGTTCTTGAATGCATGTGCATTCCCCATTTATAATACTTTTAACATAGTATAATCTTGTGGACTAACCTCCACCATGGTTTTTCCCCTAACAGGGTTTCCACGTAAAAAATATTGGTGTTATGTATGTTTTTGATGTAGTGATGGTTTATGCTTTCATGTTTATTTATCAGATCTAAGAATAAGTTTAATAATTATAATTTTTGTGACAATTGATTCACCCCCCCTCTTAGTTGTCTACCCTTGTGTTTCCAACAATTAGTATCAGATCAAGTTCCTCCAGAGAAGCTTGACCACTTGAGGTGATCTGGGATGGTGACATATAAGAAGGATAGTTTGAGATTTGATGGAACTAATTATTCTCTATGGAAGACTCAAATGGAGTGTCATCTGAGATGCATTGGTGAACCTTACTGGACAATTACAAAGAATAGGTATATCATCCCACAGAATGGTCCTTCTATTGCAGGTGATATTAAGGAAGCCGAGTACAATATCAGGGCTAAGGAAGCATTGTTAAGTGCTCTGACTAATTCTGAGATGACAAATGTAATGGAGCTGAAGACTGCTAATGAGATCTGGAAAAAGTTGGACACCTTGTATGAAGGTGATATCCATGTGAAGATTGCTAAGTTGCAAATCCTGAAAGGGAAATATGAAACGTTGAGAATGGGTGAAGATAAGAACATCACTTCTTTTATGCAGAGAGTGAATGAACTTGTGTGTAGTATCATGTGTGCTGGTGGAACATTGGAAGAATCAAATATTGTTGCTCAAGTGCTCAGATCCTTGCCTACTGCATACAAACACAAAGTTGTTGCTATTGAGGAGATCCATATTGTGACAAATGTAACCAAAGACATGTTGATTGGTAAGCTTGCTACTTTTGAGTTAAGTGAGTTTGGTGAATCTCTTCCTAAGATAAAATCTACATTCAAAGCTACTATCTCCGGAAAAGATAAGAAGAGATATGATCTGGGAGAAATTTCTAGAAAAATGTCCAAGTATGAGCAAGAAATGAGAGAGATTGAATAAGAAGAGAGAAAACTAGATGAGCTTGAAAAACTTATTGTCAAGAGGGTAGCCAGAGGAGAAGGTAAGTATAAAGGGAAATTGCCTCTTAAATGTTTTTCTTGCAATAAGATGGGTCATTTTGCCTCAAGGTGTCTAGAAAGAGTTCCTAAGCCAAGACCTAACAAGCCAAGATTCCAAAGAAAGTGTTATTATGTTGTTGATGAAGGTATGACAGATGATGAATCCGATAAAGGAAATTTAAGTGAGGATGAATGGGTATTTATTGCTATCAAGGAAAATGATCCAGTACCTACTGAATCTGCTAGTTTCATAAGTGTGGAGAAATCTCTAGCTACTAGAGTTGAAGAAAAAGATGAATGGATGATTGACAGTGGATGCTCTCATCACATGACAGGTGATAAAAGTAAATTTTTGAGGTTGGAAAAGTATGATGGTGGTGTTGTAAGATTTGGAGATGAAAAAGATGGTGTAATCCATGGTAGAGGATCTATTTCTCTTGATAGTAAGCATAATAGTGATGATGTTCTATATGTGGAAGGTTTGAAGCATAATCTCTTAAGTGTTGGGTAGATGGTTGACAAGGGATACAATCTTCATTTCAAGGATGGAAAGTGTAGAATATTGGGGAGTTCCAAAACTGTGATTGCATATGGTACAAAAAAAAAAGGTGATATATTTCACCTAAATGCTACTGGTAAAATTTGTTTGATTGCTCAATTTGATGAAAGTTGGTTGTGGCATAGGAGATTGTTTCATGTAAAATTTGACAATATTATCAAGATAAGTTCTACTTGGGCAATGAGATATCTTCCTAAGTTGATAAAACCTACTAATGCTATATGCAAGGAATTTCAGTTAGGGAAGCAAACTACAGTTTCATTCCAAAGCAAACAACATTGTTCAAATGAAGTGTTGGAGCTTGTGCATACTGACTCATGTGGTCCTTCTAGAATTAGAAGTTTACAAGGAGACAGGTATTTCATGTTACTTATTGATGATTATTCTAGATTGATGTGGGTTACTTTCTTAAGGGAAAATTTTGAAGCTCTAGAGAAATTCAAGATTTTTAAGCCTATGGTTGAGACAGAGATAGGTCTAAAGATTAAATTTCTAAGATCAGATAGAGGTGGTGAATTCACTTCTAGTGAGTTTAATTATTTTAGTGAAGAGCATGGGATAAAGAGACAATTATCTGCCTTGCGGACCCCTCAACAAAATGGAGTTGTGGAAAGGAAAAATAAGACAATTCAAGAAGCTACTAGGACCATGATGCTGGAATGAAATGTTCTGCATATCTACTAGAGAGAAGTTGTGAGTATTGTTGTTTACACTCTCAACTGAGTACATTTCAAATGTGATACTGGTAAGACTCCTTATGAGCTATGGTTTGGTCATAAGCCTACTGTTAGATACTTCAAAATCTTTGGGAGTAAATGATTTATCAAAAGAGATGAAGATATAGGAAATTTTGATGCTAGAAGTGATGAAGGAATCTTTCTTGGTTATTCTACTAAAAGTAAAGCCTACCAGTGCTACAATAAGAGATTGAGGAAAGTAATTGAAAGTGCTAATGTCAAGGTTGATGAAGACACAATTAGATCATCCAAAACTTGTGGATATGATTCAGATGATCAGAATGATAGTTCAGATAAAGGAAAAAAATTTCTGACTCTAAATTAAGTTCAAATCATTCTGGTGAATCGGGAAAATCAAGAGGAAGAAACTAGTGAAAGTGCATAAGTGAGATCACAAGAGCCTGAAGTTCAAGAACACCTTAAGACTCCAAGGTATGTAAGACTAAATCATTCAGAAGATCATATTATAGGTGATAATAATAAAGGTGTTCAAACTAGGAGAATAATTGTAGAAGAATATTTTTTGATCTCAAAGACTGGGCCTAATAGTGTCAATGAAGCATGCAAAGATGAACATTGGGTGGAAGCAATGAAAGAAGAACTACTACAAATTGAGAAGAATGATACATGGATTCTTGTTCCTAGACCTAAGGAAAAAAATTTAATAGGAACCAAATGGGTCTTAGCAAGGTGAATTTGTTAGAAACAAAGCAATACTTGTGTGTAAAGGATATTCTCAGATGGAGGGAATTGAATTTGAAGAAACTTTTGTTCTTGTTGCTAGGATTGAAGTTGTGAGACTATTTCTTACTTATGTTGCTTACAAAAACTTCAAGGTTTATCAGATGGATGTCAAGTCAGTATTTCTAAATGATGGACTAGAAGAAGTGTATATTGAGCAACCTTATCAATTTTAATTGACTAATTAGGGATATATGGTTTGTCGGTTGAAGAAAGCATTGTATGGACTTAAGCAAGCCCCAAGAGCATGGTATGCCAAATTGGACAAGTATTTGTTGAAGCTTGGATTTAATAAAGGTATTGTTGATAGTAATTTTTATTTCAAGATTGATCATGATAAATATTTGATTACTGAAGTCTTTGTTAATGATATCATTTTTGGAGGAGATGATAGTTTGTGCATGAAGTTTGTTGATGAGATGTAGAGTGAGTTTGAGATGTCTATGATTGGAGAAACGAAATTATTTTTGGGATTTCAAATTACTTAGCTAGATAGAGGGATCTTTATATCTCAGTCCAAGTATGTGAAAGAATTGCTAAAGAAGTTTGGTATGGAAGATTCAAAGCCAGTTGGTACACCTATGGTGACCGGATGTAAGTTGATGCAAGATGATGATTCTCCTAAAACAAATCAAGCTAGATACATATCCATGATTGGTGGATTGCTCTATTTGACTCAAACTAGACCTGATATCATGAATGTCATATGTATTGTTGCAAGATTCCAAGCTGATCCTAAGGAATCTCATGTGACAGCTATGAAGAGGATTTTTAGGTACTTGAAGGGGACAGTTGATTTTGGTCTATGGTACCCTAAAGAAGATGACTTTACTTTGAGTGCTTTTACTAATGCTAATTGGGTAGATGTGAATGACAGAAAGAGTACTAGTGGTGGTGGATTTTTCTTGGGAAAGAAGTTGATTTCATGGTTAAGTAAGAAGTAGAGTGCCATTTCTTTATCTACTGCAGAGGCAGAATACATTGTTGTTGCTAACAATTGTACTCAAGTATTATGGATGAAGCATATTTTGAAAGATATCAAAGTTGTGTATGATGAACCTATTGCTATATTCTATGATAATTCAAGTGCAATTAACATTTCTAAGAATCTGGTGTTGCATTCAAAAACCAAGCATATATCTATCAAGTTTCACTTTTTGAGAGAGAAGGTGAGTGAAAAGGAAGTCAGATTAGAGTATATGCCCACTAAGGAACAGATTGTAGATATCTTTACTAAGACCTTACCTAAGGATATTTTTGAGTATCTCAGAGGGAAGCTAGGGGTGATTACCCCTCCTAATCAGAATTAAGATGCATTGACTTGCATTAGTTTGTGCATTTCATAGTTATATGTTGTGATCTAGATTGATTTCATGGTAGCTACTACTCAGGGGGAGTAGTCAGATGTCCAGAAATGTGGTTCATAGCTTGTGTGGAGAAAGATAATGTGCATCTTTTTCATTGATTTCAAAGGGGGAGAAGAGTCATGTGAAAAATTGTGAAAGAGTTAAGGAGAAAAGAGTCAAAATCTAAGGGGGAGAAAGTGCTAAGAGAAAGTATCGTTGACGGTGTTTTTCACATCATGTGTTGCCATCAATTCCAAAGGGGGAGATTTTTGGGTATTGCTGACATGTGGTTTTCATTTATGTAAAAACTATTGGCATTGATGTCTTTAAGGTTGTATATGTCAAGAATATTGAGAAAATTGTAATAAAATAAGTTGTAGGTTGTCGATGATACAGTGAAGTTTAGTATGGTGGCTAGCTCAATATATTGATGATAAGAGGTTGTAGATTAAAGGGTTTGTTGAAAAGTATATCTATTTTATCCACATGAAGTTTCATAGGTTCGCATGAATATTTGATTGAGTTATGAGTATTTATGTTCTGACAGTTGTTTATTTGCTTTAGTTGGTGTTCTTGAAAGAAGATGATGTGATTCTAGTAATTTTATTTATTGCAGATGCTTCTATAGTGATTCATGATGCTTGTGGATGTTTCTAGATCATGCTCTATATGTGTTGTTGGTCTGCATTGATCGTTGTGCTCGTGATTGGTGATTTTCTTCTGTGAGTTCATGTTTTTCATGATCATGGCCAACAGGGTGATTGTAGCATGTTGTGGATCTTCGAGGCATAATTTTTTAACGTGTTCTATATTTGAGGATGTTGTTTTGGGTCCTTACTATGTTTTGGTTGACATTGTTTGGTCCACATTGATAAATTTTTTATTGATTTGGGCTGACAATTTGTACACATTTTATATTTTGTTGGGTTGACATGTAGTTGATGTTATCCTTAGTTGGGAATATATATGATCGATTATTTATACCATTTGAAGGTATGGTGTGCAAAAAATGTTCTAATCTTTCAAAGGAAGAAGTAAAGTGTGAAGAAGAGTAAGCAGATGAAAGTGTTTATGTGCTTAATCAGAACTATAATCAGGCATTAGTAGATGTTATTTTCTCAGTTCAAAATCTTTTGGATGTAATCTGAATGTGACTGTAAGACAGTGAGTCTTCCTTTGGGCAGTAAGCCTTTTGTATTTGAGCAATGAACTCTAGGTAGTGTGCCTGAATGCATGTGCATTCCCCATTTATAATACTTTTAACAGAGTATAATCTTGTGGACTAACCTTCGCCGTGTTTTTTTCCCCTAATAGGGTTTCCACGTAAAAAATCTTGGTGTTATGTGTGTTTTTGATGTGGTGATGGTTTATGCTTTCATTTTATTTATCAAATCTAAGAATAAGTTTAATAAGTATAATTGATGTGACAACTGATTAACCCCCCCCTCTCAGTTGTCTTCCCTTGTGTTGCCAACAAAATGTAATGTAGAAAAATGCACTTTACATTTTTCACTCTATGTTTGGGTCCCTTAATTTAATTGGACTTAATTATGCATTTAAAATCCTAATTAATCTCATTTTCTGAAAGGG
Source organism: Sequoia sempervirens (assembly GCA_007258455.2). Lineage (NCBI taxonomy): Eukaryota > Viridiplantae > Streptophyta > Pinopsida > Cupressales > Cupressaceae > Sequoia > Sequoia sempervirens. The sequence goes on from VDFB02000003.1 coordinate 442,033,135, forward strand.
AAACTTGTATTAAACAATTGCAAACATTATTTAAATTACCTTGGAAATTGTGTGTCCTGGATTTAGGTCATAGGACCCATTCCCCTAAGGGTGAATGGGTGCTTCTTAAGTTGAGGATCTCAAATTTTAATATGTTTTTGGTAGCATTTTTATTATTCAAATTCAAATTGCAATTTTTGGCCTTTAATGTTTAATTATCAAAAAAATAGAAAATTACCTATAAATACAAGGTCCTTTTATCAATTCAAATCCTAGAGCAAGCAAGAGATCATTCCTAGAGAAAATATTATTGTCAAGAGCATTCAAGAGAATATTTATCATCCTTCTACAACAACATTCAAGATCTCAAGCATCATGTCAAAGTCATTTGCATCTATGCATGTTTTTGGAGCTAACATTGTGATGTAGGTTTCAAGCATTCAAATCAAAATTCAAGCATCAAGATCAACATCCAATCAATCCATTCCATGCAAGATCAAGACCTTAGAGATATGTGTTAGACTTAGTCCTCTAAGGATCTCCATTCAATGGTTTGGTGAGTTGCAACATAGCATTGTCCATTCATGTTTCATTTCATTTCAAGGTTTAATTACCAAAATGGGGTTTGACTAAGGCAAACCCAATTCACCAAAAACAAATAATTTTTCCCTCTCTTTGTATGTGCATATTTGCAAGTGAAGAAGGATTGAAGATTGATCAAAAGTGCAATTTTGCAAATTTTTCAATCAAAAATGTCAAGACACAGAATCTTACTTGCAGAATTTAATCCTGACTTTCCAACAATGAGATCCAGAGAAATCATGAGTGCATATCTAGGAGTAGAGGACTGTGAAATCAAATTTTGGATCCTTGTAGTAGGACCCATTTTCTCTAGGGATAATTTGTCCTAGGAGGACACTCAACAACAACTTTTGGTGACTGGTACAAATCAACTTACCAATTATCAAATCTATCAGAAGTCTACTCTTTTTTATTGTTTTATGCTGAAAATTGACGATTCAAGTTTCACATTGCATAATTGGGTCCATTTACTATTTTTAGTTTTTCTCCCCAAAGTGTTGTTCAGGCATATTTTATCCCGTCCTCAATCATAAGGAAAACAACAAGATCTCCATTAAGGTTGACTCACCTAAGGGTTGAAAGTCAATCTTACCTTTGGTGATCTCTTTTTCCTCATGAAAATAGAAAGATAGATGCATCACATATTCAATCGCCCCATCTTACCCTAACCTATTTTTCTATGTTTTAAATAGCATTCCTTTCCTTAGCATCAATCTTGCAAGCCCTCTTTCTGGCCTTATCCCTAGGAGGGTTTTCAGGAATCTCATATCCCTCTAAAACTGACATCTTGATATTAAATCCTAGAGCTGTCAAGTACGACTCCATCCTAACTTTCCATAATGCAAAAATGGATCCATGAAATATGGGTGCTTTATTTATAGAGAATCCTTCCTAATAAAATGAGTGTGCCATCCCATAACTACCTTAAGTTGTTAGGATTCTTTAAAGGAACCTTGCTCTAATAACAATTGAAGGGAACACAAACTACTGAGAGGCAGGTGAATTAGTATATCTAATCAATTCAAAACTCTTAACTTCAACTCAAAGTATCAAATCATGCAACTTAAATCTTCACTACTACTAATCAAGAATTGAGCACACATTCACACAATTGAACACTAGATATATGTGGAAACCCAAGATGGGAAAAACTACAATGAGAATAATTGCTTGGAGCTAGTATCCAAATCTAGCCTCACAAAGCATAAATACACAAGTGAATTTTATAGCATGAAGTAGGCACCAACCTGCTAGATACACCAATCCCCTAATGTATTTATAGGCACCAACCTATTGGAGACACCAATCCCTAACAAAACAGTACAAGAGGTAGAACACAAGTCCTACCGGATTATAGAGATAAATCTTGTGGATCTTCTATATGGTTGAATTCTTCTCATCCACCTGCTAGAGTTATAGCTGACACTCTTCCACACTACATATGATCTTCTGATACTAGTACACACACTAAAATTCAACTCTTCCCTTTTTTCTCACCACCTTCTCTTCAATTTACACCTGTGGCCAACTTTTCTTCACACCAGTGTAATTTTGCTTCACATTATACATCTGCATAATAGAGAAATATATACATGGCATTGCATTAACACTCTTCTATGTTGTCCAGGGATCCAAAGATAGCTAGGATGACATAAGGTGGACCTAAATTCAAAATACATGAAACGTGTAACACATCAATCCAAAATAAAATTTTGTTGCGGCCAAAATAACATGATGTTGTGTGCTACCATAAAACCTTAACCAAGTCCTATATTAATACTACATGTAAGATTTGAATTCTGCACACTTCTAGTCATTACTACACAAGTCTCAAACACCAACTGGTTGATAAACAGACACAAAGAACCTTTGTCACTTCAATCTTTCTACATGTTGAATATATCCTTTGAAAACTCTAGAATATGATAGAACATGTGTAGATGTACTCTCCTTTCAAACCGCAAAGCCAAACTCTATTTTTGAAATAAATGTGGACCATAATTGTATTGCTAGAGAAATCTCTCTACCCTAAAAAACTGAGCTGAAACATTTTGGTACAACCTTCTGGATCACCTCTATCATTGTGAGTATTTACAAGCATGATATTGAAAACATACAACAATCACAAACACTCCTCAGAATCTATGTTTTTTGATTTAGTGATATGATTGATATGATAGTAAAATTACCAACACAGAAAGGTATGCAACTGGCACATAGATCTTCTGATATACAACATGCATTAGAAACATATATTTTTGCAAATCTTTGCAATTCAAAATGATATGACAAGGGAGTATAATGATAATTCAAGTACTACTTAGCCTTACACCCTTGACACAATGATCTTATTTGACATCAACCAATGAAAAACTATGACATCAATGACAACCTTTGTTCAACAGTTATTATACACCAACAGTTGATAGCCGATCAAATAATTTTTTGTTTGCAATCATTTCTACGCAAACATTTGTAGCATCGACAATTCCACTTTATTCATTGATATTTGATATTCACTTAGATGTTTCATGAAAGAGTGTGGTCATAGAATGCAAAGCCTCGGGGGCTCTTTTGCACATAAATTTTCTCATACCTTTCTTTCTCTCTTCCCAATTTTGTTAGGATTTCCTTTTTATGTTTTTATCATCAATCTAACAGATAAATTATGTAAATTTTTCAATCCTAGAAAGGATCTGTGCATTAGGGTGGGCATAAAATAGAGATTTAACAAATTAAAATTACATGATCATGTGTACCTAGATGTTCCATTAAACAAGGTTAATAGGATTTTAGATTTATGCCTTTTCAAACTATAGGACAATGAAATTTTATGATCTTTGGGAATATTCTAATAAATTAGGAAGATCTATATCGAGTTCATACTATTCTAAAATGAGTTTAAGTTGATTGAATGCCTCTTGGCATCTTTTTTGGCCATTCAAAACATTTCCATTTTCTTTGAAGATAAGTGATAGGGTGGGAAATCTTTGAAAAGTTTGACACAAATATTCTATAATAACCTACTAACCCCATAAAACTATGCACTTCATGCACATTTTTTGGCATTGGTCATTCAAGAATGGCTTTGATCTTCAATGGATCTATTGGAATTACTTCTATCGAGGTTATATGACCCATAAACTATACTTTTTAAAAACAAAATGAAGATGTTGGTAGTGTTATTCCTTTTTCTTCCCATATAGTTTGTGTTCCCTCAAACGTTGGATAACAAAATGAATATGTTGGTAGTGTTCTTCCTTATTATTAGAGTACATGATAATTTCATCTAAAGAAACCAGAACAAATCTATCCAATCAATCTCTGAAGACACTATTCATGAAGTTCATGAAGGTTGTTGGGGCATTCGTAAGTCCAAAAGGCAATACTATAAATTCAATGTCCACACCTTGTTCCAAAAGTTGTTTTATGAATTTCTTCATCTTTCACTCTCAATTGATGATAACCAATTTGTAGATCGATCTTTGAGAACACTAATGTGCCACACATCTTGTCAAAAAGATCATCAATACACAGTAAAGGATACTTATTCCTTATCATTGCCTTGTTAATAATATGATAGTCTATGCATAGTCACAAGGTACCATCCTTTTTGACAAAGATTATGAGTGCTCCCTAGGGTGAAACACTGTGTCTAATTAACCCTTTTTCTAATAGTTCTTGCAATTGAACCTTCAATTCCATCAACTCCATATTAGTCATACGGTATGGTGCTTTTGATATTGGTTCAAAACCAGGAATTATATCAATGGAGAAATCAAAAGCTATTTTTGAGGGTAACCCAGGGAGTTCATCTAGAAAGACATCCTAAAAATTTCAAAGGAAGGGATACTTCTCTACAAAGGGTTCTATTTGATCATCAAGATCTTCTTCTTCAATTTCATGGAGCTTTTGAGATTCGCAATAAATTAGATAATCTAGAATGGTAAGCTCTTTGATTTCTTCTAGTTTCTCTATTTTGACCACAAAGGGCTAACACCCTTTCCACTTAGCCCTTTTAAGTTGCATGGAAAATATCTGTCCAACCTTGACTTCTCTTTGAGTTCCTTAAAGGAAGACCTTCTTTCTTGAGTTGTCTAGACACTATTATTTTTTCAAAACAGTTTGCCTTGGCCTTATACCTGCATAACCAATTTATTCCTAGGACAACATCAAAGGAACCTACAGGTGCTACATACAGATTTACTTCAATTGAGAAATTTGGGAGATCAACTCTGTCTTCAAATAGGAATTTCTCTACCTTAGCTTTTGTCTAGTTAGCATATTTAGCTGACCAAGGTTTATCCATAAATCTAGCTCTTCTAGGAAATTTACCTAATACCCTTGATGCAATAAAACTTTTTGTTGTGCTAGTATCTATGTGCAGGGTTTTTAATCTACTAAAAATGCAAGAAAATAAAGAAAAATACTAAAAGCAAGGAAAACACTCAAGATAGGGTGATGAGGAGTTAGCATACAAAGCCTCTTTTTATGTAGATGTGTCCATGATGTTCGATTGGATGTGTGCTCACTCAAAATTTTAGTAGCATAACGGAGCTCTAGTAAAAAAAATGGGTGAGAGAGGAAAAATGGCTAAGTGTTGAGATATAATAGATTAGGGGATTTTTGGATGGAGGGCTAAGATTGTAAGTTTGGGATGAAGGGCTAAGATTAATTCTAGGGCAAAAGGGAATATTAAATTCCATTAAAAATGCTCATGGGGATGAGAAGGAATTTAATATTCCTTGGGGGATGAGAGAGGAATTTAATATTCCTCCAAAATCCTAGGGAAGATAAAATGGAATTTAAAATTCCATTTGGGGATGCAGGTGGATTGAATTAAAAATTCCTTGGGAGAAAAGAAGAGTTGACTAAGGATTTGATTAGGCCAAATGATGAAGGATTAGAGGAAGGTTAGGTGGCTACTGAGGATTAGGAGTCAACTTGCAAAAGTTGGAGGATGTGACACATCCTAATCATGGATTAGGAATGTGCACATCCCTAATGATGGGATTAGGAGGTGGATTAGGACTAGGTGTAGCTTATGTGAGATGGGAGATAAAGGGAATTAAATAAATAGATTATTTATTTAATTCCTTGGAAGAAAGGAATAAATGGTAAAGTATTTAATTGTTTAATTAAATACCTTAGGGATTTAGAGGACTTTAGCAGTATTAATTAAATAATAGCAATATTATTTAATTAATGTGGATAAGAGGATATTTAGACAAAGAAGGGATGAATTTGACCAAACATAAGTGGCAAAATTTAGGTGTCTACAATATCAATTAAAATAGAAATGGGAACTCCAAATAAAGTACTTGTTATCTCTATGGGAGTAATTTGGTACTCTACTTGATGATTGTCTAAGGTTGTCTGAATCCTTTGTTGGAAGGCTGTTTGTTGGGATATTAAAGGATTACCTCACTTTTGAACTCCTTGGTTCTTTTTTGGGCATTGGTTTGCATAATGGTCACCTCCAAAAGAGAAACATCCTCCAGGAGGTCCTCGCTTGTCAAAAGGTTTACCATAATTATCACCATTTCTCTTGAAATTGTTGTTATTTGTCTTTTCATTTTTGGGCTCATTCCAATTATTTCTGAATCCTTTATCATTTTTCCTTTTCACTTCCTGCTTTTCATTTATTTTCTTAAATGGTTGATAAGATTGTGACCAATTATACTTTTTGTGATTCTTTTCGTGATAAGTGGAGATTGACTTCAATTTCTACTATTTATTTATAGCCTTCTCAAGCACTTGATCCAAAGTGGTTGGATCATGCACATCTACTTCACCACCTATTTAGGCATTCAATCCCATAATGAATTTACTAATTCTAAACCTTTCATCTTTCTAGTATTGGGGTACATACTTCAAAAGATGGGTAAACTTCTCCTAGTATTCTACCACAGGCATGTCTCCTTGACGCAAATTCTAGAAATTTGTTAGCTTTTGGTCAAATAAAAGTTGAGGTAACTACCTTTTCCTAAAAATGACCACAAACTAGTCCCATGTTAAACTTAAGGAGATTAACCCTAATTCAATTTTCTTATTCATATACCATGTGGATGCTTCACTTGCCAGCTGATAGGCACCCCATAGTGCCTTAGTTATCTCATAATAGTTTTTGATCTCAAAGTACTTCTCCATTTCTGTTAACCAAGCTTCCACGGCATCACCACTAATTGTCCCATTAATCTTGGGTTGTGTTACCTTCTTCATATCCCTTGACAACTCAAGAGCAAGTTGATTCTTCCTTTCATTATGAGTTCTAGTTTTAGTATTATTTTCCCATCATTCACTTTGTGTGTTGCGATCATGCCTATTTTTATCACCCCTTTCCTATGATGCCTCATTATCTTCTTCAATTTTACTTTCACCCCTCACTTCATGTTCTAGGGTACCAACCCTTTCCTTATTTTAGTTTAACATGGTCAGAATTTGATCTAATTTGGCCATTAGATTCTTAGAAGGATTAGACACCTCCTGACTTCCTCCAAGGTTTACTCGAGTTCGCACCATGTTGAATTACTTTCTCACACTTGGAGTTCATTTTAAGTGTTTAATTAGATCTTCTAAATTTTAACATTTCACTAAACCAAAATCATCATTTATAACAATATCTATTTTAAAACACATATTTGATGAAAATAATAAAACTTTATTATATTTTATTTAGTGGATAATAATACATCCTTATTTAATACAAATTTTTATTTATTTTTATGTGAGTACATGTCACTATCAAAAAGAGGTATTTCTTTGGGTTCCTCTTCCTTTTTGGAATCTACCAAGACAAGTTTGGAGGGTGGATGTACCCACAAGTATTTTGTCATCAACTCCTTTCCTACTATAGATGTATTGTGACCACATCTGAATGGAATACCATGATGAAATGGAAGTTTACTTGGTTTAATAGAGGGAGTGAGAACTATGGAATTATTTGCCACCTTTACTTGTTGCTTCTTTCCTAACTAAGTGTGCTTAAGAGCATTAGGAAGGGTTTCAGAATTGGCAAGACATGCACTTCCCAAATAGTTGATATCCTCATGGAGTTTTACCTATGGAGATAGTTCTTTCTTGACCACTAGGCTAGGTAAGTTCTTAGATATAATTTTTTTAACAAGTTTCCTTGTTCATTTTCCTACCATTTTAGTGCACAACACTTTCAAACATTAGCTAATTTGTTAAATATTTGAGAAAATTTATCACAGTGAGCTCCTAGGTCCATGTGTTGAACTCGGTAGATTTGATACCATATGTAACGTACTTCAACCATCACAACTAGAATTACTTATTGAAATAACAAGAAATTAAATATGGTCAAAGATGTGCTTTCAGATGAGAAGTGTGTGAGTGAGACACTCAAGGTATCTTGTGATGACTGTCCCATGAAGGAGTCAGTTCCTAAGATCCCAGGGGATAAAGTGGATGTTGGTTTTGAAGAGTGGGTCCCATCAGGGGAATCTTGTGTGACTAATCTGAGTATTCCCTGGATTGAACTTGCTCTAGTGGGAGAGAATCGGTCGGAAGGGAAGTCTTCCTTGCTAGGTCAGAAATGGTCTGACCTTTTTTCCTCTAAGCTTAAAGGAAAAGGAGTTGCATCTAAGTCTATGTCTTCTTCTAACGAGGAAGGTTTTTTTCCTTCTCTATTCTGGACTCTCTTGTTGAGAAGAAAATTGCTAAAATGGATTTATCCCTAGTTGGCAAGGTTTTAGGTCCTCAACCTAATATTGAGGAGGTTTGCACCTGGGTCCATAAGAAGTGGGCTTTGAAAGGTCAAGTGGAAGTTGTAGCTATGGCTAAAGGTTTATTTTCCTTTTCCTTCTCCTATGATGAATACCTAAGAGATGTGTTTGTGAAAGGGCCTTGGTCATTTGGGCACCTCTCTATGGTTCTTCATCCTTGGGAACCTGGGATGTATTTTTCCAAATGTCTTTTTAGTTCTACTCCTATGTGGGTAAAACTACTGAATCTACCGTTGGAATATTCAGATGAAGAAGTTTTCAAGGCGGTAGAAAATTCTTTTGGAAAGATTGTCTCTATTGATGAGACCACTCATTCTAGGAAGTGGTTAGTTGTAGTCATGTTTTGTGTCATGATAGACCAAGATGTTGTGCTACCTGAGTTCTTCTTTTTAAACTCCAAGGTTGGGTCATGGAAGCAACGGATTGTTTTTGAAAATCTCCCTTTTGCTTGCTTCAAATGTAAGAAGATGGGGCACTAGGCTAAGGATTTCCCTGTGACTGGTGTCCCACCTAAGGCTACTAAGTAGACCAAGGTTTGGAAGATTAAGGAACCTAAAGATAACCAAGGTGAATCTGTTGTTGGCAATGGTATGGAGGGTGAGGTTAATATTGAAAATCATCTTGCTCCTCCTATTGAGTTAAGCAAGGATCTTGAAAATTATATGGAGGTGGTTGCGGGTCATTCTTTAACTCAGGATGTGGATCATGTCCCAGATACTTTGTGCTCCCCAAAAAGGGATGTATTGGAGACTGTTGTTGTTCCGCCTTCTCCTTTGGTTTTTGCGTCAGCGGTTGGTGATGGTGCTTCGGTAGTGGATGACTCTATGAGCAAAGATGAAGATGGTTTCACCTAGGTGAGAGGTATGAAGAAGAATTCCTCTTCTTCCCCACCCTCATCCTCACAAAGGTTTCACCACCATAAGGAAAAAAGTGAATTGTGGGTTTGAGTCGAGGGGCCATGGAAAACCTACCCTACAGAAAAGTAGGGAGAGGGAGTGCAAGTGGGATATTGTTGAAGGGGTCCAAAAAAACCTCTTTGATTTGTGCTCTAAGATCACCCCCTCTTCTTGCAAATGAAGATCATTTTATGGAATATTAGGGGGTTGAATAACCTGAACAAGTAGGACCTCCTGAAGAATATTTTCTGGGACAATAAGCCAGATATCTTATTGATCCAAGAGATGAAAATGCAGATTGATAAGTTGGAAGCATTAAAGAATCTATTTTATAAATACTATGGTTTCCATGAGGTTAGCTCTAAAGGAGCTTCGGGTGGTGTTGCAAATTTTTGGAATGCAAAGTTGTTGAGAGGTATCTCAATCATTGATGGTTTCAATCATGTAGAGACTAAGTTTATTTAGCTTAGGGATTCTTATTCCTGGGTTATATCTAATGTGTATGCTCCTAACTTAAAGAGAACTAGGAAAAATTTATCGAATGATCTTGGGATTCTTAGGATGAATTTTTTGGATCTCCCCTGGCTTGTAATGCATGATTTTAATACTCCTTTGTATGACAATGAGAAAGTGGGGGGGTCTCAAGCCAATCCTAAGAGTCGACTCAATTTAAGAATGTTTATTGATGATAATGCTCTTATTGATGTTAATCTTACAGGAGCTAGTTTTACTTGGTCCAATAGATGTGTTGGTGTGCATAATATTAAAGTTATATTAGATAGAGCTTTAACCTATGCTTCCTAGTTTGTGGACTCCTAGTTTGTGGACTTTGCTTGTTCCTTGTCTTCTATTACAAGATCTGGGTTGGACCATTTCCCTATCTCCTTTGTTGTTGATAGGCTTGGGAGTAAGAAGATATTTACTTTCTGGTTTGAAGTCATGTGGTTAAGGGATCCATGGTTTATGGATTGTATCATAAAATGGGTGCAAGTCAAAATAGATGGTTGTGCGATGTTCAGAGTTGCCAAGAAGTTGAATTTTGTTAAAAGGAATCTCAAAAAATGGAATAAAGAGTCATTTGGTCACATATTTGATTCTAAAATTTATGTCCTTAAGAATTTGGATGATATCCAACATGCCATCCAATCGAAGGGTTTATTAGAGGATCTACAGTTACTGGAAGATAGCCTTCTCGTGCAATTGCATGTTATTGTTACCAAGGAGGAGGATTTCTGGAGGCAAAGGTCTCAAGCTATCTGGTTGAAATCTAGGGACCGTAATTCTAAGTTCTTTCATCTCAATGCTCTTAGGCATAAGTTGTCAAATAGAATATCCTCAATTAGAGCTGATGGTTCACTATTGGAAGATGAGGAGGCTATTAGACAAGCGGCTGCTAGATCCTTTGAATAGCTCTTGATGGATGATCCAGTCTAGGATCAAAGGTGTGTGGATGCCTCTCTAGAAGTTATTCCTAAAGTTGTGATAGATAATTTGAATAAGGAGCTCATGGCTATTCCTTTGGCCTTGGAAGTCAAAGAAGCAAATTTCTCTTTTGAAGGTAACAAGGCCCCTAGGCCTGATGGCTTAATTTTTTTTGTTTTTCCAGTTGTGTTGGGAGATTGTCTCTGAGGATGTGATTAATGCTACTAAGGAATTCTTTGGCTCAAGAAGTCTTTTCAAAGAGCTTAATGTGAATTTCATTGTTTTGATTCCCAAATCTACTGATGCAAAGAGCTTTGGTGAGTTTCGCCTGATTAGTCTCTATAATTCTTTTTATAAAAAAAATTTGAAAGTGCTTGCCACTAGATTGCAAAAATGCTTGTTGAATCTAATCTCAAAGTGTCAAAGTGGTTTTGTTAAGGGCTGTCAAATTCTTGATTCTATCATTACTGTTCATGAGCTTGCTCATTCCATTAATGTTTATATAAAACTAGGTTTCTTCCTGAAGTTGGACCTGCTCAAAGCTTATGACAAAGTGAGCTAGAGATTTCTTTTGAATGTCTTGGACCGGTTTGGTTTCTATAATAATTTTCTTCAGCTTGTTGATCAACTCATTTCTTCTCCCTCATTTTTTGTCCTAGTGAATGGTTCTCCTTCTCCTTTCTTCCGGAGTTTGTGTGGGCTAAGGTAGGGAGAACCTATCTCATTGCTTCTCTTCATTCTGATGGTGGAGGCTCTGGCGATAATATCCAGAAGTCACTTCATGTTGGTGCTCTAAGGGGTCTTTTTCCTTCCTCCAGATGTGATCCAATTACTCATCAATAATTCGTTGATGACACTATTATGATGGGTGATTCCTCTGTTAGGGAAGTTAGAGCTATTAAGAGGCTATTGGTTGACTACAAGAAGGCTTCTGGTCAAAGGATCAAGCTTCCTAAGAGTCAAATTTTCTTCCTCGACACTCTTGAAGCTTTGCATCTTAAGCTTGCTAGAATCCTATCTTGCAATAGAGGTGAACTCCTGTCTTCTTATCTGGGGCTCCCTTTGTGTGTCTCCAAGATTTTGGATTCCTTTTGGTTGGGTTTGTTGGAAAAATTCAGCAAGAAGTTAGTGGGTTGGAAAGGTGCACTCCTTAGTCAAGTGGGTAAAATTTAGCTTATTTCTTCCACTCTCCAAAATTTTCCTTTGTACGCTATGAGTCTTTTCAGGATTCTTGTAAAGTTTGAAGAAAAAATGGAACAGATAATGAGAAGGTTCCCTTGATCAGGGTTTGAGACCAAATCCAAATTTCCTCTTGTGGCTTGGGAGTCAGTGTGTAGACTGAAGAAGTGGGGGGGGGTCTTGTTATTATAAATTTAAAATCTTTTAATAAGGCTGTTTTGTCGAAAAATGTTTGGAGGCTCCTGAGTGGGGATGTTGGGTGGGCCTCTTTGGTGAGTAATAAGTATTTGTATGGATTGGAGAGACCTTGGAACTTGTTGTCTTCAGAGGAGATTCCCTCTGGTTTGTGCTTTTGGAGGAATATAATTCTTTGCAAGGACTTGATTGCTAAAGGTGTTAAGTGGTTGTTGGGAGATGGTACAAGTATTCTTTTCTAGGAATATATTTGGTGTGGTTTCAACCCTCTTATTTTTCTTCCTTGGGCCCCCTATTGTCCCCTTGTGTAAACACCTTTTTGGGCCTAAGGTGGCTGATTATTTTGAAGATGGGGAGTGGAAAAAAATTTAGGATTGGGACTTGTCTTTGAAGGTTCTAAAGGATTTATTGTGTAAGATTTGGATCCCTTCTTTTCCTAGACTAGATAGAGTCATTTGGGCCCCCTATGCTAGCAGAAATTTCTCAGTGGCCTTTTCTCTCTTGAGCTCTTTGGAAGCACCTGCCTCTTTTCCTTTCTGGGGGAGGTTATGGAATAAGAAGTTGATTCCTAAATTGAATGTCTTCTTCTAGCTACTTATGCAATGTAAATTTTTAATGCAAGACAACCTTTGTAAGAGAGGGTTTGTGATTCCTAATAGATGTGTTCTCTGTGAAGCTGATGGTGAGAGTGCTTTCCACATTCTCCTTGGGTGTGATTATTCTTTTTCTCTTTGGGGTAAATTTCTCAGACTCTGGAATATTGGTTGGGTCTTTCTAGATTCTCTTGCTAAGTTCTTTGATCAATGGACTTTCCCCTCTTCCTCTGCTATTCTTCAGTGGTTGTGGGACCTTATGGCCCTGCATATTTCTTGGGGATTATGGAAAGAAATAAATAACAGGATCTTTCATGAGTCTAACCTCAAGGTTGATATTCATTTTATCAAAATCTGACAAGTGATTCTAGAGAAATTTTCTCTTATTCATTTTGATTCTACTCGATGTGTCCTTTTTTTCTTGCCTTGTTGGCTATGAGCTCCTGGTGACTTCTAACTAGAAGATTATTTCAATTCCTATTTTGAATTCTAATTCAAGCTTAGTTTCTAGATTGAACACTAAATTGTAGCCTCCTCTCTTTGGTTGGGTCAAAGTTAACTTTGATGGGGCAGCGAAGGGGAATCCCAGGCCTGCAAGATGTGGGGGTGTTAAGAAATGATGTTGGCAGACTCCTTGGTGTGGTGGCACTCCTGTTGGGAACTCAGACCAATCACTGTGCGGAGGTGGAGGTTGCATTCATAAGTGTTAGATTTTCAATCAATAATGGTTACTCCAAATTATGGGTTAAAGGAGACTCTTTGAACATAATAAATTATTTGTGTAGCACTCATCCTCTGAGTTAGAATGTTGATCAGCTCATTAAGGATACGATAATCATGTTACAATATTGTGGAGAGACTCGCGTCTCTCACGTTTACCGAGAAGGAAACTCGTTGGCAAATTATTTTGCCAACGAGGCTATCAATTTAAATAATTTTCATTCATGGGAGGATGGATCGATCCTTCCCAAGAAAGCTAGGAGTTTATTAAGGAATGATGGTGTGGGTTGAGTTGATGTGGCATTCATGGTCTAGTACCTTCCTCCGTTTTACACGCTTTGTGGGTGTCATTTTTCTCTCTAGTCTTCAGTTGATTTTTTTACGTAAGGATTTGGTGATTCTTGTGTTGTTAGCCATGGGTGATGATAGGAGCAGAATCAAGTTGCATTCTTGTGGGGACATTCAAAGAAAGAAGAAGCTTTGGAATATTCTATGCCATGGCAATTTTATTCCATTTTTAGAGAAACTGCATAGGCATGACCCCAATGACTCAGCGCAATTTGTATCTTTCTAGCATAATCACAAGCTCAAGGTTAATGGTCTGGAAGTGGAGGTAAATGAGGATTTGGTTGCTACTGTTACTGGGATGTCGACGGTTGGTCGTAAGTTCTTCAAGGATAAAAAGAGTAATGAGGAGGCAATGGCCCAATTTTTTAAAGATGATGAGTGGAAGAAAATAGTTAAATTGAAGAGTTGGGGCTATGAGAGAAAATCCCTCAAGAAAATTTGGGCAAGCGTTTCTGAGGTGCTTATGCGTTATGTGACTCTAAAGGGGAGGTTTACAGCTATTCTTGGTCACCATATTACTCTCCTCAACCATTTTAGACATGGTTTATTTATTTCATTTCCTTTCTTTTTGTTATCATCTTTGGAGGTTTCTGTGTACGCTCATCTAAAGAATAGGAGGGCCCCTGTCCTCCATGAAGGGCTTATTTTATTGATTATGGAGCATGTTAAGTCTCTCTTCCTTGCTCCTGCCATCAAGGGAAAGGAGAATACTTTAAGTGATGTATCATCAGGCTCGAAGTCCACTTCAGATGAGGAGAAGGAATGGAATGAAGAGGATGAGGATGTATCTTCGGCGGTTGCGATGACTTCTTCAAAGAAGAGGAAGATGGGTGGTTCTAAGAGTAACAAGGCAGTTAAGTGGCTTTTGCTTTCTGAGAGTGAGGACACGAAAGTGGGCTCGGATGATTCCTCTCCCAGAACTGTGGATGTGGTTGTTGGTAAGGATGTTGTAGGTGGTGGCCTTGAGGTGGGGACATAGGATAATGCTTTGGGTTTGGTTGACAAGACGCAGAGGCTATCGAAGCATATTTCTAACCTAAAGAACAAGCCCTCGAATGTTCCAATTAAGGACCCCAATGTGTCTGGTGATGGAAAGTATTATGGTGATAAGATGGTGGCAATTGAGGATTCCCCAATGCAATATTTTCCCAGGATGGAGTAGGACAAGGATTTAAGGGGTCTGGATGAGGAGGATGCGAAGAATAAAAAAGCTAAACAGGAGCCTTTGAAGGTATATCCTCTTTCTGAGGACTTTTCTTACCTTGATGATGATGCTACCTCCATGTATGAATTGTTGGATATGGCTAGGGCTGGGGCCACTGGTACTTTTAAATTAGCTAAGTGGACTCTGTAGGAGTTCAATAAGATTAATATTAAAATTAAAGGTTCGAAGGAGAATCTAAAGTATGTTCTAAAGGGTTCAATTATGGACATTCTTATTAACATAATGGTGAACCTTGAAGGTTCCCGTCATGACTTCAAATCTCTATGTGATGAAAGGTTGGATGCTCTGGAGGCCAAGGTTTTGGGTACAAATTTTGATATAAAAAAACTAATGCAGGCATGTCATATCTTTGTGAAGAATAGTGCAGAATCCTTGGAAGTCATTTTCAGAAAGATTAGTGAGCTTAGGGAGGATTGGGTTTATTTCTTTGAGCTTATGGAGAAAGAGCACGCAGCTAAGGGAAAAGGTAAAAAGCTACTAAGGATGATGACAAAGGACCTATTGTTAGAGGGTTGGCTGATTGGAAGAGATCCTTTGATGTTGAGAAGGAGTTGCTGGATATGATCAAAAGACATAGGAACCAGTAGATTGAGGTGGTCAACACTCTGAGTAGCTTGAACTAGCACCTAGTCTTCTTCTTTGTTGCTTTTTGTTTCCTGTTGGGTGAAGGTTTCTTTTTGGTTGTTTTGTTATTTTGTGGTTGTTGGGTGCTATTGGTAGTTTATTGTCATATTTTTAGTCTAGCACCCACTCTGTTGTGTTTTTTGGTTGTTGGGTTGCTGTTGGTGGCCTTTTGAAAATCCTTTCTAGAAGCATTTTGTATCTTTTATTGTAAATGGTTTTGGGTCCCTTCAAAACCTGCTTTTCCCATATAATCAAAACAAGAAAGTAAATAACCACATGCTAAAAATCATGTAATTTTTTTTATCTTTCATATTTCTTTTATTTTAAAGGATCAACATTAAAAAGGAAACTATAATCATTACAATGCATATTTAAATTTCAAAAGAAACATTACAATAATGAAATTATGATAATATTTTATTTCACATTACATATATGAATTTCATTTAAAGCAACATGTTTACAATTACACCACTAAGTGTTATAAAATCTTCCATGTCTAGAATCCTACATCTATCTCACAAGTCTTCGTGAAGTCATGTGCAAGAGGGAGAGCATCACCCATGTGATTTTCATCCAACCACAGACCAGTGATCCCTCGCACATCTTCCATCTAGAAGTGTTGCTACCCTTCACAAAGAGTATAGATAAAGGAAACCAACAAGGTTCATAACATCAGAGTCCTAATGGTATTCCCTACATAACCCAATCAACCATTCAAATTTAGATAATCCTCTAACTATGTATGACCAATTCAACTGGATTATGAAATCTAGAACACTATGAACCGATTAAATGCAAGTAGATAATTTTTCATTACTTTGGTCAAAGTTTTAAAATAAAATACACTTCTATAGGAAATGCAGTCGTGTGTTCACACACTTCTAACTGGACTTAGAAATGATAATCATCCTATGGTTTATCACACATTTGACTCATTTGACTGATCATCTAACTTTTCATAAAGATTTAAGACCAACCATGTATTTCTTTCTATTGTCAATAAATGACTAAATTTATTGAATTACACCTTTGACAATGAACTTTTTCTTTGTGTACTCACAATTCATGGATCTTGGCTACTACCATGTGTTCATTTTTCCTTACAAATAATTCAAGAGTGTAATAATCTCTAAATTTCATCGCATAATAATTTTAACTCTTTTACAGGTTATAGTATATTTTGTCAATGATACCTTCCTACCACTAACTCATGACTATGTGCTTATCACTGAAGGGTCTTGACAACTTGTAATACAAATAAGTAAGAGTTTTTTTTTTTTCAATAAAATAAATTATTTATAATTCTTTCTGGTTTTTCTATTTTTTCTCTTTTGAATTCATTTAAGAAAATATTTTATAAGACCAATGAAGACCTACAACATGATATCTATTTCTTTTTGCAAGAATAAGCATATGTTTACAGAATCTATGACTTAAATAAAAGCTTTGAGTAAAATTTGATTACTCACTACCATAATAACTAGTCTAATCATCAAGCTTTTAATTTATATTTATAAATGTATCAAAAATAGTCTATACATGCTCATATATATATACATCTCTTTATATATGTATATATATCAATTTGATATTTATATTTATG
>VDFB02000003.1:442050351-442129270 GCA_007258455.2 Sequoia sempervirens
AAGCATTTTTGACTATTCCAACACATCTAGAAGGCTCGAGAAAGTCATATTTGGCTTTTTTTTCATCCAAATAGGAGATCATTTGACATAGTTGCAAGTAGGGGTTTGAAGCTCAGATCTACAAACAACTTTTTACTAGAGCATTTTTGGGCCAAAAAAACATTTCCATTGCGTTCAAAAGGCCCAAAAACCCCCATTCTCATATAAAATTTGTCTATTTTAGACAAATTTTATTTTTGGCAAATTTTTCTTTTGCTAGGGGGTCTTCATTGCAAGCAAAATTTAGCTTGTTTCTTAAAAAAATCATAACTTTTCACCACGGTGTCCGTTTTCTGCAAACGAGATATCATCAGAAAGATGGAGACAATAAATTTTCATATAAAGATCTATTGAGAATATTTTATTCCATTTTGTATGATATATTTTAGGTTGAAGCTGTCTTGTGCCAATTTCTTCAACATGCCATAACTTTCACCCTAGTGCTCCATTTTTTGAAAACAAAAGGAGTTGGAAAGGTCTTGAAGAGAACTACACAACCATAAATATATTTTTTCCAATTTTTTTCTCATGTTCATGTTGTATCATAATTTGTAATTTTGGTTATTTTGAGCCTATTGAGCATTGTATCTTGGAAAAGGCTTTGTAAACACACTAAATTATAAAGTGCCAACATTATAATATTTGGGGGGGGGTGATCTTTGATACTAGTGAAAAGGGTGGGAGTGTATTGATGTTCTCTTTTGGTGTTCTTTTGTGATCATTTGAGGATTGTATCATGGGTTTTTCTACTTATCCTTTTGTGATATTCTTGGATAAGGCTAATTATGAGTCTTGGAAAAAAGGCATTTTAACCCATCTCATATGGCTAAAAATTTTTCCTTACCTTATTGGACTCATGCCTAAACCCGACACATCTAATAAGAAGAATTTTTGGGGTAATATAATTGATCATGTAATAGGAATAATTGGTTGTCATGTTGATTATGGCACTCTGTTGTCTATAGATGGCATTGAATGTCCTTACACAATTTGGACCAAGATTTGGGAGATGTTTGGAGACCCTCATGTTTCTCCATTCCCAGATGATCCTGTTGCAGATTGCCTTATTCCACTTGATGATGTAGATAATATACCCTATGATGATGATACTTTACAGGAGCTTAAGTATTATGCACGTCTTGAATGTTCAGATGACACAAAGACTTCTATTGCTTCTCATCCTCAAGTTGAGATTACATCGACATCACCTATTGCAAATTCAGATTCTAGAAATGCTTTGTTAAGAGCCTCCAGTGATACATTGCAGCAGGATCAGTTGTCTTCTAGATTCAACCCATCGGGACCAATTTCTACCAGACATCTCTTGTTTATTTGTGGAGTCCCTCATTTTGGATCTAGATGAAACTATTGAGGACATATATATTCTCTTTGAGGACCACTCTTTTGTCCTTGCATCTACTATTGCTACTTTAGAGTTTAGAGTTGCTTTTTCGAAAGCTTCCAATAACTTCCTGTAGCAGAATACCTATAGTCTTCTTGATTCAGCTTGGGATGATCTCTTGACATGTATTTCAAACTTGTTTATAGAGACACATATTGCAGACTTGGGAAACACTATTGAGTGTATTCATCTTCTCTTTGATGAAGATGATTCTTCTTCAATTGTTATGAGGGAACACTTTGAACCTCTTGTTCATTCTCTACATGATCATTCCTTTCAGTTTGACATGAGTGTGGATACTTTGGATCATCATTTGGAGAAGACATCTTCAGAGGAGATACTTGAGTCTTTGAATTTTGTTCTACATTAGTCTCTAGGAGATCTTGATTTGTCATCTTCAGCAATGTGGCCTAAAATTCCTGATTTGATTGTGGTAGCTTTCAACATCAACATGGGGATACTTGAGGAGACTTTAGAGACTTCATACATTCTTCACTTTCTTCCTACATATTCCTTTCAGGACTTGGGAGATAGCGTGCATACACCTTTGGTCGTGTTTCTTCATAAGGGGAGGAACGTTGTTCAATGATTGTGGACTATCTTCTCCATCCAGTTTCAAGAATCTACCATTGGCTATCTTCAGGGGGGGTTACTTAATACTTCTTTTCTTTCATCTCTCTTTTGGGGAGGAGTTTTGTCACACTGGGTTTTCTCCCTTTCTCCGATTGTGAGAGATTTTTCTGCATTGCATTTGTACATGGGTACCTAACATGGCTTAGTTTCTGGGACCCATCATCTTTTACATCTTCCTAAGCTATTCTTAAGGGGGGTGTTGGTGTAGGTTTTCATTTTCCTAGTGGGTTAATTTATTTTTCCTTAGTTCAAGGTTTTTCCTACACTTAATTAAGCTTGCTTAGGATAATAAAATGAGTTTATTATTTAATAAATAGGAGATAAGTGATGAGGTGTATCCTTCCTTGAAGGGTGGAACCACTTTCCACTTTTGGTGGGCGTCTCCACTTTTGGTGGTCCATCTCCACTTTTTGTGGTTTATTCCTATTGGGTGGATTTTCCACCTACCTTCTCTCCTATGTTCTATATAAACTCACTCCCTAGCTTGTATTTTCATCCCTTCATGCATATTTTCATTGTATCTTTTCATCTTGGAAGCTCTTAATGCAATTTTGTCATATTGACATTGCATAATCTCTCATAGTTCTGGTGTGCATTCTTTATGCTTTTCTAGTTTATGTAGCTTTGATTTTATCTTATAAAGTTCTTGGGTTATTCAATCTATTTTAGAT
The DNA here is from genome assembly GCA_007258455.2 of Sequoia sempervirens. Classification (NCBI taxonomy): domain Eukaryota; kingdom Viridiplantae; phylum Streptophyta; class Pinopsida; order Cupressales; family Cupressaceae; genus Sequoia; species Sequoia sempervirens. The sequence continues at coordinate 442,053,097 of VDFB02000003.1, forward strand.
TTCTAATAGTCTGCATTCAAATTAAGGCAAGATTTTCAAATTTGAATAGTGGGGTGGCCAAATTAATGTCAATTATGAATGAAACGACCCCATAATGCTGTGAACATGTAAGGAAAACATGCATTTTCCATTTTGGAAACACAAAAAAATAATTGGGAAGAAATCAACAAGGGTCTAGCAGTGGCGACAAGAAATCAGGAAAAAGAAAGCTAGTGAATCAACTCATCTAGAAAAGAGGGAAAAAGCTGAGGAAAGGCCACAAACAAAGGTAAAATTTATTGTTTGATGTTGTTTATGCTTGAATATTGCATTCAAAACTAATTGAAACTTTCATTTCCCTTATTGTTTTTGTCGATTTTATTCGAGTTGATGGAAAAACAATAGATGCCCATTTTCTGCAAGTGTATTTTGTTTTAGAACCAAGGCATCTCAATTTGAGATTGACCATTTTCTTGGTTTATGTTGCAAGGGCCTTATCGACCGATGTTTTCATGCACCATATATTTGCATATTCTTTCTATCGACATGGTAGTCAAACCAGGTTAACCCTTGTATGATTTATTCATTTCACCTCTTTCATTTATTTCTTGCATGTAACATTTGTTAACCATTACATGGTTAATCAGATGAATTTTGATTGCTTGAATTTATATTTTATATTAAATGATTTAAAAATTGTTATCATTTTCCTTTAAGGGAAACAATTGTTTTTCCATTGTAACCCTTTTCAATATGTTGTTCTTCTTGTCAACTAGGCCGAATAGGTATGTCACCCGAAGTGGGTGCGAAGGTTGCTAACATCATTCATAGAAGGGTGTACACACACACACACACACACACATATATATATATATATGTCGCTGCTACTTAAGCATGTTGCCTCATTCTCCTCAAATGATGGAGGAGAAATTACCTCGTTCTATTTTATCATGTGGGCATCGATCTTTAAGATCGATTACAGTATATCGTTTGTACATAAATTTAATTGTTCAACATAACGATCCCCATTTTATTTGCTTACATGTGATGCTCACATATGTTGTTTACACCAATCTGTTTTGCATGCACAAATCATTCTTAGAATGATTACTATGAATGTGTTTTATGAATCGACTGTCAAACTTTGTAAGCCAATAATCAATATTTCTTTAAGGTTTGACTAATGATAATGTTTGTGATGAAACCAAACAATCATTAAAATATTAGTCATTCCTAGAACGACAATAGCTTGAATTTATATCCATAACAATCACGCATAAATTTTTTTTGGTTCTCTCCTAACCCAAAATAGTAATATGAATATTCCAAATGTATGTGATTGAAAATGACAAGCATGCCGTTCGATCCTTTTGTTTGAAAAAAGAAAGACACTAGTACTATCTAGATAATTGCATAACTAGAATGATAGAACATTGATCGTATACATGATATATTGGGTAACCTAAAACTTTTAACGAGGCATATTGGCACAGTAACTTGTAAACTTTTACAAATAGTATTTGTTTTGATACAAACAACATTGATTTGCTACAAATAGCATTGTTTTGATACAAACAACATTTGTTTTGATATAAACAACATTTGTTTTGATATAAACAACATTTGTTTTGATACAAACAACACCAATATATGGAAAATGTTCAAACAAATCTATTCTTATTTCTTTGAAAAAGGAAAATTTACATCTTGTATTACCATCAAATGATATGACAATCTGTAGCATTATTTGAACGAAAGCAATTTGTTATAATGGTTTTTATTTTAGAATATATGCACAAATTAATAACTTAAGTCGACACATATATGTGTATGCACATAGACCTTCATCTATGTACATACACATACTTGTGACATACCTTCTTTTGTTACTTATTTAATTTATTTTTAATGAATACTGAATTATGTTGAATGCAATCATGTGATATGTGTATGAACTGAATGGATAATGTATTGAACAGTTCTATTTGAATCATCCTTCTAATTTACTTAAGTTGAGGAAATTAAGTAGATTGAATTACTTTTCTGTGGATATGTGTAAGAATATTCTCTTTGTTTAGTAGAACAAGAACACCTAAGTAGACTAGAGAACCTCAAGGTAGATGCTTCTAGAGGGTAGAAAGTTGCTAAGGAATAAATTGTGTTGTTGAAAGTTACCTTTCAGGATGGGTGCCAAAATGGAGTATAGAGAGTATAGGTTTCTGCTTTATCCAAAACCTATCTTTTGTTGTTGCAACTAAATTTTTATTCTTGGCCAAGCAATTAGCCCATTATGTATGTATGGACTTTGTGATAACACTCTCTACCATTCCTAGCATAGATCTTGCATTTTTCTAATCATAGATAGAGATGCATGTTGATGTTTGGGCACACACTAGATTCCAACTTGCAGTTTGTTCCCTTCTTAAAATTTCCATGTAGGGTCAGGTATTCTTCAAGTTGGAAGAATTCCAGGGAAGCGTAAGCTTCATGCTTGGGTGGTTAAGTGCTTCAACCATGTTCTCCTCCACTAGTGGAGGCGAGCATCAAGAGGAAACCTTGGATGTTTTCATGATTATCATGGTCTATGATGTAAAATTGTATATTCTATTGAATTTGTGGCCCAATGAGCCAAGTCAACTTGGATATTGTAATTGAAATTTGGAAATGAATACATATTATTATGACTCTTACTTTAATTAGACATGTGTTGCTATGATTGAAAATAGTTGCTTAGTTATGTCTTTTTAAAATTAAATATTCATAATGTCATTTTCAATAATATAATTAAGTAATAATTATAATGGGTTATTACAATCCACATCCCAATCTTGTTCATCATATACAGAAGGTAGACAAATAGCCAAAGGGACAATAACAAGTGTCATACTGGGAGCATCACCAAGTTCAACACGTGGTGATTCACTCTTTATAGGAGGATCATCATGGTTGTTATCATCTAAGCTCATGGAAAAGGAAAACAATAAATTTAGCTCTTTATGCACTTCTTCATCAATCTTAGCAATCTAATCATCATCATCCAAGTTAATCATAAAAGGAAGCCTAATGACAATGTCCATTGAAGTTTCATGAGTTTGTTGTGGTGAAGGTGGAGAATCATCATGCTATGTTTGAGTTAAATTTTTATCTTGAATTTCTATTTTATTCTCTTCATTTAACTTATGAGCAATAGCACGACATCTACATCTATGCTCTTTATCATTTCTATTTATTCTTGCATGATTTTCAAGTTGTGATTGTGTAGGAGCGGGTTTGTTAGCCATAGGTTTCTTTTCTTCCCACTAGGGAGGAACAAAAGGAACCATGGAAGGTTGTTCAACCACTTTCTCTTTATCTTTATAAACTTGTTTGATATTAGGAGGCACAATGAGATTTACATGGTTATCTCTTGGTCTTTTATAGGAAATAGGTGGAGGATCTTTCATGGGTTGATCTTGGTTGCTTGGAAGGGATTTTGGTTCAATCATGGTTTCATCTATGATAGGAGGCTCAATCATGGGTTGAGGCATGTTGCTAAGGGATAATTTTGCTATGCACTTTACCTTGAACTTTTGTTAATATTTGAAAAAGAAGTCCTCATGATGCTTAATAGGTTCCATAGGTTTGGGCCAAAAGAAATCCAATGAGAAATTTCCATGGGAAGACACATGATTAATGCCACTATGATGCACAATAAAGATGCCATTGCTAAATGGAAACTTTAAGCATTTATGCACTATCGATGGGATGAAATCCATGGAGCATAGACATGGATAACCAAGCTTCACATGGAATTAGTCCAACGATGGGATGATAGAGAATGATACATTCAATTTTTTCGGTCCCACTTTTAAAGGAAGAGTGATCAAACCTATTGTAGGGCAAGAAAAATCATTGTGTTTTGATCCATGCTTTCAGTTGTTCATAAGAGACTTGAAAAAGTTCATGCAAAAATAAGAATTAATTAGTGATCTCATTCTCTACACACACAAGATCAATTAATATCCAATTAGTAGGCTTGTCATTGATTCTTATAGTGATGTAAAGAGGACCATTAGGTGCGTGTTTGATTATGTCATTTTGTGAGAAAGGAATTTCAAGAAAGATTTTGGTTTGGTCCTTACAAGGTTGAACGCTAATGAAGTTGACTAGCTTATCATATCCATTATCATTCATGTTATCATCAGTCATGTAAACATTCATCACATCATTCTTGGCATCATTAGATTTTACAAAAGAGATGTTATGATTTGGCATGGGATTAATAAAAAAAATGCAATTTTTTTGTTGGGTGGGGCAATATACTTGTTTCCTTCATCATTAACACCACCAATCTGGATGTGATTAGAATCAATGAGGTCTTGCACAATATATTTAAGATGCTTACAATGTTATGTATCATGTCCATTTTTTCAATGATAATGGAAAAATGTATGAGTTAGAGTTTGGAGTTAAGGGCTTAGTGGTATCAATGGCTCCAATGGGAGGTAAGGTAGCTAAGTTCTTACTCATAGGTTACAACATGATGGAATTGAGGGTATCGGGTAATGGCGTAAACTGTCTACTCCTTTCCCTGAATTGATATGGATTTTTTGTTTTTATTGAAACTACTTGAGAGTCAACATGTTGACTTGTTTGGGGTGGATTTATCTGTAAAAATATCTTATTTTGTTTCTTGAATGGTTGGAAATTGATATGGGGCATAAATTTGGATTTCTCAAGATGGTTAGAAGGAATTTTTTCTTCATGATGAATAGCAAAATTATGATAGTCACGAAGAGTCGTGCACATATGTGTAAAGGAGGGAAATTCCATCATACCAAGCTTGTATTGAATTTTGTTTTACAATTTTTTAATGAACATTTTTTTGAAGATTAGCATTAGGAATCTTAATATTGATTCGTGGGTAAAGTAATTGTTATCGTGCTATAAAATCAGTGATCTTTTCATCATCCTTTTGTTTACACTTCATTAAATCAGCTAAGGTCATCTTGGGACCAATGTGCACTTGGAAATGGTTGAGAAATGCATCAAAAAGGTCATTGAATGAACTAATTTAGTTATTCGGTAAAGAGAAAAACCATTCCAAGGTTGTATCTTTCAAAGACCTAGGGAAAAGCTTAGCCAAGAGCTTGTCTTAAAAAATGAAGTCACTACATAAGGTTGTGTATGTCAAGAAATGGTTACTAGGGTCTCCTTTACAACCATATTTCTCAAATCTAGGAATCTCTATGCCTTGTGGCATTTGTGCTCTCAATATCTCTAAGGATAATGGGTTTCTTTTGACATATTGTGAAGTTTAGCCATTTTGATTTTGGTTTAATGTGGAAATTTTTTGTTGGAGGGATGAAACATTTTGCAAGAGTTAGTTAAGGACATAATCATTGGTTGTGTTGTGATATGGAGGTGAATAAGGTGGAGGTGTATATGTATTTTGAGGACAAGTGAATTGTAAGTTTGTGAGGGGAGATGGATTAGGAGATATGAGATTTGAATGCACAAAGATAAATGGATTCCCAGTGGTAATACCTAAGGTTGTATTGACATTTCTAGTGGGTTTCCTTGTTGTAACAGTTGGATGGGTGTATGTAGGAATAGAGGCCACAGTTGTAGGAGAAATTAGATTTCCACCTTAACTTTGAGTGTATCCCAAAGTTTAACACAACTAGCCATAGTACCTAAACATGATTATCAATTATATGAGCTGGGCTATGCACAATTTATATTCCTTGTTCATTATCAAGAATTTTCCTCATGTTATCTATGATAGGAACCGCAATACCAACAATGTATTCAACACTCACAAAGTTTTGTAGTTTTTCTAAGGCTTCATCCATTTTTTTAGTTTCTCTTAAGGGACATTAGCAACCATTATGTCAACATCAATCACATTGGCTGTAGGTAATGTGGTCATGGGAAATGTGGTATCAAAGCTATGGTCCATAATGGGTTGACTAGTATCAACACTATGAGTGAAAGAGTAGGAAAAACTCAAGATCCATGGTGGATGTATTGGCATGGGATGGCATGAGTTTTGAACTATGTATCACTAAAGTATTAGCAATAGGACACTAGATTGTGAAGCTCATACAAGTTTCACCAAACCTAAGTGCACCCAAAATGGAGAAAGGGCACTATGCAAATGCAATGAACATGCAAAAGTATGAATCACAATGCAAGTATGTAAAAAGATTTTTTTAATTTTCAAATTTCAAACAAGATAATTTATTGATTATGCTATGCAAAAACCTAAAAATATTGTCTTTTACTGCCAATTTTGATTTCAAACAATGCACTTGATTTGACCAATTGAATTTAATGCAAGAAAGTACAATTTTTTTTTGAAATTGAAACACAAATTTAACAAAAAAATAGAACAAAGCAAATAAATATAAAATAATGCCAAAAAAATTGAAACAACACCTGTACAAGGACTTATTCCCTAATGGGTCCTAGGTGAAGGTTCTGAAAAATGAAAGTTTGAATTTTTGAGTTAATGTTTGAATTCCTAGTTTCAGGTTGCAAATTGTGGTTTGAATGATAAAATTTTCCATATTTAGGTGTCCTAATGTAAATGAAATTAGTGATAAATGATGAAAAAAGTGATGCTTTTTGAAATGCAATTTTGACTCAATTTTCTAATGTGAATGACTGAAAATACACTAATATGCAAGTACTATGCAAAATCAATGTAATATGCATGCAATTTTTTGGATTTTTTAGATTTTAAACAATGCCAAATGAAAATTTAAAACCCTCAATGAGATGAAAGATAATGAAATTTTAACAACCCTAAATTAAATACAAACTAATGCAATTCCTAGATATAGGGTTTTAATGAACTCCAATTTCAGAAATTAAGATGTACAATGTCAGGTTCACCAAAATGAAACATAGAAAAATAGGTTAGTGTAAGATGGGGTGATTGAATATGTGATGCACCTATATTTCTATTTTTATTAGGAAAAAGAGATTCCCAAAGGTAAGATTGAATTTCAACCCTTAGGTGAGTCAACCTTAATGGAGATCTTGTTATTTTCCTTATGATTGAGGACATGGTAAAATCTACCTGAACAACACTTTGGGGAGAAAAGCTAAAAATAGTAAATGGACAAAATTATGTAATGTGAAACTTAATCATCAATTTAAAGCATAAAGCAATTGAAAATAGTAAAATTCTGGCAGATCTGAGAAGGGTAAGTTGATGTGTACTAGTCACCAAAATTTGTTGTGTGTCCTCCTGGGACAAATTCGCCCTAGGGTGAATGAGTCCTGCTATAGGGATCCAAAATATGATTTCACAGTCCTTTGCTCTTGGATTTACAATCTTTATTTATCTGGATCTCATTGTTATAAAGTTGGGATTAAATTTTGTAAGATTTTGTGTCTTGACAACTTTGATGACAACTTTGACAACTTTCCAAAATTGCACTTTTGATCAATCTTCAATCCTTCTTCACTTGCAAATTTGCATATACAAAGAGAGGGATTTTTGTTTTTGTTTTTGGTGAATGAGGGTTTTCCTTGGTCAAACCCCTTTTTGGTACCTAAACCTTGAAATGAAATAAAACATGAATGGAAGGAATGATGAATGAACAATCCTATGTTGCAACTCACCAAACCATTGAATGGAGATCCTTAGAGGACTGAAGTCTAACACATCTATCCAAGGTCTTGATCTTGTATGAAATGGCTTGATTGGATGTTGATCTTGATGCTTGAATTTTGACTTGAATACTTGAAACCTACATCACAATGTTAGCTCCAAAATCATGCATAGACTAAAATAACTTTGACATGATGCTTGAGATCTTGAATGTTGTTGTAGAAGGCTGATAAATCTACTCTTGAATGCTCTTGATAGTAATATTTTCCTTAGGAATGATCTCTTTCTTGCTCTAGGATTTGAATTGATAAAAAAGACCTTGTATTTATAGTTAATTCTCTAATTTCCTGACAATTAAACATTAAAGGCCAACAATTGCAATTTGAATTTGAATCATAAAAATGCCACAAAAAACATATTAAAATTGGAGATCCTCAACTTAAGGAGGACCCATTCACCCTTGGGTGAATGGGTCCTAGGACCTAAATCCAGGACATACAATTTCCAAGGCAATTTAATTATTGTTTGTAATTGTTTAATACAAGTTTCCCTTTTGAAAATAAGGATTAATTAGGATTTTAAAATCTATAATTGGGCCAATTAGAGGCTTAATTAATTCCAATTAAATTAAGGGACCCAGACATATAGTGAAAATGTAGAGTACATTTTTCTACACTCCACTATTTTATGTGGATTGACTAACTTTGAATTTTTGAAAATGATGCAATGCAAAACAATAAAGGAAATATGGGAAAAATTGCATACCATCTATGAAGGTGATGGAAAAGTAAAAGAGGAAAAGCTGCAAACTCATAGATCTCATTTTGAAATCCTGAAGATAAAAGAAGATGAAAATATTGCCACATTCCTGCTTCAGGTTGATGAAGTTGTCAACTCTATCTGAGGTATTAGTGAGGAATTGAGTGAAAAGAATGTTATGAAAAAGGTACTCAAATATCTTCCTAGAAGGTTTGATTCTAAAGTATTTGTATTTGAAGAAGCTAAGGATTTGAATGTTTTGAAAATGACTAAATTGCATGGAATTCTAACTGCTTTTGAAATGAGATTTAAAAGTGAGGATTCTATAAGGAAAGAGGCAACATTTAGAGTATCTAAGAAGAAAGTTGATCAAGATTTTGATATTGGATCAGATCTAGAGGAAGCCAATATTTTAAAAAAGCTACAATGAGGTTCTGGTAAGTATAAAGGAAAGTTACCTTTTAAGTGTTTTAATTGCAATGAAATAGGGTATTTTATGGCTAACTATCCCCATAAGGATTCTAACAATGTTGAGAAAAAGTGTGGAAATAAATCATTTTAGATAAGGAATAAATTTAACAGGAAACAAAAGAGTTTCTACACAAATAAGGAAGACTACTCTACTGATGAAGAAGATGAAGATATCTCTGGAGATTAAAAAGAAAAAGTTGTATTCATGGTGTAATGGACTGAATTTACACCCCTTGGAAAATTCCCCATTTACATCACCCTTTCCTTTGAAAATAAAACCCGATGATGCAATTTCCACATCAACCACCTTTCCTTGTCCACTCAACAGTTCGTTTTCATGTTGGTGGAGGAATTTTGTTAGGGATGCACATGTGCCACGCTGCCATCCTAACAGGATTACTGCCTCTAAAATCCGCAGAGGTGTTATGTTTTTCCATTGGTGGTGAAGTGTAATGTCTCTGCCTCCCTTGACCAAAACCAAATAGCCCTTTTCTCTCCTTCTTCCCATTCAAATTGCCTAACTCTTCATTCTACCAAACTTCTTCACTCTCTCTTGGTTTTTTACTGAATTCTTGATGCTCTATTGATCAACTACACACTTTCAAGCTTCACCATCACTCCATTGTAGCTGCAAGCTCTAGATTCTTGGAACCTTCACTCTATTTGTTGTGACACCATTATTATTGGAGAACTTGCAAGCTCACTCCTTCCTCTACTTTCCTTGAGAGAACATAGCTGTGAAGGTGATATCTTCCATTTTCCATTGCATTTACATCATTATGTTCATGTAGTAGCATATTGTTGTTTGTGTTATTGCTTGGCACCTCTATTTCCATACATTTATTTATCATTTTATACAATCGTTGCTATTTGGCTGTCTGTGGAGGTGGAAACACCAAAGAGGGGGACTGACTGAGGTAGTCCTCTAAAATCAGCCCCAACATTTTCTTTGGTCTTGTGTGTGTAGGTGCTTCTCGGTAGAAGTTGTTCGAAGAATCATGTTGCAAGGAGTTCGGTACCATTTTCTCACTTCCTTTATCAATTCGAGCATAGTTTAGTTAAAGTATTCTTCTTTTTATACTTCATTTCTATACTTTTTCTATATTATGTCATAGCACAAAAATTTACCCATCAGATTGTTAGTTGCTTTTCTAGTGTTTTGGTCTATTTTGTTGACTCTCTATCCATACAGATGCCAACACACCACTGAGACAACAACGTGCTACCCTAAAGCTCGTATCCTGCATTGTCATCCTTAGGTAGAGAGTTTTTTGATTTGCAGGTTGGACTCTGGAAATCATCTCGTTTGACCCTTTGAAACATTCGAGTTTGTAGAAGGACAACAACAACCAAATTGCTCTTCATTTTCAACCTTGGCATTTTAACCCTTTTGAATCACATAACAAGGCTTAAGGTAGATCAAGGTAGCCTATTGCTTATGACTCTCCCATGACCTAGAGTCATGGAGTAGCCGATCCTCCTCCTCTACACATGGCTTTTGAAACTACTGAAGAAGATGCAAAAATAGATTCCAAAAATAGTGAAGATGAAGTAGATCTTGTGGAAAAATTTCATTTGCTAGAAAAGAGATTAAGAGACTGAAGAAGAGAAATAAAAGGAATCTCTAGATTTAGAGAAAGTAGAGAAGGTGATTAATGAATTGAAGACCTAGGTAGAAGAAGCAAAAATGATTAAAGAAGTTATGACCAAAAAATTGTTGTCAAGAGACAAGGATTGTGAGAAGCTTTAAGAAAAAATTGTGTCAATAAGAAAAGAGCTTGAAAAGGTGAATCAAAAACTACAAATGATGTTTGGAAAGAGTATTGATACTCTAGATCAAATAGTGGGATGTAAGAGATCACATGTCAAAATGGAAATTGGTTTCGATGATCAGAAGAATAAGGTGACAAAACATTTAGTAAAGCCTTCTTATGCAAGTTCAAAATTGATTGGTTCTGAAAGTACAAAGTCTGAAAGACTTATTGCAAGTGATGAAAGCAAGACACTAAATGATGGATTTATTCAAGTTCAGAAGAAGAGAAGAAGATCTAGAAGACATGGATACAATACCAGGTTTAATTATTCTTTTTTCATTTATTATTTAATTGCAATATTTTGGTCATAAGGCTGCGGATTGTAGAAAAGTTCTAGTAAGAAGAAATAAATTTGTCGACAATAATGATTTTTCACCTTTGTACAATTTTAATATCATTTTCTATAAATACAACAATTTTGGACACATTCCTAGGAATTTTAGAAGCAATTTTGTGAGTCCTCTATTGGAAACAACATGAAAAGGACCGGAATATAAAATTCATGAATCAAATAAAGTTTGGAAGAAGGTTCCGGAAGAGAAAAAATCAAAGAAATCAATGATTGCATAAACTACTCTACATGCTAAAAAAGAGAAGAATCTATGGATCATAGATAGTGGATGCTCAAGCCACATGATTGTAGATAAATGTAAGTTCATGAATTTCAAGAAATTTAAAGGAGGTTTTGTGACTCTCAGGAATAATTCTATTTCCAAAATCATTAGTAAATGTACTTTGAGTCTTGATGGTGGTAGGACAAAGACACGTGATGTTTTGTATGTTGAAGGAGTAAAACATAATATTTTAAGTGTAAGTTAGATGTGTTATAAAGGCTATATTCTATCCTTTAGTGTTGAAGGTTGTGAAATTAGGAAATCAAGTACCAAAGAATTGATTGTGAAAGGAAGTAGGGCAGACAGTGACATATATCATCTCAATGAGTTGAATGCACAAAATTATCTTACTGTGTAGAGATAAGAAAATTGGTTTTGGCACAAAACATCGAGACATATTAATTTTGATGAAATTGTAAAGATTAGCTTAGGAGGAATGGTCCAAGATATTCCAAAGATTAAGAAGCCTCAATCTACTAGTTGCAAACCATGTCATGAAGGAAAACAGATAAAAGCAGATTTCCTGCTAAGGAGTATTCTACATCAAAACCATTGGATTTGTATGTGGACCTATGAGGACAATGAGTCTACAAGGAGACATGCATTTCATGATGATCATTGATGATTACACTATAATTACTTGGATTACTTTTCTAAAAGAGAAGTCATAAGCATTTGAGAATTTTAAGGCATTCAAGGCATTAATAGAGAATGAAACTGAAAGAACAATAAAGGTTTCGAGATTAGATAGAGGTGGAGAATTCACTTCTAACAAGTGTGATCAATTATGTGAAGATCTTGAGATCTAGAGATAATTTTCTACTCCTAAGACTTTGTAGCAAAATGGAGTTGCAAAAAGGAAGAATCAGATTGTACAGGAGATGTCAAAAACAATGTTGTGTCAAGCAAATCTACCAGATATGTATTAGAGAGAAATGGTTCAAACTATGGTATATATCTTGAACATAGTTCAAATCAGAAACAAGACTTATAAAACACCATATGAGTTATGGAGAGGAAGACTGACTTCAGTCATACATCTCAAGATACTTGGAAGCAAATGCTACATCAAAAGGGATGAAGAAAATTTGGGTAAGTTTGATTCCAGATCTGATGAAGGTATTTTTCTTGCTTACTCTTTGAAAAGTAAAGTATATATATGGTATAATAAAAGACTGAAAAGGATTTTGGAAAGTGAAAATGTGAGAGTTGATGAAACAATTCAGTCTACTTGTACTACAAAAGTAAAAGATGATGAAGAACCAATCCACAGTAGTGATGATGATTCAAAAGTTGTTACAAAAACTCTAACAAAATATGTTCAAAATAATCACTCTAAAGACTAGATTATAGGAGATCAAGATAGTGGGGTTCAGACCCAAAGGAGACTTGAGAATGAAAATGAGCAATTACAATTTACATTACTATCAAAGATAGAGCCTAACTCTTATAAAGAAGAAATAAAAGAGAAAGGTTGGATAGAAGCTATGGAGGAAGAGTTGAATCAAATCAAGAAGAATGAAAATTGGGAATTGGTCCCAAGACCTAAAGGAAAGAATGTGATTGGAACTAAGGGTTTTTCAGAAAAAAAATAAATGAAGAAGGTGAAGTGATCCAGAACAAGGCTAGACTTGTGTGCAAAGGATATGCTTAGGTTGAAGGTGCATATTTTGAAGAGACATTTACTTTGGTAGCAAGACTAGAAACAATTAGGATGTTTTTGGATCTTTCAACATTCAAGAATTTCATTATATACCAAATGGATGTTAAGTTAGCATTTTTGAATGGAAAAATGGAAGAATAGGTCTACATTGAACAATTATAAGGGTTTCAATATTATGACAATCTGAATTATGTGTGCAAATTGAAGAGAGTCCTTTATGGACTCAAACAAGCTCCCAAAGCTTGGTCTAGGTTGGATGGATACTTGTAGCAATAAGGGTTTTAGAGAGGAAGTGTAGATAGTAATCTATACATAAAAACAAAAGGTGATCATCTACTAATAGTTGTGGTCTATATAGATGATATCATTTTTGGTGGTAGTAGTGATGACATGTGCAAGGTGTTTCAGAAGGAAATGCAGAGTGAGTTTGAGATGTCGATGCTAGGTAAATTATCTTTATTTCTTGGGTTGTAGATTGCACAATCAAAAGAAGGCATATCTATTTCCTAGAAAAAGTACATAAAGGAGATGCTAAGTATAATCAGGGCTAAAATATTAAGGTTAGGAAAATAATCATGCAAATAAGACCCTAATCAACAATGAAGCACAAATAAGCATAAATACATAAAACATAAAACAATATTACCAAATTTTCATGCCATCATTGATTCACCTTCATTGCACTTCTCCATTTTGCTTGAATATGATAATTTCCCTCATATTTGAGTGTGCAATAATAAGCCTATGACAAGTGACTAGCAAAATATTGAAGATTGTTGTCTCACACTAGCATCATGTACTTGCATAATATGTGTAGATGATGAAAATGAAAAGGGTAAGGTATTTTATAGAAAATACAAATTTGAATGAATGGTTGAGATTGGATGTCAATAAGATGTCTTAATCAATGGCCAAGATTGAAACTTGTAGTATGAAATAGGGTTAGAGTTAAATTAGGGAAAATGATAAGGATGAAGGGTTGAGATTGAATTATGAGATAATTCAATCAAGGGCTAGGATTAAATGAGATGTCAAGAGATGAAATTTGATGTGGAAGATAAGATTGGCATAGATAAAGAGGTGATAGGAGAAATTAAATAATAAAAATTATTTAATCTAGGTGGCCAATGAATAATTAAATAATTAAAATAAATTTAATTATAGATGAATGTGACAAAGAGGTCCTTTTGAATTAAATAATGATTTAATTCAAAATTCAAGAGAGTGGACCAAATTAAATAAATAAAATTTATTTAATTTAGGAGAGAAAAAGCTAATGAATAATTAAATAATTAAAATAATTTTAACTATAGAGGAATGTGACAAAGAGGACCTTTTGAATTAAATAATGATTTAATTCAAAATTCAAGAGAGTGGACCAAATTAAATAAATAAAATTTATTTAATTTAGGAGAGAAAAAGCTAATGAATAATTAAATAATTAAAAATAATTATTTAATTATAGTGGAAAGTGGACAAAAATTAAATAAATAAAAAATTATTTAATTTTAGAAAGAAGGGGACTTAATTAGTGACGTAATTAAATAAATAAAAATTATTTAATTAATCAAGGAGGAATAAAGATAAAAATGAATTAATTAAATAATTAAAATTATTTAATTAATAGAAGACATATGACTTTGGAAAATAAAAGACGAAAGGGGGAATGATGAAGAATTTAAGAGTCGCAGGCCTAGGACAAGTTTTAGTGTCTACACTAAGTAAGTTTAGGATGGAAGAATGCAAACTGGTGGGTACACCTATAGTTATAGGATGCAAGTTGAGTAAAGATGATGAATATACTCCAACATACCAAACCTTGTACAGATCTATGATTGGTAGTTTGTTGTATGTGACAACATCTAGACCGGATATAATGCAGATAGTTGGAATGATAGCTAGATTTAGCACCTAAGGAAACTTATGTCAAAGCTATAAAGAGGATATTTAGATAGTTGAAGGCTACAATGGATTTTGGATTGTGGTATCCAAAGAGTGAAAATTTCATTCTAAATACATGCATGGATGCAGATTAGGAAAAAAACATAGATGATTAGAAAAGCACAAGTGGTGAAGATTTATTTCTTGGTGATATTTTGGTGTCCTAGTTGAGTAAGAAACAAGACTCAGTTTCTTTGTCTACAACAAAAGAGAAATACATCGTTACAGCCTCATGGTGCGCTCAAGTGTTGTGGATGAAGCAAAATCTAAAGGAGATGATGATTGAGTTTGATGAACCCATTTCTATTCTTTGTGATAACACCAATGCCATAAATATCTCAAAGAATACAATAATGCACTCAAGGAAAAAGCACATGACAATCAAGTATCACTTTTTGAGAGAGAAAATTGTATGAAATGAGGTGAAGTTGGAGTATGTTGAGACAAAGGAACAAGTGGTAGACATCTTCACAAAGCCACATCCTAAGGAAACATTTGAATTTCTCCAATAGAAGTTGGGAGTTATTGCTCCCTCCTCTTGAATCAAGAGGAAGTATAGGTTGAGGGGGAGCTTTGTATCCCTACCACAAGAAGGTTGGGTGGTCTTGTAGAATACTTTCAGAGGTAGTGAAGCATGGACTCAGGGGGAGTCTATCTGAGAAACAAGTTTTTGGATTATGTAGAATATCGAAAATGCAAAAGGGGAAGTGTTAAGCTTTTCCATTGATGTCAAAGGGGGAGAAAGTAAACTCAAAATGCTATATCTTCCAAGGGGGTAAATCAATCTAAGGGGAAGAAATATCTTCATGTGTGACTGGTAGGCTTTATGGGTGGACCAACATTTTGCTAATTTCCATCAATGAAAAAGGGGGAGATTGTTGAACAAAGGTTTTCATTGGTTGATGTCAAAGGAGATCATTGTGTCAAGGGTGTAAGGCTAAGTAGTACTTGAATTATCATTATATTCCCTTGTCATATCATTTTGAGCTGCAAAAATATATGTTTCTAATGCATGTTATATGTCAGAAGATTTGTGTGGTTGCATATCTTTTTGTGTTGGTAATTTTATTGTCATATCAATAATATCACTAAATCAAGAAACATAAATTCTGAGTGTCTATGATTTTTGTGTGCTTGCAATATCATTCTTGTATCTATTCACAGTGATAGAGGTGATCCAAAAGGCTATACTAGAATGTTTCAGCTTAGTTTTTAGGATATAGAGATTTCTTTAGCAATACAATTATGGTCCACATTTTTTTTAGAAATGGATTTTTAGCTCTATGGTTTGAAAGGAGAGTATGTCTACACATGTTCTATCATATTCTAGAGTTTTTAGAGGATATATTCAGTGTGTAGAAAGATTGAAGTGAAAAAAGGATCTTTGTGTTTGTTTGTCAACCAGTTGGTATTTGAGACCTGTGTGGCAATGGCTAGTAGCATGTGAAATTAAAATCTTGCATGTGGTGTTAAGATAGGAACCTGCTAAGGTTCTTGTGGTAGCACATGACATCATGTTCTTTTGGCAGCAACAAAATTTGATTTTGGACTGACGTGTTACATGTTTCATGTAATTTGAATTTAGGTCCACCTTATGTCATCCTAGCTATTTGTAGATCCCTTTTGAACATAGAAGAGTGTTAATGCAATGTCATGTATATATTTATCTATTGTGTAGATGCACAATTTGAAGCAAAATTACACCAATGTGAAGAAAAGTTGGCCACATGTGTAAATTGAAGAGAAGGTGGTGAGAAAAAAAGGGAAGAGTTACATTTCAGTGTGTGCACTATTATCAGAAGATCATATGTAGTGTGGAGGAGTTTCAACTATAACTCTAGCATGTGTATGAGATGTATTCAACCATATAGAAGGTTCACAAGATTTATCTCTATAATTTGGTGGGACTAGTGTTCTACCTCTTGTACTATTTTGTTGTGGATTGGTGTCTCTAGTAGGTTGGTTCCTACAAATACATTAGGGGATTGGTGTCTCCAATAGGTTGGTTCCTACTTCATGCTATAAAATTCACTTGTATATTTCTACCTTTTGAGGCTAGATTTAGACAATAGTTCTAAGAAGCTATTCTCACTGTGGTTTTTCCCATGTTGGATTTCCATGTATATCTAGTGTTCAATTGTGTGAATGTGTGCTCAATTATTGATTAGTAGTAGTGAAGATTCAAGTTGCATTATCTGATATTTTGAGTTGAAGTTAAGAGTTTTGAATTGATTAGATCTATTGATTCACCCCCCTCTCAGTAGATTGTGTGCCCTTCAATAACATTGAAGCATCTCATAGTGATGCAAATCTTGAAATCTAAATATTAGTAGCTAACTATTCCGAATTGTTTGTAGGATGGCATATGATGAATACAAATTATTTAAGTTATAGATTTATGGATTAACCATCACCTATTCTCATCTAACTGTAGAAATGTAAAATTGACCTAACACTTATTGCACACCTTAAATGAAATTTTCACATCATCGACATCATTATCATCGAATATCACTTCATTTCACTTCAAAAGCATCAAAAAACCTAATTTCCTCTATTAATTGAATAATAATACATTATTTAACTAATTCACATTTTCATCATTTTTGACCAATTAAATAAATTTCATTTATTTAATAGTCCTAATCTAACTCTGTTCCTCATGATTAATTAAATAGCATCAATTATTTAATTATGTCACTAATTCACCCTATTCCCCTGTCAATTAAACTATTATCACTTAATAGTTTAACTATGCCACTTTCCCCTAAATTTGAATAATTGAATTTAATATTCAAAACATCATCAAAAAGGTCAAATCAAACAAATACAACTTTATTTGCAAAATTCAAGCATGATTTGCACATTCAACTCAAAAAGATTAATTAATTATCCTCACCCACTTTCATGATTGAGAAAATTACGATCCCCCGATTGCTCACTTTGATTGGCTGACTGATCCATCTATTTCCTAACAAATCAATCTATTCTTCAATTCCACAGATTATTCAATCTATTTCCTCAATCCCACTGAACACTAAAAATGATTTCTTCAATCACACCAATTACATAATCAAAATGCATTGATTATTCCCATTTAAATCCTCTCAACGATTTTCAACCATTGATTAGGATATTCTACTATGCGATCTTGAGCATTCATTTCAAAACACAAAATCTATATAACAACCATCTTTCTTCTAAAAAATGATCTGAGAATCAATATTATTTGCACAAAAAAGTAATGCTAAAATCTTAATCGATATTTTGACAAAGCTTTTCACATATCTTCGATCAACACACACACGTTCTTCAAGATTTTGCACGCACAATGGAGGATTCACATTGATATGAACAACCCAACATATTCAAGAACACACTCCATTACAGGATGGTAAAGATACATTGTTATTGTTTTCTTTCAATTATGTTCTTGAATTCATTGATTTTTGTAGTTTCATTTCGTGAGTAATGGGCATGAATCATCTTTTTATTTGTTTAGATTAGTTTCTATTCACTCACTTTGATCTCATTGCATCTTCCCCGATTTATCCCTTACACATTCTAGCATGCCCGGTGGGACCATGGTTCTTAGCAGTAATCATTTTATGAGAAAATTTCAAAGTTGCAGGTTTTGGAAGCGCACTGGAAAAATTTTCACGCATAGGCTACAAGAATTTTTCACACTAGATTTCATGTTCTAGCCACATCTGACCCTTTTCTTCTACTTTTGACATTTTTTGTGCTTTTGAAAAAATAAAAGAGGCACACTTGAGTTTTTGGTTCACTTCTACTTAAAACACAAAGGCCACACTTGACTTTTTCTCTCACAATTGCTTCTAACAGGGCCGCTTCTGCATAAAGTTTTCGCTTTTCTCTTTCAAAATTTTATCCAAAATTTTCAATTCACATTTTCAATTTCTAATGCTAATGGTCATTTGATTTGGATGTTTGATAGGTGCTAACATTGTTTGTACAGGATTTTGTAGAAGCATGGCATATTTTTATTCAAGAAATGACCAACACATTTTTTTGCAAATAAGGTGAACGGTCGAAGCTTTAACTTTTTCAAAGCTTTCATAGTTAGAAAATTTTGATTTGGTGCAATAAAAGGAACCTCACAAATGAACATTTCAATTTGGTTCTCTAAAACAAACTTTTTCAAAGCTTTCATAGTTAGAAAACTTCAATTTGGTGCAATAAAAAGAACCCCATAAATGAACATTTCAATTTGGTGCTCTAAAATGAACTTTTTCAAAGCATTGTTAGAAAACTTCGAGTTGGTGCAATAAAAAGAACCCCAAAAATGAACATTTCAATTTGGTGCTCTAAATTTTTTTTTTCAAAACTTTCATAGTTAGGAAACTTCAATTTGGTGCAATAAAAAGAACCCCACAAATGAACACTTCAATTTTGGTGCATCTAAAATGAACTTTTCCCAAAGATTTCATAGTTTAGGAAAATTTTGAATTTGGTGCTCTAAAAATGAACTTTTCCAAAAGCTTTCATAGTTTAGGAGCACACTTCAATTTTGGTGCTTACTAAAATGAACGACCAAACACTTTTGTTTTGTTGACAAACACACAATTTTCTTTTGTTGACCATTAAGAAAAGGCTTTAGAAAAACATTTTGTTGGTGCTTAAAAATGAACAAATCAAATTCTTGTCTTGCACATTGCTATCCTTTTATTTGAAATCCAAAATATTTTGTTTTGGTACACTCAAAAAGAGCAAAAAAATTGCTATCTTGTACACATTTTTATTTTTATTTTACTTTAATTTAATTTAATTTCTTTATTTTTTCATTTTATTGAACTTAAAAAGAACATTGTGATGAAGTGTATATTGTGTATTTCATGTTTGGCAAACTAAGTGTCTATCCTCTCCCCTCGTGCTTTTCGGCGATCTTGGGTGATGAAAAGCATCTTGAGTTTCACACCTTTTGTTTACATTTCAAAGAATACCTTTAGAGGGATTGCCTCCCAACTTGTGAGAGGGAACAACCCAAGTGGTACTTTTATTTTAGTCCATTATATAAATAACTGTGGGTGTGAGGACAGCTTATCACCCACCTGGTGCAGATGTTCTATATCGATGAAAGTATCCCCTAGTATATGTGAGATATATAAAAACCCGTAAGGGCTGGGAGACCTCTTAATTGAGTGAATTGTCACATGTATAGACACTAGTTATCCTAAAACATGACTAAGAACCAATGTTGTAGAACCTACCCTTTTTAGCCAAAACATTCTCTAAAGTTGTGCATCAGAACTTTGATTTTGAGAAGTTACTTACCAAGTCTGACTTATGGTTGAGCTTAAAACACTCTCTATTCATTGCATGTAAAATCATCCCTTCGGGGCATGAGGTAATCCCATCTAGGAGGAAGTGTCTATCCCTATGGTGTATATTGTCTTCAAAAAATTTCCAAATCTATTTGATTACTTTGAAACATCAAACATCATGCCTGAATTAAAATGAACACATCAAAACAAGCATTTAACGTGGTTCTAAAACATCAAACCCTTTGAATTTAATAAATTTAATATAAATACTTTGAAAAGAGCCCTATGTTTGTACTCCCTAAAAGATATCTTAAATAAATTTCTTTGAATGTTTCCAAATGTTTAGGCTCACATTTCAAGTTGCATTAAGAATGAAGTAAACCTTGGAAACTATAGCTTTTAGCATTTCGACTTCCATGAACATCGAGCTTTTGTGGAAAGAAGAATGCTTAAAGTTATAGATATTGTTAGGGTCACATAAGTTTTGATTGCTATGTTGTGATATCACTTGCCAAAATCTCAAACCAAATCAAACAAAACCTTCAAAACTGCAAATTTATCCAATGCTGCTACAAAAACTCATAAACTGGAAAACAAATCTATATAGAATACCACTTTCGTTGTTGTTTCTACCACACTTGCCAAAAATATATCACTTTTTATCTCTATTTATGATGGTTATTGGTAAAAATCTACCACTTTTGACAATTGAGCGCACTTGCTATAAAATTGGCCACACTTGACCTTTTTGTGCTACAATTGACAAAATTTTCTGGCCGTAGTTGACTACAAATCTGCCACCTTTGACCAAAAAGCTCACTTTTGACTGTGCAATTCACTAATTTAAAAAAAATACACACAAAGGCCACACTTGAAAAATCTCACCATATTTTCTTTTCTAAACTGAGTGCACTTGACCATAATCTGGCCATAGTTGACTTTTTCAGCCACTTTTGCTTCAAAACTATCACTTTTTCTCTATTTCCTGGTAAAAATTAGAAAACCAATCCAACAATGGTTACAAATCCTTTGAGACCAAAACAATTAGACCCCTAAGATGCGTCATAAATCAATCTGTCATCCATTATCAAAATTCAACACCTCATCCTACATTAGGAAATCAAAATCAAAACAAACAAACTTAGATCATTCCTTCACTCACACTTCTAAGATATCAACATTTGCTTGAACCTCAAGGCTAGTTCAAGTAAATTTCCCTCAACGTATCCTCTAGAAGAAGAAGTGAAATATCGATCCAAGCCTTTCAGCATTTTGAGTTCCAAGAATAGTGTCATTCCAAAACATCACTCAAACCTTAGGGTCTTGAGAATCACAATAACCATAACAAAACACCAACATTTTCATCATTTCACCTTATGACCATTTGGCATATGATTGCTCTAGTTCAACAATCGAACCTCACACCAACTATTATACAACCAAACTTTGAGCTGATTGAAGGAGAACAAACAAACATAATTAGTAGTTTGAGGAGCTTCATATTCAAGAAAAAGGAAACACAAGCCATTGGAGAAACACAACAAACATCCTAGTAAAACAAGAGTGAAAAGATGATCTTGCGGCTGGAAGGACCGTACTACCACCTCCTGCATGGCAATAAGTATCCTCTTTTCAAAAATAGAAAATCCTAAAAACAAAACACAATTTCATTTCCTTAAAATAGAAAATCCAAAAGAAAAAAAACGCATGATTGAACCCCACATATGTGCTTGTCTCCATGATTTCTTGCAAGACCAAAGTCATTAAACAAAGATCCACATTCTGCCTTCTCAAAAATAGGCATCATAGTTCAAGGTCTATCAAGAGGCACATCTTGAAGACTTACCACAACCAGGACATCTTGCTAAGAAATTTTTATACTCGCCCTTTAAGGAACAAACCAAACTTGCATATCCAATTTGAGCTTACCAATTAAATTATTGAGTTCTTAGGGTTATATCACTTTAGAGTTCATATTACCACCTCTTGCGTGGAAATGGACACCATCCTTCAAAAATAGAAAATCCCAAAAACAAATGCAATTTCATTTCCTCAAAAATAGAAAATCCCAAACAAAGAGCATTCTTTCATTCCATAGTTAGAAGTCATCAAACGTTCACAAAATCTTGGCACTTTTTTATGACATTTATAAGATAACAACATAGAAAGAACATGGAAGCAAACAAAAGCAATGCTAGCATACCCCCAACAAATATCACAAATGATGAAAGTGGCCCATGGGGCTATAGGCCAAGTGACCTTGGAACACCTCAAAAGAGACCCACGTTCAGAGCAACGAAAAAACAATCACCTAGTGAGGAAGAGGTAATCCATAGACAACAAGAAGCTATGGATAGAGAAAAACAAAATGCCAAGGATTTGGTCATAGAGGAGGTGGAAAGTGAAGAAGAAATAAATGATGAATTATTTCAACATTCTAACAATCCCAAGGTGCTCAAACTAATGGGCAAACTCCTAAGAAAGGATCCAAACACTTAATTTTTCAAGTTAGCATAGAGTGGGGCTAAATTTCCTATAGACTTCAATGTAGAAGGTCTCAAAGATCCTCACCTCATTCCCTTAGGAGATAACTCAGTTGTGAGAGAAATACCCAAACCATTAGATATTCCAAACATGCCACTAGTCTTCTTGAAAGGCAATAATCAACCAATGGGAAACCCTTTGTATAGAAAACCATCCCAAATCAAACAAGTGGTGGTGGCTCAATAATATTAGGGAGGTTCATCTCAATAAATGCCCCTAAACACTTCATATATTGACCCTGCCAAAATGTACCAAATCAACAAGGGAAATTCTCACAACAGTACCATCAACAAGGAGGGTCCTATGGACCCCTTCCCAATCAATAGTACCAACAACAAGGTGTGCCACAAGGTACCCTTTCCAATCAACAAGGTGGGCCACATGGTCTCCTTCCCAATCAACAATACCAACAACAAGGTGTGTTATAGGGAACCCTTTCCAATCAACAAGGTGGGCCACATGGTCCCCTTCCCAATCAACAGTACCAACAACAAGGTGTGCTGCATGGTACCCTTCCCAATTCATCCCATCAACAAGGTGTACCACTAATGCACTATCAAGGTAACCTTCAAAACAATTCTCTCCAATAACAAGGTGTACCACAAGGTACCCTTCCTAATTCGTCCCATCAACAAGGTGTCCTACCAATGCACTATCAGGGTAACCTTCAAAATAGTTCGCTCCAACAATAAGGTGTGCCATAGGGTACCCTTGCTAATTTATCCCATCAACAAGGTGTCCTTCTAATGCATCATTAGGGTAACCTTCAATATAGTTTGTCCCAACCACAATGTGTACCACCAACGCACTATCAAGGAACCCCTCCACAACAAAAATGAGCTAACCCTCCTTCCATTCAACAAGGAGGTAACCCTCCTTACATTCAACAAGGGACTAACCCTCCTTATATTCAACAAGGAGCTAACTCTCCTTACATTCAACAAGGAGCTAACCCCCCTTACAGTCAACAAGGAGCTAAACCCCCCTTACATTCAATGAGGAGATAACCCTCCTTACATTCAACAAGGACCTAACCCTCCTTTTACACAACAAGGACCTAACCCTCCTTTCACACAACAATGATTTAACAACAAGGACCTAACCTTCCTTTCACCCAACATGGTTACCATGGTATCGTACCTCTACAATACCCAACCTATGACCAAAGCATGGTAGGACAACAAGGTTACTACACATAGGATCCACAAAAAAATGTACCACAAAGAGAGGTAGACATGCAACTACAAGCCATAAATTAAAAGACATCAGACATGCAAATAGGAAAACTAAAGAAGACTTACACCCTTCAGGATATATGTCCATTTCCTTTTGATAATTCAATTACTATTCTTCCTTTTCCAAAAAACTTTGAAATACTGGAAATTTTGACAAGTACAAAGGAAAAGGAGATCCAGTAGAACACATACAATATTTCTCAGTATCAAGCATGGAAGTCCAAAACAACAATTATTACCTAATGAGGCTCTTTCCATGTAGCCTTGCTAGGCATGCTATGGAGTGGTTCTCCCATCTACCACCAGGAATTAAAAGTTTTGATGAGCTGACTACCAAATTCATAAGCCACTTCTCATTCAATATAGAACATGATGTCACCATCACAAATTTATACAAAAATAAAAAAATCCAAGGAGAATCCTTTACATCCTACCTACAATGATGGATACATAAGGCTAGTCGATGCAAATGGCCTATTCCTGACAAGGAATTGGTAGAAATATTTGTTTCCAATGTCCAACTACTAGAAGTCAACTACCAACCACCATGCTATGTCCTGCAAAATTTGAAGAGACCATTAAGAAGGGACTACACATAGAAAGGGCTCTTTTAGCAAGGGGAGTGATTAAGCTAAACAACCCGAAAGATAATTCCTCTAATTTGAATGAGAAAAAAAAGACTTGTGCCAAGAACAAAAACATCACCAATGATGGGTAGTTGATGCTAGAATTGTGTGGAATGTACAAAATCCTAACACACCACAAAACAAACCTCAAGTGGAACAAACAAGCTATGCTCCTAATAATGCACAAAACAATCAACTTACCTATCCCCAAAGCAATCAAGTAGTCAACCAACAGACATATTAGGGAGGGTAATAGAGGCAATACGATCAACTAAGAAGGAATTTCACCGTATTAGGAGAGCCACTTGAGATAGTTATGCATAAAATAGTGCAACAAAACCTCATTAAGATCAATGATCTCCTAAACTATGAGGATCCAAGTTTCAAAACACCATGGTACAATGAGAAGGATTTATGCCAGTTCCACAAATAAAAGGACATACAACAAACAACTACATGAGACTCAAGCACATAATATAAGACTTGATCGAAAAAGGAGAAGTGGATGTCAAACATCGTCTTGGAAATAAAGACATCTAGATACACACAAATCCAATTCTGAACCATGCTAAAAAGAATGACAAAGGAAAGGACCAAGACTATCACAATGCTAATTACACTTATGGTGACACAATTCTAGGTACCCTCTCTCATGGAGATGAAACTAGGGTAAATGTAGTGACTATATGAGGTAGGGACACTAAATGTAATGTAACTACTTGTCAAGGGAGAGTTACAATACAAGGAGCCCCACCTAAGCCCGCAACTAAGTTATCAAATGAATATAGTATTGTGGAATAGTTGAAGAAGACTCCCACCTTGATCTCAATCTTAGAACTACTAAAATTATCACCCACACATATTGAGATACTAAAAAAGGAATTAGAAGCATTGGTTCCTAAAGACCTTAATCTCGATCAGTTCCAAGCCATGGTTGGAAAAATCATGACCAATCACCATTTAGTCTTTTCTGAGAAATACCTTCCACATAAGTCATTCCACAACCAAGTTCTCTACATAGAGGTTGGTGTCCACAAAAACATGGTCAAGAGAGTGTTGATAGTTAATGATACAGGTCTAAACATTTGTACCTTGAAATTTGTGAAACAATTGGGGTATTTTGATGATGTGATAGACAAAGGAAAGAGCTTTAATATAAGGGCCTATAATGATCTTGAAAGGAATTCAGAAGGGACAGTCAGGCTATTAGTGCAGATAGGACTAGCTATCACAAAAACCACATGTCAAGTACTTGACCTTGAGTTACCATACAAAATACTTCTAATACACCCTTAGATTCACACATCGCAAGTGGTTCCTTCAACCTTTCACCATTTTTTAAAGTTTCCTCAAAAAGGAAAGGAGGTGACATTATATGCTGATCCTGAAGCATTCCACTTTTGTGCAAAATTGGAAGAGAAGGATAACAAAATCCAACTTATACCCAACAATGACATATCATTCCATTCATTCTCATATGTTGACCCTTCCACACTACCATCAACCTCAATTAAACCAACATCAAAGGAGAAACTAAAAACTGAAACCAAGGTTCAAGTACTTGGCAAGGGAAATGGAAATTATCACTTCAATCAAGCATTTTGCATTGGAATGCTTCCACCAACACCCAAGGTTTATGGAGGAACGAAGGAGATAAAATATGCTAAAATAGTGAAAATGATAGTCAAACTCACAATTTTCACCAAGTGGGGAGATATGAAGGATGAAGATATATTCAAAGAAGACTTGTCGTCTTTGATCTAAAAAGAGGACCAAAAGGAACCAAAACAACCACAAACCCTTCTAATCGATCCTAGTAGTAAGGCTACTAGTTAGCTAAACAAATGGGATATACTAGAATAGGTGGCCTTGGGCTATGCAAACAAGGAAGATAGGAGCCCATCATAGTGCAACAAAGAAAGAAAAACATGGGACTAGGTTATGATTCAAAAGATGTGGTTACTCCAAATATTAGAAAAACCTCTTTTAATAAACGGGTGCCTTCTACTAGCATTAAGACATTGGATATCTACCACCTTATAGACAACGAATTACCTATCGAGGACTTATTTGAAAAATTTAGTATTGGTATAGTCCCTATCCAACTTATCAAAACCATTCCCAATGACTATTATTATTCCAGAACAGACTCGAATGAGTATGAATGGGATTCCCCTTCTTTTATCACTTCTAGTGATGATGACCTAGACACCCAATGGGAGAATGATACCAGAGCCATACTAACCATCTCAATAGCTTCTATAAGTTTTGTATACAACGATGATAGCCTACCCCTCTAATACCCATAGTTGATAGATTGGGACCAACAATAGAATACACCTATTTTGGATCAATTCCAAAATGATGAAGCAATCACATAGTTTATGGGACTTCAAATTGATATACCAACAAGAGATCATAAAGCAAGGTTTGTCATGGAACTCAAACATGAAGCACATTTTAGTGGGGAGATTGTGTCCTCTAGTTGAAAAATTGAAAAGGACAATATCAAAATGAGATCCCCTAGAGAAAATAAAAATGTGTCTCTATCAAATCCTAAAAAGAAGAAAATAAAGGATGAATCTGAAGGTGAAAACCTCTCTGAGGCACCCAAAGATGGAGGATTCAATCTCCCCATATCTGAATATCAAGATAAGTCAACGCTCCTAGTGGAAGAAGAAGAATCCATTAATGTTGGTATGACAAAGAACCTAAATATCACATACCATGCAACATCACTTGATCCTGAAGAGAAAGTGAACTTCACAACGTTCATCAATGAAAAAAAGATAAACTTTGTGTGGACTTATGCAGACACACCAGGAATAGATCCAACACTAGTTGTACATCATTTGGTCGTATCTCCTGGAGCTAAACCTATCAAGATGAAACTAAGGAAAATGCATCCTCAAATAGCACTACTGGTAAAGGTAGAACTAAAGAAGTTACTAGATGTAGTTTTCATTAGATCGATTGATTATCTGGAATGGGTATCAAATCTAGTACTAGTGTCAAATCCCATTGGGGGCATAAGGATTTGTATGGACTTTCAAGACCTGAACAAAGCTTTTCTGAAGGATGAATTTCCTCTTCCAAGTATAGACATGATTGTAGATTTAACAATAGGACATGAGATGCTATCTTTAATGGATGGTTTCTTTGGGTATAATTAGATAAAAATACCCCTGATGATTAGCATGAAACAACATTTACTTGTGCCTGGGGGACCTTCTACTAGAATGTCATGCCATTCGATCTAAAAAATGTAGGACCAACCTATCAAAGAGTGATGACAATGATATTCCATGATATACTACATACAACAATGGAAGACTATGTGGATGCCATACTAGCTAAGTCCATAAAAAGAGAAGACCACTTGATCAACCTTGCAAAAGTGTTTGATGGCTAGAATAGTATAACTTGAGACTAAACCCAAAAAAGCATGTATTCAAAGTAACATCTGGAAAGCTACTAGGGTATATAGTATCAAGATGGGGTATTGAAGTAGATCCTATGAAAGTAAAATCCATACAAGAGATGCTTAGACCAAAGAAATTGAATCAACTGAGAAGTTTACAAGGGAAGCTACAATCTATCAGGTGATTCATCGTGCAATTGGTAGACAATTGCCACCCATTCACCCTTCTATTATATAAAGATGTCACATTCAAGTGGGATGGGAGATGTGATTAGGCATTCCAACAAGTTAAAGAGTACCTACTCACTCCTACAAACTTGATTCCCCCTATTCCTGACAAAGAAATGATACTCTATGTGTCTACAACACAAGTAGCGTTGGGAGCTCTCCTAGTACAACTAGATGATAATAATAAAGAAAGAGCGGTCTACTACATCAGTAAAACACTAGTGGGCTACAAGTTGAACTAATCACCCATAGAAAGAGTGTGTCTCTTAGTCATATTTATGACACAAAAGCTGAGACACTATATCTTAAACATACAAGTAAAGTTGATTTCAAAGGTAGACTTGCTAAAGTACTTATTAGCAAAAGTAGCTCTAACAAGCATAATTCTTAAATGGGTAATGATCTTGAGTGAGTTCGACATAGAGTATGTAGATAGAAGATCCATAAAAGGACAGATCATAGTAGATGAGCTAGCTGAAGCATCAATGGAAGATCACAAGCCTCTCATATTAGACTTCCCAAATGAAAGTATATTGTTGATAGAAGAAACAAACCATTGGACCTTATACTTTGACGGGTACCACACTCAACATGGATTTGGAGCAAGTATCCTATTTCTCACACCACATGGAGATAGTATACCTAAGGCATATAGAATTTCTTTCCCATGCACAAATAATATCTCAGAGTATGAAGCCCTAATCACAAAACTAAAATGGCTATTGAATGGAGGATAAAATAATTGCAGGTCTTCGACGACTCTCAACTAGTAATCAAACAAGTGAATGGTGAGTATCAAACAAAATACGACAAGTTGATGCCATATAAAAGAATGGATGATAGATTCAAGGAATATTTTGTCACCATAACATTTGAATAGATTCCCCAAATCAGCAATAGAGCAGCCGATGCAATGGCAACAATAGGTTCGCTGCTTGATATTCTACAAAATATTCCTAAGTATGAATTCTTGGTGGAGCAATTACTCATACCAGCGTTCAATATCCTAGAATCAGAACTAGTGTGTATTTTCATTGGTACTAATTCACCATGGTACCAAGACACATTCGATTACATCCAACATGGTATCATACCACTTGACCTAACATCAACCCAAAATAAGACCTTTACTTGTAGGACTTCCCGATTCACGATCCTAGGAGATACTTTATATCATTAAAGTTTAGATGGTATGTTACTTTGATGTATTAATGTAGAAGAAGCACAAAATTCCTTACAAGACGTACATGAAGGTGTTTGTGGGTCCCACTCTAGTGGACCTAACCTAGTACAAAAATTGCTAAGAATAGGGTACTATTGGCCCTCCATGGAACAAGAGTGTATTTAGTATTCTAGAAAATACCATCAATATCGGCAACATAGTTGATGAGGTAAAAATAACATCATCAATATAATGGCCTCAATATAAAAATATAAACCTTCTAGCCCAAATTACTTTGCCAATTGATTACCTTTAGGAAAAATAATTACTTTCCTTTCTATGAATAATCGTACAAACTTATTTCTTGGAGTTGATGAAATTAAACTAACTTATGTTGATTTAATGGTTTATTCTTGAGTATTTCACAGGTCAACTCCACCACCATTCACCATTCCAATCATAAGGGAAATGAATGCGGATCTCATACTTTTGAAAACCAGTGAGCGGGCGTTGGAATGCTAGGAGTACACATTTTGGCCGAGCTTTTATAATTCTGTTAGTTTTTAGTTTCAAAGAATTTATGGCTCATGCAAAGCCTCTTTAATATTGTATATCATGGGATTTTAAGTCCCTTTTAGTATGGGAAATCTGTTGAAAGACTTGATCGACTAAAAAAAAGGATTTTTGTTAGTCATTTTTCATATAAATATGTAACTGTTACAAATAATGAGAAGAAGATTATTGTTATGCTGTCAATTTGTCTTTTGAGTAAAAATTACCATATGAATATGAGTTTTCCCACCTTCCTTTGAATTACTATAAAATATGGATGCATATGTGGAATAAAGTAACAAAAAGGATTTTCCAGTGCATGTGATCTGAAGTAGCAGTAGATACACCCACGAGTTGGCCACTCAAAGGTTAGAAATAAATAGATAAGTATTTATTTCCTATTCTGCATTTTCCTTTGATAGAATAGAAGTTGCATTTGCATTTTATTTCCATTCGTAAATGTTATACTGTTAGTGTCAAGCCTGCAGGTTGTAATTGAGTTTGTAGCTTATGAGTTTAGCATTAGAATGTCTGAAGCACCTTTCTTCAGTTGATTTTTGATTAATGGTTTTATGATTAGTAGTTAGCTCGTGATTCTCTGCAGTAGATAAATGTTTCCCCATTTATTTACATGTTTTACCTCTTCAAAAATTTATGCATTCTTTAGGTTAATCATTTCCATGTTTTCTAGTTTAATGGTGATGATTTTTCAGATTCTTAGTTTTCTGTCTTTTGATTTGAGTTATTTTCCCGTTTTCTAGATAGATGATTTATTGCTTTCTAGATTAGAGGCCCTTTAGATTAGAATTTTTATTTAGTAGATTAGTGCTTAAGAGAGAATTTGAGATGTCCTCTATTGCATATAGCCGTTGGACACTTCTTGGTCGATATATTGATGTGTTTATTTAATAAAGTGTTAGGACCTAACAATAGCTTGTCACTTTTTGTCACCATTGTTAGGGATGACCTTTTTCTAGTGTTAGTAGGAGATATCTTGAATGCCTCTCTTAGGGATAGGAACAGTCCTTTGGCTTCTTTTCTGCATGGTTGGGAAATGAGGCCCCCATGGGAGATTCATACCAAAACCTCCCCAGTTGATGTACCAACAACCATTGGAGAAGAAGGAAACTCAAACCAAGAACTTACTATAGAATTGACCAAACAGGGTCAACCTAAGACTTTCCCACATACTCCGGAAAGAGAAAAAATAGTGGTCAAAGAGCATATTCTTTTGTAAACCTTTGAACCTTGTGCTACTGAGAAAATTGTGGAAGAGGATCACATTCCCTCCAACACCATGGGTGATTGAATAAATGTTGCCAACAACCACAACAATGATAACCCTCCACCACACACATTCACTTATCTTATTGATATTGATGCAAATGACAAGATGACAATGAAAAATATCTCACTAACCTTCTTACCAACCTTTCGAGGTTTGTCTACTGAGGACCCTGATCAGTTCCCATTTGGAATCAAAGTCTTATGTCAAACCTATGACTACAAGAATGATAATTATAAACTGAGCCTTTTCCCTTCCACTCTGAAAGACTCAGCTATGCACCGGTTTATGGGGTTAGCTTCTCAGTTGATAACCTCCTGGGAAGAAATGGAGACCATATTTTTGGAGAAATATAAGAGTTACTGTAGGGTGAGTGATAAAAGAGAAGAAATATTCAAAATAAGGAAAAATGCGGATGCAAGTTTAGAGTACTACCTAGATAGGTTTATCTTCTTGTCCAAACATTGTGGTGGGGAAGTTATAAGCCTTGATATTTTAAATACCTTATTTCTCAAAGGTCTCAATGATGAAGCTTGAACGAGCTTAGAATTAATGGGAAAAGGAAACGTGTCCCAACTGAGATTGGAAGAAATAACAAAATTGTGTCAGAACTTCTCCCATACTCGTGGAGGGATTAGGAAGTTAACCCCTTATGTGGTTCTAATGACATAAATAAGCTTCATGAGGAACTGGCCAAATTCAAGACTGACATTCTTATCCAACTAAACACCACCTTAGATGGCCTCTAGGCTAAAACTAGAAATCCTGAGACTTTGTCTATTTATTGCCCTAGGTGTCGAAACATACATTTTCTAAGAGAGTGTCCCTTGGAAAAAGTTGACAAGATTGACATTTATTAGGTATGTGACAAGAATCACCCCACCGATCAATGTGAACTATTAAATTCCATCAAAAATTCCAAGAAAAGAACAACTCCAGTCGAGGAAGA
The DNA here is from genome assembly GCA_007258455.2 of Sequoia sempervirens. Classification (NCBI taxonomy): domain Eukaryota; kingdom Viridiplantae; phylum Streptophyta; class Pinopsida; order Cupressales; family Cupressaceae; genus Sequoia; species Sequoia sempervirens. The sequence continues at coordinate 442,085,228 of VDFB02000003.1, forward strand.
AGGGAACGTTGTCAACAAGAGAATGGGAGGTAATTTCTCCTATAGCCAGAATTCCAATCCTAACTGGCGACCCCAACCAAATTGGAACAATAATCAATGGGCAGTGCCCTGGCCTCAGGCACCACCACCAGTACCGTCTAACTAGGGAACATATCCTTGGGGACCACCAGACTAGACAAACCAATCTTGGGGTAACCCTCAGTGGCCCAACCAGTCTCAACAACAGTGGTACCCTCAAAATTCCATTCCTTAATGTAATCAACCCCAACATTAGTTCTATTCTAGTCCTAGGAGGATTCCTACCCAACAAACTCTCTTACCACCTCCCAAGAACACTCAACAAACTAAACAAGTTAACCAACTGCCACTTCTGGTGCAACTAGTCCCTAATCCGAAAAACAATCATCTGAACACTCTGGTGTATTCCACCGAACAAGACAATGTCACCAGACTCAATGCAATACATTGTGGAAACCTACAACTGAGGTCTGGTAAAACACTTTCACAGCTGACTATCGAAGAAATCATAGATGAACTTGTCTAGAAGTCTGTTGAGGAAACAACAATAACACTCATGCCCGTAGAACAAACCCTAGACACTACACAACATGAAACTAGCCCACCATCTTTAATAGGAGCTGTTGACCTACCTCAAGAGGAGGAGGGTCAGTCTCCAACTGAATATTTGGAAAATTCCATGACTAAAGACAAAACCAAAGCCCCTTTTCGAGAGCGATTGAAACCAATCCCAGTGAAAGATGCTCTAGAAACATCACCTACAGAAACTACACTAGTATAGGAAATTAAATGATTGCAAATTGAAGTTCCCTTGTTACAGGCGATTAAAGAGATCCCTGAGTTAAACCAGTTGATTAAATAGTTATGCATCAAAACTTCAGGGAGGAAGCCAAAATGAATCAACACTAGTCATATCAATGGGTACCTAGTTTATTTGTTAGCTGGAACAATTACTGCTCCAAAATATGATGACCCAGGAAGTCTACTTATAATAGTAACAATTAATGGGGTAGCAATACCAAATGCTTTAGTGGACCTTGGAGAAACCATTAATGTAATGACTATTGATGTGATGAAAAAATTGGGCCTCGCTGATCTATGCGCCACAACTATAGTCCTACAGATGGAAAACCAATCCATAGCTATTCCCAAGGGCATCATTGAGAACGTTCTTGTTAAAGTGGATGGATGGGAATATCCAATGGATTTCTAGATAATTGAATCCATTATGCCCAAAGATAGTTATCCAATAATTTTGGGACGGCCATGGTTGGCTACGGTTGTAGCCAAAATTGACTATAGGAAAGGAGGAATGATAATCTCCCATGGAACCAATAGCAAATAGTTGTTCTTGTACCCTCCTACCAAGCTTGCTGAACATAACAAAGTATGGGTTGATGAACCAGAAAGTCCTATTGGATAGGAAAACTTGGCTTCATTAGCCATGGTAGTTATTAAACAACACGGTGAAGAATTAGAGGAAGAATTAGAGAACGACGTGGGAAGTATTGCAATAGACTCCAGCAGTGAGAAGATGTTAGACATAGGAGAAATCCTTGGACACCCAATTAACATAGATCAAGCAAAATTTGATGATGCTAAGTTTATTAGATTTCCTTTCCCTTTGATGAAATTAGTTCCAAAAACTTTCCATTTCTTTGCAGATGTTGGTAGGCTTCATAAAACTATCCCGCATAGTTGTCCACTTAACACATTGGCAAGGCCCATTCACACTATCACATCCAATTATCCTGGAGTCAAAACCATTATGTTGCTACCAGGAAAAACCTTGAACATCAATAGTTGGTTGACTAAGATGGAAGAACAAAGATTGTTTGATACCCTAGTGAATAGATCTAAAGCATTCTCCTAGGATTATAAAGATATGAGAGGAATACATCCTAGTGTGTGCACGCACCATATCTATACTAAGGATGTTCACCCTATTCGCCAACCATAATAGAGACTCAATCCTTCTCTTAAAGACATTGTTAAAAATGAGATTGAGAAACTCTTGCAGGTAGGATTTATCTACCCAATTTCTGACAGCAAGTGGGTGTCACCCTTGGTTGTAGTTCCAAAGAAGAATGGGAAGTGGAGAGTGTGTTTAGATTATAGGGAGCTTAAAAAATAAACACACAAAGATTATTTTCCCCTGCTATTTGTGGACCAAGCACTAGATAACTTGGCTGGGAGAAAATATTTTTCATTCTTGGATAGATTTAGTGGATACAACCAGATACAGGTAGGGGCGGAAGACCAGGATAAGACAACCTTTACTTTCCCTTGGGAAACATTTGTGTATAGGGTTCTTCCCTTTGGGCTATGTAATACTCCTACCACCTTTTCGAGGGCCATCCTGGCTATCTTTGCTGAGTTGGTAAATGAGTGCGTGGAAGTCTATATGGAAGATTTCATTGTATATGGTTCAACTTTCGATGAAGCTCTCACAAATCTAGACAAGGTGCTAAAGCGGTGTGAGGATCATCGGTTTTCCCTCAGTCATGAGAAATGCTTAATCATGGTGGAACAAGGGATAGTGCTAAGACATCATATTTCAGCTGAAGGGATTAAGGTTGATCCCAAGAAAATCAAAGTCATACAACTCAAGATTCTAAAGACTTAGATTGATGTCAAGAGTTTCTTAGGGCATGCTAGATACTATCAAAGATTCATAGAAAAATTTAGCAAAATCACATCTCCAATGTTTTCTCTCCTTCAAAAAAATGTTGACTTCATTTGGACACTTGAGTGTTAATTCTCATTTGAAATTATTAAAGAAAAACTCACCTTTGCACCTGTCCTTCGAGGACCTAACTGGAACTTTCCATTTCACATTTATGCCCACGCATCTGATGACACCATTGGAGCAGTTCTAGGGCAAGAAGATGAGAATGGAGGGAAATATGCTATATATTTTATTAGCAAAAATTTGACGCCAACAAAAAAGAATTAAACCACAATAGAGAAGGAATTCTTGGTTGTAGTGCACGCCATTAAGAAATTTAGACATTATGTCACTGGATACAAGGTTATAGTGCACACAAACCATGCAACCATCAAATATCCCATGAATAAACTAGTGGTAAATGCAAGGATAATTAGGTGGTTACTCCTTCTCTAGGGGTTTAATGTGACAATTGTTGACAAACTAGGGAAGTCCAACATAGTTGAAGACTTCTTATCTCAAATTAAACATGATGGCGACTGTGCTCTGGTACATGATGAATTCCCAAATGAAAATCTATTTTCCATCTTTACTAAAACTCCTTGGTTTGCTGATATTGCAAACTACTTAGCCACCTCAGAGGTACCACCTCATTTCTTGGAAAAACAAAAGAAACGCCTCGTCAGAGAAAGTGCCCCTTTTAAATGGATCAATGGAATCTTGTTTCGGTGCGGACCCGATATGGTTTTGCAACGATGTGTTAGGGTAGATGAGACCTATAGTATCCTTAGGGCCTATCACGATGACCCTTCTAGAGGGAATTATTCCACTAAAAGGATAACTCATAAGATCCTGGGAGTAGGATACTATTGGCCTTCAATGCATAAGGATATCAAGAAGTATGTTTATAGGTGCGATGAATGCCAAAGGATGGGAAGACCAATCACATCCAATGAAATGCCCCTGCAGCCTCAGGTAGTCCTTGAACCATTTGAGAAATGGGGATTGGATTTTATTGGCCCTATAGATCCCCCTTCACAAGGAAAAGATTATATTCTAGGTTGTATCGATTACCTAACTAAGTGGGAAAAAGTACAAGCACTACACGTTGCTAGGGAAGAGTAGGTAGCTGAATTTCTTTATAATAAAATCTTTCTTAGATTTGGGGCCCCAAGAACAATTGTTACAGACCAAGGCCCCCAGTTTATGTCCAAAGTCCTATTGACATTCACAAATAACTTCCAAGTAAGTCACAAAAATTCCTCACCCTACCACCCGTAGGCAAATAGACAATTCGAGGTCACGAATAGGGAATTGGAAAATATTTTGACAAAAACGGTCTCCTCGGGAAGGAAAGATTGGGCTAGGAAACTACCAAAATTTGTCTAGGCCTACAACACCACCTGGAAGTCAACCACTCGCCATAGACCCTATGAGTTAGTCTTTGGGAAGAAGCCCCTTTTTCCCATTGAATTCAAGCTCCAAACCATTAGGACGGCCATGGAATTGGGCATGGATCTTAAACGAGCTCAAATCGAGAGAGTCTTACAACTTAGTGAACTAGACGAGCTCTGTCTGGATGTCGTCCATCAAACTGAATTGATCCAACAACAACATAAGGTCTGGTATGACAAACAAATCAAAGAGAAAGAATTCCATACTGGGGATTGGGCATTGTTGTTCGATTCCAAATATAAGGACCATCAAGGGAAACTTAGGACACACCGACTTGGACCATATGAGATTTCTAAAGTGTTTTCTAATAGTTCAATCCAGTTAAAATCAATTGATGGTGGCACCCAAACTCTTCTGGTTAATGGGCATCAACTACACATTTGCCATAAACCCATTAACAAAGAAGAGTTTACAAAAATGGTAGAAACATAGGAAGAAATCCACTGCATTGACTTTGCTAAGGTAGGGTCAATATAGTGTTGAGAAAATAATAATAATAAAAAAAAAATCTATATATTTTTAAAAATTTCTTTAATTTTCTCATCAACTCCATCATTTGGACTTGGCTAAAGTTTTGTTTACATCTTGCAGGAATTCATCTTGTGGCGAGCCCAATTCTGGCGCACCCTACTATGGTGCTCCAAAATTATTGCTATGATGCTCCAAACTTATTGCTACAATGCTCCAAAACCTACAAATCTGATTGACTCCACAACCCATCCGAATCCTACATTTTGATGCATCATCCAATGGCGCTCTAGGAAATCAAGGAAAAAGTGTCACAATCTTCCTCCTTCCAGCTGTATCTTTTCAGCAATGCTCCAGAATTCTGTTGTTTCTCTTTTGGCTGCATCTTTTCAACGATGTTCCATAATTTTGATGTTTCTCTTCTAGCTGTATCTTTCAACGATGCTCTAGATTGATGATCAAATGCTCTAGAATTCTTTTCGGATGCTCCAAAAATTTTGGTTGCTACTCTGGTTGCATCTTTCGACGATGCTCCAAAATTTTTGGTTGCTGCTCTGGCTGCATCTTTCAATGATGCTCCAAAAATTTTGGTTGCTGCTCCGGTTGCATCTTTCGACGATGCTCCAGAAATTTTGGTTGTTGCCTTGGCTACATCTTTCAGCAATGCTTCAAAATCTTCAATTACGTTACTTTGTTCTGATGAAATCTTTCTAAATAATTCCAGAACTCTCTTCTCTACTTCGGTCGCATTACTCGATAATGTTCTAACTTTTTTTATAAATTTTATTTTTCAAAGTTTCTCTTATCTTTCCTAAGTTCTGTGCATGCCCATTTCTTATTGCCGCTGCAAGATCCACTCCCTTATGATCACTCTGCCATATCAAATCTTTCCACAATAAATAAGATTATTATGATACCCTATTTGTCATAATAATTTCCATCATGACTCCAACCATCCCATCCACACCATTAATATCTGCCGCCACCTTCGCCAACCATATAACTATCCAATTACGTCAGCACAGGTAAGTGACGCTTGATCTAATGAAAAGACCTAAAGTATGTGCAAATTAATTTATTAGAAGGGATAGTATTTATTTTGAATAAAGGTTAATTAATTGGCATGATCTATTCCCTTGTAATTTTGAAACTTGTGCTCCTTTACATGATTGGTGAAAGTACAACATTTGTTGTAATTCCCTATGGAGAGTTGTCATAATGATACAATAAGGTGACAAGAAAGCTGGTAATTAATTCTTTTCTCATCGAGTATATCGACACAAAACTCTCTTTGTCTGTAATTTAGAGAAGCAAGAATTTTAGGGTTCTAAAATTTTTTACCAGGAAGCAAAGGGGATGGGAGGCAATAAGAAAAAGTCTGAGCCAAATTCTTCAGTGCCATTACTGGCATTAAGCAATATAGCCGCTTTATTTGAAAGGGTTGGATGGCTAGATTTCATGAAACAATTTGAAGGGTACATAGAGCAGTTGGTAAATAAATTCATTGAGAATTTTGTAGATGGGAAGATTGTGGTGCACAGAAAGTCATTCCGGGTAAGTATGAAAGTCCTTGCTCATCTTTCTATTCTTGAAAATAAATGGATTCATTTGAATGAAAATACCCATGTCCCTTAGAAAAAGTTAATAGATTTGTTCCATAGGGAAGGGGAACCCCAATCTATACTGACCATAAGCACCAGGGGGAAAAATAAGGGAATTCATAGAATGTCTATTCCAGAACCTTGGAGGTCTACTGCAGCCTGGATTATAAAGTATTTCACTTGTGAGGGACAAATGACTATAGTAGTGGGACCCCCTTTCCACCTGCTGACTCATTTATGCCACGACATTGAGGACCCTACCCTTAGGGTAAATTTACCAGCCTTTCTCTTCCATTCAGTCACATCTATGATAGAAAAGTATAAAATTGGGATGGGGCCCCTTAAACATCATGGTTTGATACAACTAATATGTAAATATCATTTTTGTAATAAGCCAAAGAAGAAGTGGAAAAGGTTCCTACGGAAATTTGAAAACGAAGAACCAGGGAGGTCATTCGAGGAAGGGGAATCCTCTAAACAAAAGGAGCAATCTATAGAAGAACCCTCCTCAGAGGCATTAGGTGACCCTGAGTCCCAATATACCTCCATGGCTCCCAGTGGTGATGCACTAGAATCCTTGCTAGATGAATTACAAACCCCAGGACAAGAAGAGGATGTGGGAATTGTACATTCCAGAGAAGATGAGGAGCCCCCTCGAAAGAAAAAGAAACGAAGTAAAGTTATTTTTCAAATAACCCCTCCTCTACGAAGGAGTAAACGGTTATCTTTAGGGGTCAGTGAAATTGAACCCCAAGATATAGGCAGTACTTCAAAACAAAAAAAGGCCAAGACTCCAATAAAGGTGGTAGAAATTGATAGTCCACCTGATAATGAGGAAATTGAAGAGATGGGAAAGCAAGAGGAGAAACTTCCCCAGGAAGAGGACAAATAAACCCTCTCACCTGAAGAGTAGGAAGGGGAGAAAGCAAAATTGCCGCACTTAGAATAGAACGAAGATGAACCTACAGGAGGATTCTTGTCCTTCCTTGAAAAGTTGGATAGTATACCTGAATTTGTAGAAAGAGTGCCTCAGGAAACTCCTCAAACATCTTTCTCTGTGGATACTGATGAAGAAGAAGACAGACCTCATACGGATGGAGAAATTCCTTGCTCCTCCTTACTTGAAGAAACTAAAGAAGGAAGTCTTCCTGATACTGAGAATGTAGAAGAAGTAGAAGAAGTGCTTCCTAAGAGAATTGAAACAAAAAATGCACCCCATATTGATGAAAATGTGGAAGAAGTGCCTCATTCATCTCCTTTTTTATGGACATAGGGGATGAAGAATCCAATAGAATAAATGAAGAATTAGAAAAACTAAAGACATAAATTGAAGGGCTAAGGGCCATGTTGCAAAATGAGGAAGCACAGATTAATCAACAGAAAAAAGAAATGGAGGTGCACATTACTATTGTCCATAAAAGGAATAAGGAAATTGCAAAATTAACTGCTCAACTGGAGGAAAAAGACAAGCTTATTGAGCAACTGCAATTCCAAATCCAACAATGGAATCTATAGGGTAAGTAGAATCAAGATGCTTTGTATGAAAAAGAAAAAATGTATTCTAGATTTGAAAAATAATTTTATGCAATTATTCAGTGCCTTTGAAGAAGAAAATAATCAGCAGGAAACTGAGTTGAATGCCCCTGTGAGTAGAATTATGGAGCTAGAACAAAGTTTATAGGAGAGTGATACTCAACCAATTATGGAATCAAAAGGGACACAAACTGAACCTATTGTTATAGATTGGTTCAAGGTACGTATTCCCCCAATGCTTATGAAATGGCTAGAGCATTGTTACCTTTTGAAAGATGTATAATTTGAAAACAATAGGTTCAAGAGGGAGTTAGTCATGTTAAAAGAATCTTTCCATCAGGCATATAGGGGTAAGCAGGATGCCTGTGAGATTGGTGAATTGCTACTAGCCTATAGAATACCATCTAGGTTGTACTCCATGTTTCTTAATGAGTAGCTTTTGAGATGGAAATTGCAAAGAATTCACCAAAACCAGCCTCATGACCTTGATGTCAAGGAATTTGTAAAACTATTTGTTGATTCACTCCCTGAACAGTAGAATTTGTTGTGTGAATTGTTTGTTCATAATTTTCTCCTAGAAAAGTATACAAATTTATTTATTAACCTCTTTGTAGGAGAAGAAAAATTAAGATAATTCCTATCACTATGAGAAACCAAATTCACTGGAAAGACAGATTGAGAGAGTATGCTCAGGAAAAAAATACTATAGGGTTGCAAATAAGATACCCTCATAGGAAGCCTCTCTCTTTCAAGAAACAGTTTCTGGGTGTTAAAAATAAACATGAAGCATGGGTCAAATACGATAATAACCTCAGGGTGTGTCATGATTACTTTCAAGAATAGGGGCCACATTTAATAGGACCATCATAGCATGCATGTGAAGAAAGGTATACCCCTCTTCCAATGCATCTCAAAAAGAGGGAAATAATTTCACCTCTCAATATCAGATGGTCCTACGGAAGAGCAACAACTTTGATCAAAATTCTGGAGGACTTTAAGACCAATTGGATTGGTATGAGGTATAGACCTCCCTTGCATCTTTCCCCACCACCTTTAGTATACATCAACTTGGACCAAAGTGAAGATAGTTTTTCCAGATGGAAAGAAAGGGTCACTTTTCATCAAGGATTCTTGAGGAATCCAGAGATATTGGACATAGAGGAAGATGATGTGTATGATCTTAGTGCTAAATATGAGGAAAAGAATAGGAGAAATGATGGATAAGGGGCATATCAAAGAGCAAGAGGACCTGCTTAGAATTAGGAAGGGGGAAATGATGAGGTAAAAATAACCTCATCAACATAATGGCCGCAATATACAAATATAAACCTTCTAGCCCAAATTACTTTGCCAATTGATTACCTTTAGGAAAAATAATTTCTTTCCTTTATATGAATAATCATACAAACTTATTTCTTGGAGTTGATTAAATTAAACTAACTTATGCTGATTTAATGGTTTAGTCTTTAGTATTTCATAGGTCAACTCCACCACCATTCACCATTCCAGTCAAAAGGGAAATGAATGCGGATCTCATACTTTTGAAAACCAGCGAGCGGGCGCCAAAATGCTAGGAGCACACGTTTCGGCTGAGCTTTTCTAATTCTATTATTTTTTAGTTTCAAAGACTTTATGGCTCATGCGAAGCCTCTTTAATATTGTATATCATGGGATTTTAAGTCCCTTTTACTATGGGAAATCTGTTGAAAGACTTGATCGACTAAAAAATAGGATTTTTGGTAGCCGTTTTTCATATAAATATGTAACTATTACAAATAATGAGAAGAAGATTATCATTATGCTGTCAATTTGTATTTTGTGTAAAAACTACCATATGAATATGAGTTTTTCCACCTTCCTTTGGATTACTATGTAATATGGATGCATCTGTTGAATAAAGTAACATAAAGGATTTTCTAGTGCATGTGATATGAAGTAGCAGTAGATACACCCACGAGCTGGCCACTCGAGGGTTATAAATAGATAGATAAATATTTATTTCCTGTTTTGCATTTTCCTTTGATAGAATAGAAGTTTCATTTGCATTTTATTTCCATTCATATATGTTATACTGTTAGTGTCAAGCCTGTAGGTTGTAACTGAGTCCGTAGCTTCTGAGTTTAGCATTTGAATGCTCAGAGCACCTTTCTTCAGTTGATTTTTGATTAATGGTTTTATGATTAGAAATTATCTTGTGATTCTATACAGTAGATAAATGTTTCCTAATCTATTTACATGTTTTACCTCTTCAGCAATTTATGCATTCTTTAGGTTAATCATTTCCATGCTTTCTAGTTTAATGGTGATGATTTTCAGATTCTTAGTTTTCTATCTTTTGATTTGAGTTATTTTCTTGCTTTCTAGATAGGAAATTTATTGCTTTCTAGATTAGAGGCCCTTTAGATTACAATTTTTATTTAGTAGATTAGTGCTTAAGAGAGAAGTCGAGATGTCCTCTATTGCATATAGCCATTTGACACTGCCCAGTCAATATATTGATGTGTTTATTCACTAAAGTGTTAGGACCTAACGACAACCAGTCAATAGTGACCTCATTCACGCACCAACACAAGAGTTGAGACCTATCGCCACACCATGGATTTTTTTGCAATGTGGATTAGACTTGGTAGGTAATATTTCTCTTACTTCCTCTAACGGGCATAAGTTTATTATTACCACAACTGAATATTTCACTAAATGGATAGAAGAAATTCCATTGACTTATATCACCGAAAAATAGATATCAAATTTCATTTTGAATTATCTGATTTGTATGTATGAAATTCCCCAAACAATCATAACGAGCAATGGAACCCCATTCAAAAATCAAGATTTCCAAGAGCTTTATTTCAAGTTCTCTATCCAGCATAGATTCTCCACGCCCTACTACCCACAAGGAAACAGTTAGGCTGGAGCATCTAACAAAACTATTTTGAAGATACTAAAGAAGATTGTTAATGATGTTGGTCGTGATTGGAATTTGCAACTGAACCCAGCTCTATGGGCTTATCAAACCAGTATATGAACACCTACAGGTGCCATGCCTTTCTCCTTGGTCTATGGATCAGAGGTTGTCTTACCTATCAAAGTCGAAATCTCCTCATTGTGAATCTCACTAAAAGGCATGGTCAACAATGAAGAGTATTGGGTATCCATATTAAATGAGTTGGAAATACAAGACGAAAGGCATTTGATCACGTTAAACCATCTTCAAGTTTATTAGAAGTAGCTCAAATGAAGCTATGATAAAAAGATCAAAGAAAAAAACTTTTAAGTTGGTGACTTGGTACTCAAAGAGAATCAAAAGGTACAACTGAATCAAGATGTCAAAGACAAATTTGAACCCAATTGGATAGGTCCATTCAGCATCACAACAAGCTATGGTTCAAGAGCTTATCAGTTGGCTACTCCTGAAGGAGAACCCTTAGCCCAACCACTGAACAAAAACCACCTCAAGAGGTTCTATACTTGAAGCATCTTAGAACACCCTAGGAAAAGGGTAAATCCAAAAAAAAAAAAAAAAAAAGATAAAAAACCAAAAAAAAAAAAGTGCACAGAAAATAGTAAAGAGATAAAATTTTCTTTTAGTGAAAACCACTTTGTGGCACTTCTAGTATAGGTACCGTAGTGAAAACTTGACAAACATGTGCTATGTTTGAATAATACTTGCATCATTATCTATTAGCATTATCCAAGGCATACACCCATTTGTACCTCAATAAAGCATATGTCCAACCATGGCTCATTACTGTAACTTAGGTAAAAATCTAGGTTAGCATGAAATAAAATGCATAAAACAAACCCTATGGATGGCAAGGACCATATTCACTAGATTCCCACTTGGATTAACCAGCCGCACTTATTCTTAGCGGATGACCTATAATCTTGGCCACACTGGCTCCCCTCCACAACACTCACTTCTCTAGGTCAACCAAGCTTCGAGTTCTCATGAATCTCCCTTGACAAATTCTTCATCTCTTCTAAGAACTACGAGAATGTGGGAAGGCTTGGGAACAACTATTCCTACACCAGTGAAAAGAAAGGGATTTTGGAAATCTACAAAAATGGGATTTAGTGAATACTCAAGGATTCACGAGCATCCAACAAGCCACTTAAGGCTTTAATCACTCTACTAGGGGCTCTTATACTTTTAAAAGAAAAGGTAGGTACCCTGTTTTGAATGACACTGCATGGATAAGGCATACATACCATGAGGACTTGACGGTTTAGTCCTATCCTTTTACATACCGGCCCAAGCGAAAAGCTGGTTGGAGTCGTTCCCTCTTTCGAGGAAGGCCCCTCTAAGGTTAAACAAAAGTGAATTGAAAATTTTGTTTTTAGTCATCCAAGATTGCACTAAGGTGCGAGGACATTGCATACACAAAGCTTTCAATCCACACTCACAGGATTATTCATTTTAATGCCCAAATCCAAATATGTCGGTGGCAAAGCAACAACCCCTAAGTGTTTTTGATTCTCAGGATCATAGCAAGGTGCAAGAGAAGTGCATTCACACTAAGGAGTTATCACTACACCACAAGACACCTCAAATACTTGTTCATTTTAGCCCAACTTATTATGAGACAAGCAAAGTTATTTTTAGGCCAAGGCTATGAGAATGCAAGTAAATTTTTAACCTTGATGAGTGTAGATGCAAGTTATGTTCATTTTTGTAGACATGGAAAATATACTGACACACTTGATCCTGATTACTAACATTTTTTCGTCCTGAATCATATTCTTAGCTAAATCATCTTATTTGATCTCTTAATTAAATAAATCATTATTTATCTGATTAAGTCATTCTCTTCTATTAATTCAATAAATCAATGTTATTTAATTAACCCTATAGTTTCCCTTTAGTTAAATAAATCATTTTATTTAATTAAATCTCTAAAGTCATTCTATTAAATTAAATCAATCCTCATTTATTTTAATATAACATCATCCCTCTTTAATTAAATAAATCAAAATCTTTTGTTTAATTAAATCTAAATCATATTCTTCTCAACTTTGATTTAAATCAATCCAAAAGTCTAAATCAAATAGTCACATCACCTAATCTCCTATTAATTTAATCAAATCCAGGTTAATTTAATCCTAATCACCTAAATCCTCTAGATTTTTCCACTTGCACATGAAAATACATTTAAATGATAAATCTCTATTTTCTCTCAACATGACATCTATAGGGGAATATTCCTCCAAGTTTGAATATCCCTCCAAGTGGGATGTGTCCTTCCAATAAATAATTTAACCCTCTTTCATGTCCTTGTGCATTGAGCCAAGTGGCATTTAATTCATTTCTTTCTCCCTCCAACAAGTCATTTCATGATTTTGAAAATCCACCTAATATCATTTATTATACACATTCATCAAAATGTACTCAAGCTTCCTCCATTCACATCTTGACAAGTGGCACTTGGCCATTGGATGTTGAATGATCCCACATTGCTTCATTTTTTTCATTCCTCCATCTTGTATTTCTATAAATAGAAGGCTTTCCTTTGTATTTTGGATCCACAACTGAGAGAAAATTTACTATCTTCACATTTAGAGCAATTTCATCCATCTTCATAGCATTTTATCATCATCTTAGATAGGTTATTGTAGATTTTATCAAGGAATCACATTCTTCTTCATCACCAAGTGGATCAATCTTCATTAAGATCATCAAGCTTGCAAAGGAGTTGGGAAAGGGCCAATTTCCACATCAAATTGGCACCAATTCTCCCATGGGATTAAGAGTTTGCATGCTGAAATAGAATTTTATTGCTTTTCTTATTATGTTCTTAATGTTCCTTCCTATTTTGAACATTGTAGATGAATTTCAAGGGGAATCTTAGTTCTAACTTGCATTTGGATCTAATATTGTGTTTGTTTGCTATGTTTATGCAGGTCTAGGATTGGGGTTCACATTTTGGCACTAGAAGGAGGGTGAATCTCAAGTTCTTAACATGTTTTTTGAAAAAAATTTGTGCTTTTTTCTATTTTTTGTGTCTACAAGAAACTGCACTGCTATCAGTCCAACGACACCATACAGTGACGTTGACCAATCCAGTGGCACCATATAGCGATGCTACAAACTTCAAACTCCACCACTGTGTCTTCCTACCTAGAAATTCAAAATTTCAAACTCCACCGCTGGGCTATTTTTTCTGATGCTAGAATTTCAAATTTCAAACTGTCACTGATAGAAACAACACCGTAATCACGCTCTCTATCCCTACTGCAGAGCATCGCTGCCAGTCCTAATGGCACAATATAGCACCACCGATCTCTTCAAACTGTGACACATATGCAGGTTACATCACTGGGGTGGGGTAAAAAGTTGATTTCCAGTTATTTTGACATGTGCTTTTTTACTTTAGATCATTTTGAGCTATTGACCTATTTTCTGCCTCTATTTTTCTTAGATTAATCATTTTTTGTAGGTGGAAGCAAGGAAGGAGCAAGGAAGAGTTTGAAGTATAACTTCATTTATCCATTATATCAAGTGTATTTAGACACTTTTGTGGAAGCAATTATAATTCCAAGTCTAAGGATTTTACCCCTTCAAGCTTTTAGGACTCAATAGATTTCAATTTGGGTTTAAAAAAAATAAGGAAAAAGTTTTAAAAAAGAACGTTAGGAAAACTTACTAGATTTTGTTTAGACAAACAACTTTCATCTTTCACTATGGTTCTTTAAAAAGAATCAAATCATTGCTTTGAGGATTTAAAATGAACATGTGCATCTTTGTTTTCGTAATCACTTACCCAAAATAATATCATCTAAAAGATGTATGCACTTCTCTTGTGCCTCATGGCGATCTTGAGAATCAAAAGGCTTTTGGTGATATTAGGTTGTGTAAGTGATTTCCTACACACTTAAATTTGGATCCTAAAATTGACAAATCTTGCGAATGTGAGTGGAACCTATTGCGTGTGTTCTATCTTTGTTTCTCAACAAAGATCGATCGAACTACATATATGTTTGCTCACTTTTTTTATCTTAGGGGGCCTACCTTGTGGGAAAAAAATAATCACCCACGGGAACGACCCAATCGGGAACATGCTAAAGCCAAGCAACTTCCACCCGGGATATAAGTGTGGGTACTTGAGGAAATACAAGTATCATGAGGATTATTCCAATGAGAAGTGCAACAATGGTCTCTTGCCGCATGAATGGTCCCCTGTGAGCAGAATGCCTACATTAAAACCTTTTTTTAGAAAATGCCAAAATCCTTGATCTATTTTTTGGTGCAAGAACAGTCGTTCTGAAGCCGTCCCACATTTTTTATAGCTCTTAGTAGAGATGAAAAGTATGGCACTGGAGTTTCATGGGTATTGATGCTTGGCTGACCCAAGAAGCAAGTGCACTGTAAGGGGGAGCCTGTGTGGTCAAGCTTCTAATCATCTGCTAAGAGTAGGCATAGCTGAATTTTATCCAAGTGGGAACTCAACAAATACTATCTTTCATATCCATAGGGTTGTGCATGTTCTTGGAAACAAAACACTTTGCTTGATCGTAAACATTGGGAAAAGAAACATTCAACATTATCATCAAATTTCAAACCCTTTAGGAAGCAAATATCTTTGACAAAATTTAAGTGCTATTGCTTGCCCTAGGGATTCTATCCTTAGAGGTTTCTAAGAATTTGAATTTATATCTCAATTTTCTTGCTAAAGTCAACAATAGGAAACTTTTTCCTTGATTTCCTTGATTTCCACACAATACACTTTGTGGGATGATAAGAAGTTAAGACATTAGAAATTTAGTTTGAAAACCTAATCAAGAATTGTTTGTGGTAAAAGGAAGTCATTAAGCAAAGCTAAGAACAATTGGACCCCACACATGTGTCTCAAATGATTTCACGCAAAATCAAAATCCAAAAACCAAAGTCAAAAGCTCTTAGTCCAAAAGATCATCAAAAGTGTCTCTCAACGCTCTACGAATTCACACAAAGATTGCTTTTCAACTTTCATAGATGTGCATCAAGGAACAATCCCAATTTGTATGAATTCTTTTATCAACAAAATCCAAATCTTTTTCGGCAATTTGAGCATCTTGTATGAGAAGTAAGGCATGTTCTTCAAAACTGAGGTCTTGTAAACAAGAGTTTTTTTAGGTACACATAGGATCAAATCAAAACCTTCATCCCTCTTTCAAACACCAATCCAAATGATCTCACCAACAACTCTTGAAAATATTGAAACCATCCTTTATGCAAGACTTTTTGGAAAATCCATGAATCAAAATCCTTGAAATCAAAATTCTTGAATCAAAACATCAAAACATTTTGTTTGACTAAGAATGTGTAGATGTATCCTTCTCCATATGCTTATTTGAATTATCATCAAATCATCTTGTTTGGTTAGGTGTGGGTAGATGCATCCTTCTCCCTACACTTAGTCAAATTATCATTTTGTGAGCAAGTCTATCCCATAGATAACATCCAACATCTTGGGATCTATTTGTTCATTATCCAAAATCAAAACAATCCAAAACCAAATCAAGGTAAAAATCAAAATCCAAGAATCAAGGAATCCAAAATCAAGATCAAAACAAATCCAAGAATACAAGAATCCAAAAAAGGTCCCAAAAGTCTAGCATCCCCCTCAAGATCTTCTAAGAGTTCAATCATTCATATCATCCATCTTTCATCTCATCATCACACTTTGATCCTTAATCATCCTAGAGATCTTCTCTTGTGTGCCTAAAGTTAGATCAATCTAGAGAATTAGAGGCTCATCTCGCACATTCTTGAAAAATGATCCCTATTTTATGGTGCAAACGAGATCATAACACAGGAAGAATATGGAGGCAAACAAAGAAACATCAACTTCAAGTGAACTAAGTCAAACCAATTCCAAAATCAATCCCGTTCGATCAAGCAATCCCCTAACTAACCTTCCTCCATCATCACGAAATACTCAAGAGGAAGGTCAAGTAGAGGATATCACCAATAATGCCTTTGGGATGACACAAGATAATATCATCGAAATGTTCCAAAATCCTGAAAATCATAGAATTGTCAAAATCATGATGAAGCTCCATCCCTCACAATATATGCTTGAATTAGCAAAACAAGGGGCTAAACTCCCTTCTGATTTCGATGTGATCACCATTGTGGAAAAATCTCTTGGGTTCATGCCCCCAATATCATCTACACTCCCGATTTCATCCACACCCCTAGTTCAAAGCATCACTCAATCCATTCCGCAAATTACATCATCCATTGCTCCAACTCAACCCATTGTTAACAAAGGGAGCACATTTATCAATGCACTTCAAACACACCCCCTTGTGAATAATCAAGATTTGGATGCAAGCACTATCTTGGGGCAATCCGTCCCCCAAAATCCATTACACCCGTATGTCCCCCTCACCTTTCAAGATCCCAATGACCCATCATCATTATTTCACACAACACCTCAAACCTCTCTCCCTATGACCTCGCAAGGAGAAGGTGGGTGATTTGGACCAGGGGGAATCTTTGACCCTTCATCTTCATCATTTCCCCAAAGGAGCATGCCACTAACTTTTCCACCACTTCCACCCTTTCCACCAACATCCACATCACCTCTTAGTTTGGGGTTACCTCTGTTACCACCACTCATTCAAAGCAACCCCTATCATCAATCAAAGCATCATACCGAATCCTCCCATCTTTCCATCGATATCAAAACACCAGATGGAAACCATCCCAATAACACAAGAAACCATCACATCATCGACCACCCCCCAAATATCTCAAAACATGGTCTCTCAAGGACCAAGCATATCAATCGCACCATCCACTACACAAATCCCAATCATCAATACAATGATACCTCTCATCACAGCAATGAACACCATCCCGAATCCACCACCTCCACCAAAGTAAAACACATCAAACCAATATAGCATCATGTTACAAGCTGCTCAACAAGCTACCTATCAAAAGGAACTCCAACAAATACAAAATTGACAAGTTGTACAACTAGCCGCTCAATAAGTGCAAGCACAATTAGCTGCATAACATGCACAACAAGCCGCTCAAGTTTCCCAAGCCGCTCAGGCCGCCCAAGCTACCCAACAAGCACAAGCACAAGCACAATACCTTGCACAACAACAAGCAACCCAACAACAAGCATACCAACAAGCACTGAATTAATATCAAGAATAGCAAGAATCAACCCAACTAGCATCCCAACAACAAGCGTTGTTGGCACAACAACAACAAGCTCAATAGCAGGCATTATTAGCACAACAACAATAGGACCAACAACGAGCATTATTGGTACAACAACAATTACAAGCATACTTGGTGCAACAAAATGTGCAAACATCGGCCACCAACATACCAACCAATCCACCCATCCCTCCAACAGTCGAACCAACTCAAAACACCTTCATCCCACCCCTTGATCCTCAAGATGATGTATCAGCACAAATCAAATTTATTTCACAACAAGTGCTTGATCTTCAATCAGGGAAAACCCAAAAGCCACCAAAGAACCTGTGCCCCTATCTATTTGATAGGAGCATTGTCATGAAACCATTCCCAAAAGGATTTGAGATCCCAAAATTCAATAAATATCATGGAATAGGAAACCCTGAAGATCACATCAGGGAATTCCAAGTGCATTGCATGGAGGTTGCATACGATGAAACTTATCTGATGCGACTATTCCCTCAAAGCCTGGAAGGTACCGCCATTGACTAGTTCTCACATCTCTCAGGAATCAAAAAATTCTAGGAAATCATGGACGCATTTGTGCAAAACTATGCCTTCAACATAGCTATGGATGTGAGCCTAGAAGAAATATCAGCTATGAAACAATCCGAGGGACATTTGCTTCATTCTTGAAACATTGGCGATTAAAAGCCAACATAAGCAAATGGACCATGCCTGAGGAACAAGAAGTGTGCACCATCATCGCAAACCTTGACAAACTCTTGTCCTTCCATCTCAAGATGCACTGCATCACAACCTACAATTAGTTAATCACCAAGGTGCTCAATATCAAATGAGCCCTTATCTTACAAGGGGGAACGCCTTCTTATCAAGAAAGCCGCCCATCTACCAGCTATAACGACAAACCTCGCACATGGGAAAAAATAGAAACATTACCAATGATGGTGTTGTTAATGCCAAATTTGTCATCAGTGCACCTTGACAAAACACACAAATGCCTCAACAACCACAAGCCAACAATCAGAACAATTGACAAGCCAACACTGTCACACAACAGCCGAACAACCAAACAGTCAACAATGTGGACAATCAAGGCAGATTGCCTCAACGAAACAAAAATTCTCCCAAACAGAAGTACACACACTTTGGAGAATCAACTGAATCCATCATGAAAAGACTGGTGCAGGAAAAACTCATCACAATTCCTACTTATGATAACTATCAAGAGCCCTTGGTAAAACTATTGTGGTATAATTAAAATCACCTTTGTGATTTCCACAAAATCAAGGGACACACAATTGCCAGTTGCATGAGGTTGAAAAACTTTATCCAAGACCTCATTGACGACAAAATCATAAATGTGGAACAAACAATGGGAAATAAAAACCTCAAGATTCACATGAATCCAATGCCCAATCACAATAAAAAGGGGAACAATAACAATGATAAAGGAAAAGGTACATTCAAAAGTGTGAATCATGTGTATGACCATGTTGTCACCTCCCTAGATGAGTATTGCACTGTTATTACCGTCAAAGGAGCTCAAGCTGATTGTGGAGTCACCACAAGAGGTGGAAAAGTTACCATCGTAGGATCATCTCAGCCTCCTAGAGCACCCACTTCCAACCCAAGATCCATCCCTAGTGGATACAATGTCCATGACTAGTTGAAGAGAACCCCAACTCAAATCTCCATCATGGAGTTGTTGAAGATTTCACTAGCCCACAAAAAGATCCTAGAAGAAGCCTTGGCCTCATCTTCCGTCCCCATTGATCTTGATGCAGATCAATTCCAAGCTATGGTCACACACCTCACTACACCATGCCTAAATTTTTTAGAACAAGATATTCCAACACAACTATCTCATAATCGTGTGCTTCATATTGAGGCTTACATCCATAAAAACAAGGTCAAGAGGGTCCTGGTGGATGGGGGTGCAGGGTTGAACATATGCACTCTTAAATTAATAAAAATTTTAGGCTTTGTTGTGCAGTTTTTGCACGCACACCCCACTTGGAGTAGGGACCCTCTTTCGGGATGTCTTTTAACCTTTGGTTTCATTGGATTTATCATTTTAAGGTTTTGACATGTTGGTCTTGCTGGCTTTGACCTTGCCTTGAGGTTTGAATTGATTGAAATTGAGTTTTTAGCAAACTCCGGGTTTTCACCTAGTTCTGGGATTTTCCAGCTCTGGCGGATTTTCCCGGGCCCTGGTTCCTTGTCCATTTCTGGCAGGATTCTCCGGTTCCGATTTTTTGCCTGACTCCGGGATTTTCTGGCCTTGGCGGATTTTCCCGGTCTGCTCTAAAATCCCGATCTTCCTCATTTCCCCAGTTTCTGCATTTCTGCGAAATCGGTGTTTCCGCGCATCCTGGGATTTTCCAAAATTCCGTGTTGGGCTCGGGTTTTCGGATTTGTCAGAAATGTCTTGTCGCACATTAATGGTCGAGGTACCTTTGCTCAGACGGGTATAAGGGCGGATTTAGGGTATTTCAACCATCATTCTAATTTCATTGCTCCCTTGTTTCGCTCTGGCGATTAAGTTTTCCATTTGAGCTTTGAGAATTGATCTTGTTTCGTTTGCGTGAGGATTGTTTGGGTGCCAGTGTCTGGGTTTTATTGCTTGGACGTGTTCGTTTGCTGCGTGGTCATCTTTTCAAGCCCAAACTTCATCTGCATCAATCCATGGTATGTTATCATTGCCCTTCCGTTTGCTTGCGTGGTGGTTGAGGGTTTCTGCATTGGATATTGTTAGTTTTGGGTCGGCCCTTGGTTGATTTTGATTTCATATTTGTAGAGTCGGGGTTTGACTCGTCTTTTGTTGTAGAACCCTGTTTCATGTGCCCTATGGGCTCTATTTATCCATGAGACGACATGTGCATCCATTGGATGGGGTCCTCGGTTAGATTGCTTTCTTTTTGGTGTGAAATTTGCTAGTGTGCGAAGTTAGGGTTTTCCTCGGTGTTCGGCTCAGAACGAAGGTTTCATTTTGCTTGAGCGATTTTGTCCTTGTATCACGTTGACTTCCCCGTCTTGTGAAAATTCGAGTGCTTTAGGTAAATCCTTAGCTGATATTTTAAACATTAAAGCTTGCTCTGATATTAATGGCAGAGGTCTGGTTATTCAAATTAGGGCATCATTATTTTGATATAGGGATTCATCCTTTGAGAGTTTTGAGGGTCAAAAATCCTTTTGCACCCTGAGTTTTGTGGATTGCTATTAGTTTCGAAACCATTAGAACTCAGGAAGGGAAGATCCCGTGCTCATTTGAATTTTGCTTCGCGTTTCGCCATTTTTTGGGTTTCCGAGGTCGTTGCGGAATTCCGCTGCTTTCAGATTTTCCTGGTTTGGGCTTATTCCGCGGATTGAGGTTATTTCCAAAACATTCTAAGCTGTCCGCAAAAAATCCGTTCCATCTGGATTTTTTTGGATTTCCTGTCTGGTGGTGTCCTTTTTAATGTTTCGACGATAGGATTAATGGAACGATTGTTTAAAGCTTATTCCTTGTTGCCAATGAGTGAATTCCATGATTATCTTCTTCTTTTTCATCTGCACTAGCAATTTATCTGACTAATGATGCTTTGGCAGCAGGAATCTGTTTGGGTCAGATTTCTCTGAAATTCTGCCCCGACGGTGTTTTTCTAGTTTGCATGATTTTCCTGGACTATCTGATTTCTCTGGATCTCAAAGGATTAGCAGTCGGCAATGGACTTTGATTGATTTATATGATTTGTGCTAACCTTTTGGATTGGAATAGGCATAACAATTGAATACTAATGATGATTTTTAGATGTGTAGGCCGAATCAAGCAAATCTGCTACTGGAAAGTCTAAGGGTGGCACAGGGGCATCGTCCATTTTTGAGACTAAACGATTGAGACTAGACATGAAGAACCAGCTCCCCGAAAGAAAAGTGTCTTCTATGTGGGTTGACGTATCTGACACCAATGTTGGGGCCTGGAGATATGAGGAGTTTAAGCAGAGAACGGCCGAGAAGGATCAGTCAGCCCTGAGGCAAGGGATGATGAACTCCGGATTGGTGCATGTGGCAAGTTTCCCTCCGGCGGTCCAGTGTTATGAGTTAATTTTGGAATGTGCTAGACAATATGATTTTGACACACAGCGGGTGGTTAGCACCGAGGGAAGGGTCTTGGCCAACTTCAGTCCGGCCTCTATTGCACAAGCTTTCAGCATGCCGGATCTTCCTTCAGTGTGTGCCTTGAATATTGACACTGTCAGGACCTATTATGAGAATGAGCCGGTCAAAGCTCAATAGATAATCAACTCATGGCTAGAGAAGCCAAAATCCCATCATTCAAAGTTTCCCAAGCAGCTGCACAGGGTTAAGTTTAGGTTAGATGTATATGATGCCATCACACTTCTGAGCAGGGTGGCAGGATTGAAAAGTGCAGGAGTGTTGGAGAGTTGGATGGTCCATGTGATCACCAAAATTGGGCAAGGGACTAACTATCACTGGGTAGGACTCATCAGTGCCGAGATTGATAGACAATTGAGGAATGTCCTAGAGGCAAATAAATTCACTATGTCATCATATGTAGTGTATGTGTTGGCCATTTCCTACCCATACAAAGGTTTGAATCCGAGGGGAACAATTGGACATAATATAATTTATGAGGTTTATCCAAAGTTGCATCTGGGGCACAAAGATTACAGAAGGGCCAATGATGCATTCACGATGCATATTACCTGGACACTCTAGAATGCTGAGCACATGAGGTTATCCGATGGAGCCAAAGGGCTAATAAAGAACTATGGAGCCTGGTTCATCCAGTTCCCTACCTTCACCTACCTCAAGATTGATGGATGCCCGGTTGCCCCTTACAGGTTACCACGGTATCCTACTGACCACATTGTGCTATTAGAAGTTGTGAGACAAATATGTGAATTTGATGCTGTGGTGAAGAGGGAGAAGCACAAGATAGGCTTCGGAGGAGACTTCCCTCTTGGGATTGGTGTGGCGGAAATGTGCCCCTCTATTCAATCAGCTCACACCGCAGGGGAGGAACTGGCTGCATATGGTTTGTCCTTCCATTCTAAAAGGATGAATTTTGATGTAACAGGAGAAGCACAGAGGAAGGCCACTAGGGAGTATAGGCATAAAGAGGACTTAGAAGATTATTGGGTCAATATCAAAGATGACCTTGAGGCGAGAAAGAAAAGATACTCCAGGCTCCCTGTGGAAGCAATTAGGCAATACAACATCAAGTTAATCTCGGATCAATTGGATGATTACAAAAATCTGGTGTAGGACCACGCCTATGAGGCAGTGAAAGACAGGCCAACCGGAGATATTAACTGGAATGAAGATGAGATTACAGAACTGGAGGACCTAATGGCTCCTGTGATGAAGTTCACTCTTTCTTGGGTGAAACATAAAATTTGGGAATTGGAGAATGCAAAGATAGCTTGCACCTTCGAATTGATGGGGAATCTCAACCCCATGTCTACTTCTGAGGAATCCGGGGAAGATGACCCCAAAGGAAAAACAGTGAAGACCTCACCGTTCAAGATCAAGGTCAGGGGTCCCAAGGGAGTTGAACCTGAAACAAAGAGGAAACCGAAAGGGAAGCGAAGGTGGAAGACCTTGACACTTAGCAGGTCCTCTGATGAGGAGATGGAGAAAGCAGAAGAAGAAGATGCTCCTCCGCTGCCTAAGAAGACCAAGACAACAAGGATTGCAAAGAAGAAAGATCAGGCTGCTTCGAGTGGTGAGCCTCCAATTGTTGATGTGGAGAGTTTCAGAGGGGAGAAAACAAAAGTTTACACAAGGAAATAAAGAACTCCCTCTCCCAAGGATGCTGCACAGCAGAAGGACTCTTCCCCAAAGCTACTAGTTGAGGAGCCATCCAAGTCTGTTTCTCCTCCACCGAGCATACCTGAACCGGAAAATCCTGGTGAACATGAAATTAGCGGGGAAGTAGAACCGTTTAAGGGGGGACACTTTTCAATGAAGCTGCAGAATTCAAAGTTGAGATAGAGGAAAGACATACTTCCCCATTGGTGCAGTATGAGGACTCCCCAGAAAGTGACAGAGGCCGCGGATCACTGAGCTAGAAGAAAATATCCCTGCCAGGACTCCATCACCGGTGCTTCCAGAGTTAGGATTTGAAGAGGCCAACCAAGGTAGGCAGCTTCCAGAGAAAGAAGATGATAAAGCAACTACAGAAGAAGAAAAGGTGATAGAAGAGCCGGAAGATGCCAGGACAGAAGAAATCCGGACTGACCCTGTGGCCCCGGACTGGCTGGAGAAAGAACTTGCAAGGAAGAAGCAAGTGATTGTTGAAGATACTCCCTTGGACTGGGATGAGATGTTGTCAAAAATCGGCAAAGGAAAGAAAAAGAAAGCTACCAAGGTGATCTCAAGGGTGGAAAGAGATGACACGAACAATAGGGTAGTCCACATTGCCACTCCTGCCGTAGACAAAACGAGAGAGGATGTTATAGGCCAGGACTATAATGTCCAGACTATCAACCTCGGGCCTGCATCCATGGAGCAGGATATTGAGGAGTTTGAGGGATCCAGTGTAGTGATTGTTGACAGATTGAAGAGAGAGACTCAGAGTAAACGTGAACTGAAGAGGGAGAATGAAAGGTTAAGGAAATGCTTGGAGGAGGTCATGAAACCTTTGCAGTCTCTCCACCCTTCTTCTTCTGCCACTCCTAGTTTTCTGCCTAAGGAAACAATCTCCGGGATCGAAAAGATGAAGGCCTCAGCTTAAGCTGCCATAGATTGGCTGGTGGATGTCCAAACAAAAGGGGATGATACTATTAAGGAGATTTTATCTGTAGGAAAGGATGCAGTCCGGGCAAAGGAGCTGTTAGAGCATATCCTGTCTCAGGATAAGGATGACATGGACCTCCTGTTGCAAAAATCGAAGGTTATCCTGGGGCATGGTAAAGAGCAATTGACTAAGGATGGAATCCTTCCTTCCTCCAGGTTGGATGAGCCGTGGGAATGGTTTGAGGCACTGCAGATCAGGAAGAAGGCTCTGAAGAAGATACATAAACGAAGGAAGTCAATTGACGGTGAGCTTACTGCGGTCTATGATGGATGCATTGCCTTCTTTGAGGTAATGACAGGGAGGAAGAAGATAGCTCCCAAGTATCTGAGCTTGGAACAATTGAAGGAGTGGTGGCATGAAATTTATGCCCCGGATTCTGATGGAGCTGTCACCGGCCACCTACTTGATGATGCAACCACCTACATGGTAGTGATGGACAGATATATGGCCAGTAGGGAAGATTGGAACAAGACTGTTGAGTGGTCCAAGGAAGAAATAGACTTTATTAAATGCCGACTCAAGGTCTTGCCATTGCCACCGATTGCTGAGTTGGATGGAGTATTCTTGAAGGTCCAAGGGTCGTCAGTTCAGAAGAAAGATAAAGGGAGTGGCAGTTAATGCTCATTTTGAGATTTGTGCTTCCCTATTATCATAGGGCATGCATTGGACCGGACTTCCTTGGGGACTGTGTCAAAGCCGACCTAGATGATGGCATTTAATGTGTGCCTTAGTTCATTTTTCCTTGGCCGTCCTGTTTTGGCAGTTTTTTTATTATTTTGTAAAAATGTTTGGCTGGGCCGACATACCTTGGGATTTACTATTAATAGGCATTTTTTCCTCATTGTAAAGGGTTAGACATTAGCTAGACAGTAATAGAGAAGTGAGAGCAATAGTTAGAGCATTTTTCTTAGAAGTGATATTTAGTTTCTTGAAGCAAATTCTATATCAGAACAATTGAATTGTTGCAGCGTTTTGGTGATTAATACAATTGAAGACATTGTGGTTTTCCTGGTGAAATCTCTTGTGTTATTTCATCTTGCATGGTTCTTTTGTTCTATCTTTCAAATTGCTTGGAAATATAGGGTTTAGTATTTAGAAATAAATCAGTTTCAGTTGGATGCATGATGTTTATGATTTTATATTTGGAATGTTTGTAGCTATCTCTTGTCTATACTCCCAGTAACTATCTGATTTTAGTAGGCTAGTGAAGTCAACCTGGACCATATATATTCAATGTGCTTAAGTTCGATTGTAGATGCAAGTCTATGATTTGAAAATTTAAATACCTTAGAAGAGTGCACCGTTCTTGTAAGATTGCATTGTGGGTTGATCAAGAACTGGTTAGTTGAGATAGGTCCATTCCAAATATCTGTTGTTTACATTGTTCATTCTAGGAGTAGTTTAGGTTCTATTATATCCTTGCACCCTTGTCTTTTGCTATTTCTTTATCATGTGGTTAGATTTAGGATTAAAGATCATCCTATTGCAAGATCTGATAAACAGGAAGATACAGTTTGCTTGTAGTAAGGTCCCATTGTGATTACCAGCATTTCACATTTTATCTGAGTTGTTTTATGCATTGTTATGACCTAACACCCGAGAGACCTTGGGGTGATTTTTAGTAATTTATTATTGAGAATAACCTTTGAAGAGAGATAGAATATTGCATTCTGTCTGAGTTGTTGCTGTGCAGAAAACACCATCAACAGATTGGCGCTAGAAGGAGGGCCTGAATGAGCACACTGGATCATTTCTTGAACGCCATCTCTCCAGAGAGATACATGAGAAATACCAGATCTACCACAGGAGAGGAAGATTTACAGGAGTTACAGTTCCACACTAGGTCAAGAAGGACTCGAGAAAGGGGAGAATCATCATCACCCATCCCTTCACCAACATCATCCATATCTTCACATCCTGAGGTTGAAGCCATACCCATCCCTAAAGAGGTTCCCATTCAACAGCATCAGCCTGTGATTAACCAACCACAACTGCCACCCCCACTTTTACCAATGGCTTTCCTTGCCAATAACCCGTCGCCCCTATTCTTCCAAGCCTACAATGTTATGCCCAAAAACCCTGAGCACTTCTGTTCAAAATTTCATGCTAATGACCCAAATAGGACTGCTGAAGAACACCTAAAGATTTTTCAAACTTGTCTCAAAGATAGAGGGATTGTTCATGAGGATGTTGCCTGTAGGTTGTTCCCTTATTCACTAGGAGAAGAAGCCTTTTACTAGTACAACCATCTCCCTTCCGGTTCAATTCTTAATTGGAATGATCTTGAAAAGGTCTTTTTTATAGAAATTCAGAATTCCTATCAGTGCCAATGAGCTATACCTGCAGTTCATCAAGGTTAAGAGAGAGGTTAATGAACCGATAGCCAGTTTCAATAATAGGTTCCACCGTGCATTCACCAGATTACAAGACCCATATGTTTTGGATGATGGTACTGCCCTGGGAGTCTATTATGAAGCTTTAGATAGCCTAACATCAAATTTTTTGAAATGGAGACCCAACCCTCCAGGTACCCTAACTGATGCTTATACAGAGGCTGTCAAGCTTAGTACAGATTTGAGATAACACCTGACTGGGCCATTACCTTCTCTGGGACCAATTACACATCCCAACCAGATTCAGGCAGTAAATCAGGCTCTCACCAATCATACCCCAATCATGAACCTAGTTCCCCAATTACCTATGGTACCACACCCTGGTCATCCCATGATCCAGATCTCTCCTATGACAAACTTCCCTCAACAACAAGTTAATCAGCCAATGTATCAAACACAACCGAATAGCTTCCCTGCTTATCTGCAGAATTTTGAGGTGTTGCATCAGTCTTTAGGATCCGCCACCATGCCTATTCCCCCTCAGAATAACCTGAACCAGATCCCTTACCAAGATCCCAATAGGGAGAGGATTGATGAAATGGCTGAGCAAATAAAGAAGCTAAATCTAGAGGTGACTTACTTAAGAAATCAGAACAGTCAACTGCAAGCTGCCCAGAAGGGAATGCAATCTAATCAGAACAGAGAGTTTCCACAAGGATAGAATTTTGACAGGGGACAGCGTAATGACAGAGGATTTTATAATGACAGGGGATATAACCAGGATAGGGGTTACAACAATGACAGAGGTTTCAATAATGAAAGGAGGCAGAATTTTGATAGAGGCCAAGGAAGTGGATCAAGATTTGATAAAAGGCTACCACAAGGACATAATAGAACTTGGAATACAGGGCCTAATAATGGAGGAGTCCCCACCCCATTGGATCAGCCTGCTAATCATATTGTTAATCAATCTACAAACCAGCTAGTCAATCAAGATAAGCCTCCTACTAGTGTGTATCTGGTAGAAGCAGCCCTATCAGGATGGTGTAGGCTCCATAAGACAAGCCAGCATTCGAAATTGGAATGTCCAGAGTTCCAAACTGCTGCCTCTATTTTTCAGTATGAGGTAGAGAACAATGTGAATGGACAGGAGATTGTTCCTTCTAACTCCTATGATTCTCCTGTGTTGGTATTGAATCATGCTCCTTTTCTAGCCAGCAAGGAAAATGTACCAGAAGAACCTGATTCCCAGGAAGTCGAAACAGATCAGATTTGTAATGGAGATGAGGTTGCTCGGCTATTTAATGAAGAAATGAATGGCAATGGCCCCCTCGATCAGGAGGAAGCTTATGTTGAAGAAGTACAGATGTTTCAGAGACAAGGATTGAGGGATATGCCTTATAGACGTCCACAGCCTGGAGGACCTTTCACCACTTCCATTCCTCCCAACAACTTCACTACCCCTCTAGATCCTAATGCTAGTAACAATCCATCCTATCCACATGTCTCCAAGTAGTACCTTTCGAAGGACAGACAGGCTCAAACTGAACCACAAAAGGAAAATGCTGTCCAAGCTAGCAAGGATAAGGTGGAGGAACCATCTAAGGAAGTCTCTACTGATATGAGTGAGGAGAAGATGGCTTCATATGTAGCAGAGGAGTTCAAGAAACTAAAGGTAAATCTTTCTGCATTTGAGTTGTTAAGGTTCCCTGCAATTAGGAAGGCTATCTTAGGTACCTATGATGCAAATTCAAAGTTATTGGATAAGTCTTCTGGTGAACATGTCGGCCAAACTTCCAGTTCCCAGTCTGTGAGCGCACAAAATCAGACCCAAAATAGGACTAACATACCCCCTGGAGATAAAAGAAAAGAAAAGGATAAGACTCAAGTGGCTCAAGTAGATACTTAGCCCACTTTGTTTCAAGGAAAGATAGAAACCCCACTATTTCTGATCTCTGTCTGAATATTCGGTAAGAATTTGCATAACTGCTTGTTAGATTCTGGTGCTTCCACCAATGTGATGCCATTCAGAGTTTGTAGAGCCCTAGGAATTACACCTGCTGACTCCCAGAAGAAGGTGACTCAATTGGACAAAACTGAAGTGAGTGTGGTAGGAGAACTTAACATGATCCAGATGCAGATAGCCTCTGATCCAAGGATTCAACAGGTTATCAATATCCAGGTAGCCGATATTCCTGATGCATATGGTTTGATTCTAGGAAGAGATTTTACCAAAGCTTTGAATGGATATGTGTCTACTGACCACTCTCACATGTGGCTTACATGGAAGGGAGTGCCTAATCAAATCAGGATTGAGAGAGAGCCCCGAATGAAGTACATGATTATAGAATACCAAAAGACTTCAACAGAAGTACTGATATCAGAGGTTGGAATGAGAAATTACCTGCTATCGGCTCAATATGAAGAATCAGATGCAGAAGAGGTGTTGATGTTGCATGCGATGCCAGCGGATGTTGGGACAGGGTCCGATTATGTTGAAGTTCTGACATAATTAGTCGAAGAAGAAGAAGAACTGGAAGACAGTCAGATCAACTTATTGGACAGTTTCCAGGAATTCATCAGGTAGTGCATGGAGAACCATACTCACTTGGGAAAGAGGACGAGCTTTAGGAAGTTACTCTTACCAAATTGGTGTAGAGTCCACAATGCCTCTCACTCTGAGTTGGAGTGTTGTTTGTGCCAAACAGCAGTAAAACAAGTACAAAAATGCATGAATCCAACTCAGGCAATTGAAGCAGTTGAGGCAGATGAGCAGAATCTTCAAGAAGAGTGCAAAAGCCAGAAACCTGTGGTGATTGAGAAGGCCTCTAACACTGATCAACCAAAAGACAGAATGAAGAAAAATACCACTGTAGAATACTGGACTCTTAAGTTTGATGGATCTAAGTCCAAACATGGAGTTGGGGCTGGGTTTGAACTGATTAGTACAAAAGGTAAGAATTTCTTTGCAGCTCATAGGCTCCAATTTCATTGCACCAATAATGTAGCAGAGTATGAAGCTTTAATTCATAGGCTCCTTATGACACTCAAGAAAAAGGTCAAGATTCTACAAGTTTTTGGAGATTCAGAGTTGGTAGTTAAACAAGTGAGGAAGCAGTATTCATGTCACGATAGGAGAATGACCAACTATAGGCATAGAGTGTGGGACCTCATTGAGGGATTTGATGCTTTTAATATCCAACTGATCCCACGGAAAAAGAATCAAACTGCCGATTCTCTGGCTCAAGCAGCCAGTACTCTCCAGCCTCTGTCTCTGTCAGGATTGAAGAAGTTTACTGTTGAATTAACTCCTGTGCCATCAGTCCCAGACAATGTGACTAATTTTTAGGTGTTTGAGGATGATAAACATATTCTTGACTTCATCACAAATACAGATGTTTTTGCTTCACAGATCATTGATGAAACAGAACCTCAAGAAGTAGAATTGGATCTAGAGGGTGTGCTGAATCTGAAGTCCAATACTATTCCCAGGAGAATGGTGTAGTTGGAACGAATTTTTGATATAGATAAGATCAGAGATCACGAACAAGAGGTAAAGAAAGAATCAATCAGTGGACAGTGCGACACTCACAATGTGGGAACTGAGGACAATGTTAAGAATATTTTCATTGGCAAGGTATGCACCCCAGAAGAAAGACACGGTATAATCAAAGCCCTACACGACTTTCCAGATATAGTAGCTTGGGGTTATGAAGACTTGAAGACTTATGACACACCATCATAACTCATACTATACCTATGAAGCCCGATGCCAAGCCTTTTAGACAGAGACATAGACCTATCAACGCATTGTTGGAACCAGTCATACAGAAAGAGGTTCAGAAGTTGCTATTTGCCAGGATTATATTTCCTATTAGGCATTCAACATGGGTGGCGAACCTGGTTCCAGTAAGAAAAAAGAATGGAGAAATTAGGCTCTGCGTTGATTTTAGAAATCTAAACAGATCATCAGAAAAAGATAACTATCCAGTTCCCTCTTTGGACGAGGTGCTTCAAGTGGTCAATGGTTCTCAGATGATGTCCTTCCTGGACGGTTATTCAGGGTAAAATCAAGTGATGGTCCAGTATGAGGATAGACACAAGACTGCTTTTATGACTAAGTGGGGAACCTTTGCCTACAGGAGGATGCCATTTGGGCTTATTAATGCAGGAGCCACGTTCCAAAGGGCTATGGATATTGCCTTCAAAGACATCATAGGGAAATGCATCATCATTTACATGGATGACCTGACTATGTTCTCCAAGAACAGAGGGGATCATATCTCAGATCTGTATAAAGTGTTTCAGAAGTGCAGAGAATTCGACATATCCTTGAACCCTAAGAAGTGTATCTTTGGAGTTACAGAAGGAAAGCTATTGGGGCATGTGATATCAGAGAAAGGAATTGCTATAGATCTGGAGAGAGTGGAAGCCATCCTGAAAATTCAGCCTCCTGCCAGCAAAAAAGAGATGAAGTCCTTCTTTGGTAAGATTAACTTTGTCAGAAAATTCATCACGGGATTTGCTGAAATTGTGAAGCCATTAAATGCCATGTTGAAACAAGATGCGAAGATCGAATGGACTACAGAAGCAAAGGAAGCCTTTGCAGAGATCAAAAGAGCTATTGCTGATGCTCCAGTATTAGTAAGTCCTAACTATAGCAAACCCTTTTATATCTATTCATTTGCTTCAGACCACTCATGTGCTGGAATGCTGACGCAAAAGTCTGATGAGGGGAATGAGCATCCCATCACTTTTATAAGTGCACCATTAAAGGATGCTGCGTTGAAATACCCAAGTGTGGAGAAGCAAGCATATGCCCTTGTTCGAGCAGTAAAGAAATTTAGGCATTATATCCTCAGAAATAAGGTGTTTGCAATTGTTCTCGATTCCGCAGTTAAGTTACTCCTAATGCAGAATGAATTAGGTGAACGCAGAGCTAAATGGGTGACCATGTTACAAGAGTATGACATTGAGATCCAGCCTATGAAGCTGGTAAGAGGGCAAGGACTCACCCAGACTATGGCAGAGATAGGGCCTGAATTATCTGTTCAGAACTATAATGTTGAAGAGGTTTCCCCAGACGGCTGGTATGATGATATAGTGTATTACCTGTTGAATCAACGACCTCCAGCTCACCTTAATGCAGTACAGAGGCGAGATTTAAGGTTGAAAAGTGACGGTTTCATGTTGAAAAGAGTTGTTTTGTATAAGAAGAATCATGAAGGCATTTATTTAAGGTGTCTTGGGAAATAGGAAGCTGAGAGAGTGATGAACGAGTTCCATGAGAAGTACGGTACTGGTCATGGTTCAACTATTGCTACTGCAAATCAGATTTTGAGGGTAGGTTACTACTGGCCTACGCTGTTCAAAGACGTTCACCATCATGTGCGGACCTATCACACTTGCCAAACTGTAGCAACAAGAGAAAGGTGTGCAGCCCTCCCACTCCAACCGATCACCGAGGTAAGACCTTTTGCTCAATGGGGTATGGATTTCATAGGCCCCATCAATCCACCATCTTCTACAGGCCACAGGTACATCATCACCATCACTGATTACTTTACAAGATGGATTGAAGCTTTTGCTTGTAGGCAGTGTACACCAGAGGTAGTAATTGATTTTTTAGAATCTGCCATTCTCAATCAGTTTGGATGTCCTGTTGCTGTTGTGTGTGATAATGGTCCTGCCTTTGCATCTTTG
The DNA here is from genome assembly GCA_007258455.2 of Sequoia sempervirens. Lineage (NCBI taxonomy): Eukaryota > Viridiplantae > Streptophyta > Pinopsida > Cupressales > Cupressaceae > Sequoia > Sequoia sempervirens. The sequence continues at coordinate 442,117,971 of VDFB02000003.1, forward strand.
AAATTCTCAAACTGGACCTTTGATCATGGCATTGCTGTGAAGTTTGCATCTAATTATTATCCCCAGGGGAATGGTCTAGTTGAATCCTCTAACAAGAACCTGTTGACTCTCATCCGAAAACTGTTAGAGAGGAACCCAAAAGACTGGCACACCCAGCTTCGGTTTGCTCTTTGGGCAGATCGTACCAGAGTTAAGTCCTCCATTGGTACATCTCCTTATCATTTAGTGTACGGTCTGGAACCAGTCTTCCCTATCCAACTTAAGATCCCAACTCTGCAGTTTATAAATCAGTTTTATGATGAAGGGGATAGAAGGGAGGCTAGGTTAACAGAATTATTGCACCTTGAAGAAAAATGAGACAATACCCTTGAAAAATTTGCCAAACATCAGGGGGTAGTTAAGAGATGGTTTGATAGGAGAGCTAAAGTCAAAGCCTTCAGGATTTCTGACCTTGTCTTATACTGGGATAAGCCTCATGATCAGAAAGGGAACCATGGAAAGTTTGATAAATTGTGGCTGAGCCCGTATCAGATTGCTGAAATACTGGGAGATAATGCCTTCCGTCTGAGGACTCTCACGGGAGAAGACATACCACTGCCTGTTAATGGGCAGTATCTGAAACATTATTTTCAGTCTTGAGCTGTTTTCAGCTCTTTACCTTGTAAATAGTTAGTTTAGGTTGCTTTGTTCATTTGTTTTGTTCGCTTTGGTTAGAGTAGGTTTCCCTTTTGCTTTGCTGGTTTTGTTTGGTTAGAATAGGTTGCTTTGGTTTGTTTGTTTTGGTTTGCGTTGCTCTTGCTGTTGGTCCTTTTTCTTTTGGGGATCGTGGGTGCATCTGTATGGTAACGGTGGCAAAGCAGGTCTAATGTTCTTGGTATTTCCCTTACAAACTTTGATCATTTTTCCAGAATACCATGGTATGAATTCTTTAACCTATGTCATTTCTCCTTACGCTGAAGCAAAGGTTTTCCAGTCAGTCTGAACAGAAATATATGGGGGTCTCATACCTTTAATCCTTAATATACCTGAAGTTGTAAGAGATCCTTATAAGGTCTGGACAGGTGAAAAATTCTTTTCTACTCTAGTGCCACTGTGGTTCTCAGCCCTGAATGTGGACTTCACTATTCACAGGTTGAATGAAGTGAGTGGAAAAAAAGAGAAAAAAAATATATATATATATATATATATTGAAAATCATGAGGTTTGAATTCAACTTATCAGGGGGATCTGAATATCTCTACCAGGGCTATAGACGTCTGGCTGGCAGTAGAGCTATGTTCAGGGGGATCACAGTGATGACCTCGTCGGGGCTATGGACACCTGACTGGCAGCGAGACTCTATCTAGGTTACTTTTAGAGTAAGAATCTTTACGTAGCCTGTTCATACCAAGTAGGGTTCTTCTTGCAACTGAGGGTAGGTAATACATGCATGTGCACACACTTTGACCCTGGTATAGGAATGTTTGAATGGCTGGGAGTTTCTTTGTTTTAACTTAGGATGGTGGCTAGGTATCTGAGTTGAAACCATGAGTTCTGGGTTCTTGATTTCAGTTTGTCATCGAAATGCTCAGGTGCATTTCCCCAGCAGAGTCATCATTTGTTGTGCAGTTTTTGCACACACGCCCCACTTGGAGTAGAGACCCTCTTTCAGGATGTCTTTTAACCTTTGGTTTCATTGGATTTATCATTTTAAGGTTTTGACATGTTGGTCTTGCTAGCTTTGACCTTGCCTTGAGGTTTGAATTGATTGAAATTGAGTTTTTAGCAAACTCTGAGTTTTCACCTAGTTCCGGGATTTTCCAGCTCTGGCGGATTTTCCCGGGCCCTGGTTCCTTGTCCGTTTTTGGCAGGATTCTCCGGTTCTGGTTTTTTGCCTGACTCCGGGATTTTCTGGCCTTGGTGGATTTTCCCGGTCTACTCTAAAATCCCGATCTTCCTCATTTCCCCGGTTTCTGCATTTCCGCGAAATCGGTGTTTCTGCGCATCCTGGGATTTTTCGAAATTCTGTGTTGGGCTCGGGTTTGCGGATTTGTCAGAAATGTCTTGTCGTGCATTAATGGTCGAGGTACCTTTGCTCAGATGGGTATAAGGGCGGATTTAGGGTATTTCAACCATCATTCTAATTTCATTGCTCCCTTGTTTTGCTCTGGCGATTAAGTTTTCCATTTGAGCTTTGAGAATTGATCTTGTTTTGTTTGCGTGAGGATTGTTTGGGTGCCAGTGTCTGGGTTTTACTGCTTGGACGTGTTTGTTTGCTGCGTGGTCATCTTTTCAAGCCCGAACTTCATCCGCATCGATCCATGGTATGTTATCATTGCCCTTCCATTTGCTTGCGTGGTGATTGAGGGTTTCTGCATTGGATATTGTTAGTTTTGGGTTGGCCCTTGGTTGATTTTGATTTCATATTTGTAGAGTCAGGGTTTGACTCGTCTTTTGTTGTAGAACCCTGTTTCACGTGCCCTATGGGCTCTATTTATCCATGAGACGGCGTGTGCATCCATTGGACGGGGTCCTCGATTAGATTGCTTGCTTTTTGGTGTGAAATTTGCTAGTGTGCGAAGTTAGGGTTTTCCTCAGTGTTCGGCTCAGAACGAAGGTTTCATTTTGCTTGAACGATTTTGTCCTTGTATCACGTTGACTTCCCCGTCTTGTGAAAATTTGAGTGCTTTAGGTAAATCCTTAGCTGATATTTTAAACTTTAAAGCTTGCTATGATATTAATGGTGGAGGTCTGGTTATTCAGATTAGGGCATCATTATTTTGATATAGGGATTCATCCTTTGAGAGTTTTGAGGGTCGGAAATCCTTTTGCGCCCCGAGTTTTGTGGATTGCTGTCAGGTTCGAAACCATTAGAACTCAGGAAGGGAAGATACCGTGCTCATTTGAATTTTGCTTCGCGTTTCGCCATTTTTTGGGTTTCCGAAGTCGTCGCGGAATTTCGCTGCTTTCAGATTTTCCTGGTTTCGGCTTATTCCGCGGATTGAGGTTATTTCTGAAACATTCTAAGCTGTCCACAAAAAATCTGTTCCATCCAGATTTTTCCAGATTTCCTGTCTGGTGGTGTCCTTTTTAATGTTTCGATGATAGGATTAATGGAACGATTGTTTAAAGCTTATTCCTTGTTGCCAATGAGTGAATTCCATGCTTATCTTCTATTTTTTCATCTGCACTAATGATTTATCTGACTAATGATGCTTTGGCAGCAGGAATCCGTCTAGGTTGGATTTCTCCAAAATTCTGCCCCGATGGTGTTTTCCCGGTTTGCATGATTTTCCCGGACTATCTGATTTCTCTGGATCTCAAAGGATTAGCAGTCGACAATGGACTTTGATTGATTTATATGATTTGTGCTAACCTTTTGGATTGGAATAGGCATAAAAATTGAATACTAATGATGATTTTTGGATGTGCAGGCCGAATCAAGCAAATCTACTGCTGGAAAGTCTAAGGGTGGCACAGGGGCGTCGTCCATTTTTGAGACTAAATGATTGAGACTGGACATGAAGAACCAGCTCCCCGAAAGCTAAGTGTCTTCTGTGTGGGTTGACGTATCTGACACCAATGTTGGGGCTTGGAGATATGAGGAGTTTAAGCAAAGAACGGCCGAGAAGGATCAGTCAGCCCTGAGGCAAGGGATGATGAACTCTGGATTGGTGCATGTGGCAAGTTTCCCTCCGGCGGTCCAGTGTTATGAGTTAATTTTGGAATGTGCTAGACAATATGATTTTGACACACAGCGGGTGGTTAGCACCGAGGGAAGGGTCTTGGACAACTTTAGTTTGGCCTCTATTGCACAAGCTTTCAGCATGCCAGATCTTCCTTCAGTGTGTTCCTTGAATATTGACACTGCCAGGACCTATTATGAGAATGAGCTGGTCAAAGCTCAACAGATAATCAACTCATGGCTAGAGAATCCAAAATCCATCATTCAAAGTTTCCCAAGTAGCTGCACAGGGTTAAGTTTAGGTCAGATGTATATGATGCCATCACACTTCTGAGCAGGGTGGCAAGATTGAAAAGTGCAGGAGTGTTGGAGAGTTGGATGGTCCATGTGATCACCAAAATTGGGCAAGGGACTAACTATCACTGGGCAGGACTCATCAGTGCCGAGATTGATAGACAATTGAGGAATGTCCTGGAGGCAAAGAAATTCACTATGTCATCATATGTAGTGTATGTGTTGGCCATTTCTTACCCATACAAAGGTCTGAATCCGAGGGGAACAATTGGACATAATATAATTTATGAGGTTTATCCGGAGTTGCATTTGGGGCACAAAGATTATAGAAGGGCCAATGATGCATTCACGATGCATATTACCTGGACACTCCAGAATGCTGAGCACATGAGGTTATCCGATGGAGCCAAAGGGCTAATAAAGAACTATGGAGCCTGGTTCATCCAGTTCCCTACCTTCACCTACCTCAGGATTGATGGATACCCGGTTGCCCCTTACAGGTTACCACGGTATCCTACTGACCACATTGTGCTATTAGAAGTTGTGAGACAAATCTGTGAATTTGATGCTGTGGTGAAGAGGGAGAAGCACAAGATAGGCTTTGGAGGAGACTTCCCTCTCAGGATTGGTGTGGTGGAAATGTGCCCCTCTATTCAATCAGCTCACACCGCAGGGGAGGAACTGGCTGCATATGGTTTCTCCTTCCATTCTAAAAGGATGAATTTTGATGTAACAGGAGAAGCGCAGAGGAAGGCCACTAGGGAGTATAGGCATAAAGAGGACTTAGAAGATTATTGGGTCAATATCAAAGATTACCTTGAGGCGATAATGAAAATATACTCTAGGCTCCCTGTGGAAGCAATTAGGCAATACAACATCAAGTTAATCCTGGATCAATTGGATGATGATGGAAATCTGGTGTAGGACCACACCTATGAGGCAGTGAAAGACAGGCTAGCCGGAGATATTAACTGGAATGAAGATGAGATTACAGAACTAGAGGACCTAATGGCTCCTGTGATGAAGTTCACTCTTTCTTGGGTCAAACATAAAATTTGGGAATTGGAGAACGCAAAGATAGCTTGCACCTTCGAATTGATGGGGAATCTCAACCCCATGTCTACTTCTGAGGAATCCGGGGAAGATGACCCCAAAGGGAAAACAGTGAAGACCTCACCGTTCAAGATCAAGGTCAGGGGTCCCAAGGGAGTTGAACCTGAAACAAAGAGGAAACCGAAAGGGAAGCGTAGGTGAAAGACCTTGACACTTAGCAGGTCCTCTGATGAGGAGGAGATGGAGAAAGCAGAAGAAGAAGATGCTCCTCCGCCGCCTAAGAAGACCAGGACAACAAGGATTGCGAAGAAGAAAGATCAGGCTGCTTCGAGTGGTGAGCCTCCAATTATCGATGTGGAGAGTTCCGAAGGGGAGAAAACAAAAGTTTACACAAGGAAATAAAGAACTCCCTCTCCCAAGGATGTTGCACAGCAGAAGGACTCTTCCCCAAAGCTACCAGTTAAGGAGCCATCCAAGTCTATTTCTCCTCCACCGAGCATACCTGAACCAGAAAATCCTGGTGAACATGAAATTAGCGGGGAAGCAGAACCGTTTAAGGAGGGGACACTTTTTAGTGAAGTTGCAGAATTTGAAGTTGAGACAGAGGAAAGACATACTTCCCCATTGGTGCAGTATGAGGACTCCCCAGAAAGTGATAGAGGCCGCGGATCACCTGAGCCAAAAGAAAATATCCCTGCCAGGACTCCATCATCGGTGCTTCCAGAGTTAGGATTTGAAGAGGCCGACCAAGGTAGGCAGCTTCCGGAGAAAGAAGATGATAAAGCAACTACAGAAGAAGAAAAGGTGACAGAAGAGCCGAAAGATGCTAGGACAGAAGAAATCCGGACTGACCCTGTGGCCCCGGATTGGCTGGAGAAGGAACTTGCAAGGAAGAAGCAAGTGATTGTTGAAGATACTCCCTTGGACTGGGATGAGATATTGTCAAAAATCGGCAAAGGAAAGAAAAAGAAAGCTGCCAAGGTGATCTTAAGGGTGGAAAGAGATGACATGAATAATAGGGTAGTCCACATTGCCACTCCTGCCGCAGACAAAACGAGAGAGGATGTTATAGGCCAGGACTATAATGTCCAGACTATCAACCTCGGGCTTGCATCCATGGAGCAGGATATTGAGGAGTTTGAGGGATCCAGTGCAGTGATTGTTGATAGATTGAAGAGAGAGACTCAGACTAAATGTGAACTGAAGAGGGAGAATGAAAGGTTAAGGAAATGCTTGGAGGAGGTCATGAAACCTTTGCAATCTCTCCACCCTTCTTCTTCTGCCACTCCTGGTTTTCTGCCTAAGAAAACAATCTCCGGGATCGAAAAGATGAAGGCCTCAGCGCAAGCTACCATAGATTGGCTGGTGGATGTCCAAACAAAAGGGGATGATACTATTAAGGAGATTTTATCTGTAGGAAAGGATGCAGTCCGGGCAAAGGAGCTGTTAGAGCATATCTTGTCTCAGGATAAGGATGACATGGACCTCCTCTTGTAGAAATTGAAGGTTATCTTGGGGCATGGTAAAGAGCAATTGGCTAAGGATGGAATCCTTCCTTCCTCTAGGTTGGATGAGCTGTGGGAATGGTTCGAGGCATTGCAGATCAGGCAGAAGGCTCTGAAGAAGATACAGAAACGAAGGAAGTCAATTGACGGTGAGCTTACTGCGGTCTATGATGGATGCATTGCCTTCTTTGAGGTAATGACAGGGAGGAAGAAGATAGCTCCCAAGTATCTGAGCTTGGAACAATTGAAGGAGTGGTGGCATGAAATTTATGCCCCGGATTCTGATGGAGCTGTCACCGGCCACCTACTTGATGATGCAGCCACCTACATGGTAGTGATGGACATATATATGGCCAGTAGGGAAGATTGGAACAAGACTGTTGAGCGGTCTAAGGAAGAAATAGACTCAATTAAATGTCGACTCAAGGTCTTGCCATTGCCACCGATTGCTGAGTTGGATGGAGTATTCTTGAAGGTCCAAGGGTCGTCAGTTCAGAAGAAAGATAAAGGGAGTGGCAGTTAATGCTCATTTTGAGATTTGTGGTTCCCTATTATCATAGGGCATGCATTGGACCAGACTTCCTTGGGGACTGTGTCAAAGCCGACCTGGATGATGGCATTTAATGTGTGCCTTAGTTCGTTTTTCCTTGGCTGACCTGTTTTGGCAGTTTTTTTATTATTTTGTAAAAATGTTTGGCTGGGCCGACATACCTTGGGATTTACTATTAATTGGCATTTTTGCCTCATTGTAAAGGGTTAGACATTAGCTAGACAGTAATAGAGAAGTGAGAGCAATAGTTAGAGCATTTTCCTTAGAAGTGATATTCAGTTTCTTGAAGCAAATTCTGTATCAGAACAGTTGAATTGTTGCAACATTTTGGTGATTAATACAATTGAAGACATTATGGTTTTCCTGGTGAAATCTCTTGTGTTATTTCATCTTGCATGGTTCTTTTGTTCTATCTTTCAAATTGCTTGGAAATCTAGGGTTTAGTATTTAGAAATAAATCAGTTTCAGGTGGATGCATGATGTTTATGATTTCATATTTGGAATGTTTGTAGCTATCTCTGGTCTATACTCCCAGTAACTATCTGATTGTAGTAGGCTGGTGAAGTCAACCTGGACCATATATATTCAATGTGCTTAAGTTCGATTGTAGATGCAAGTCTATGATTTGAAAATTTAAATACCTTAGAATATTGCACCGTTCTTGTAAGATTGCATTGTGGGTTGATCAAGAACTGGTTAGTTGAGATAGGTCCATTCCAAATATCTGTTGTTTACATTGTTCATTCTAGGAGTTGTTTAGGTTCTATTATATCCTTGCGCCCTTGTCTTTTGCTATTTCTTTATCATTTGGTTAGACTTAGGATTAAAGATCATCCTATTGCAAGATTTGATAAACAGGAAGATACAGTTTGCTTGTAGTAAGGTCCCATTGTGATTACCAGCATTTCACATTTTATCTGAGTTGTTTTATGCATTGTTATGACCTAACACCCAAGAGACCTTGGGGTGATTTTCAATAATTTATTATTGAGAATAACCTTTCAAGAGAGATAGAATATTGCATTTTGTCTGAGTTGTTGCTGTGCAGAAAACACCATCAACAGGCTTCTCGAAAGATGTTGTAAAAAAGGAAAAGGCATAACCATAAGAGCCTATGATGATCAAGAAAGAGTGTCCCAGGGCACTATCCAACTCCCTATTCAAGTAGGGTTGACCATCATGGAAACAACTTGTCAAGTTCTCGACCTGGAATTTCCATATAATATTTTCCTGGGGCATCCTTGGATTCATGAGATGCAAGTTGTAGGTTCCACCTTCCACCAGTGTGTAAAGTTTCCATGCCAAGGCCAAGAGGTCACTGTCCATGGGGATCTTGAACCATTTTACTATGGCAAAACTTTGGAAGAAAAATATTACAAAATTCCCCAAGTGCCTAAGAACGATGAGGGACCCTCAACCCCATACATCGACCTAGCTACCCTTGCCTCCACTTCTGTGATAAAGAAACTCACCATCCCCACCATCTCCGATATCAAGGTCATTATCCAGGAAAATGGGTGTGGGGATTATGCAATTCCAAAAAATTATTTTGTGGTGGGAGAGTTACCACAATCTCCTAGGTCACGAGGATGACTATAGTCAAATAATGCTTCCTCATCTCAAACCTTCCTTCACAACAGGCTCCTCCAGCTTTAGGAGTTGGGGAGACCTAGGTTGGGAAGTAATAGAAGAGGACCCATCAAACCTCCTATACCAAGACAATATACCATTAGTTGATCTATCTATGGATGATAGTAGTAAAGGCTTACAAATGATGCTTGCCATGGGCTATGACAAAAACAAAAAGCTTGGAAAAAATGACAACGTACTTTAGTACCCCTCATGTCGGAGACGCATATGAGAAATCTTGGTCTCAGATGTACCCTTCTGAAGGTGACCATACTTGGAAAAGGGGCCTCAGTTAAGAAGGTCAAAACTCCTCAGCAATATGCAGCTGCCCTTCAATTATCTGTATCCATAGGACTACCTTTAGACAACTTCACCTTCAACATAATTGATGTGAGTAGTAGTGACGAGGACCTCATAACAAATTTTCCTATTCTTTTCGAAGACATCTCCCTACTCATGATTAGTACCTTGTCTTTTGAGACCAACGACCATCAAACCCATGAAATAAACCTAGTCTACCCCCAGCTCATGGATCACAACCAACGAGGACCACCAATTCTAGACACTTTCAAAAATGATGAGGCACTCTCAGAATTCATGGGACTACGAGATGTAGTGCCACGTGGAGATCACAAGGCTGGATTTGATATCATTCTGGACACACAAGCTTACTACGGGGAGACGATTGAATCCTTTAGTTGCAAAAGCAAAAAATTGAAAATAATCTCAAGGTCTTTGAGTGAAAACCACATTGTGGCACTCTTTGACCCAAAAATAGTAAAAATAAAGGATGTATGCAATGATGAAAACCTCTTTGAGGCACCCGAGGATGAAGGATTCAATCTTCCTCTCAGTGCTCTACACCAAGAAAAGTTAGCGGTTCTATCCAAGAAGTGCAACCCAGTCAACTTGGGAACAGAGGAAACTCTGCATATCACCTTTTATGCTGAATCATTGATGTCAGAAGAACAAGAGATCCTAGCTACTTTCTTAAGAGAGAGAAAGGTCAACTTTGCATGGAGCTATTCCGACATGCCTAGGCTTGATCTAGAGATTGTGGTCCACCGTCAGACAAAATCTCAAAAAATTGCATCCCCATATAGCCTTGTTGGTTAAAATGGAATTAAAGAAGCTACTTGATGTAGGGTTCATACGAACAATTGACTATCCAGAGTGGGTCTCAAACCTTGTACCTATTTCAAAGCCCTATGGGGGCATCTGTATTTGCACAGACTTCAGAGACCTCAACAAAGCATGTCCTAAGGATGACTTCTTTCTTCCCAACATTGATATGATTGTAGATATGACCGTAGGAAATGAAATGCTTTCACTAATGGAAAAATTCTTCGGGTATAACCAAATCATGATAGCCAAAGAAGATCAACACAAAAAAAATTTTACTTGTCCATGGGGGACATATTGCCAGAACATGATTCTGTTTGGCCTAAAGAATGCTAGAGAAACATATCAGAGGACCATGACCTTAATCTTTCAAGACATGATCCATAAGACTATGGAGGATCATGTTGAAGGCATATTAGCAAAATCCAAATAGAGAAGGGACCACATAGCAACATTAAGTGCCATCTTCGATAGACTTGAGGAATACAAGGTTTTCCTTAATTCAAAGAAGTGCATCTTCAGTGTACAATCAAGGAAGTTGTTGGGATACATTATGTCTATGAGAGGAATTGAAATAGATCCCGCAAAGGTAAAGGCAATCCTCGAGATGGAGGCACCTAAGAAATTGAAATAGTTGAGAGGCTTGCAAGGAAGGTTCCAGTCCATCCGTCAGTTCATAGCTCAACTAGTAGACAAGTCAATCCCATATTATCACCTACTCCACAAGGGGGTAGTGTAAAAATGGGATGAAAAGTGTGATCAGGCCTTTAACAAAATCAAAGAGTATTTTCTCACACCACTGGTACTTATGCCACCAATTTTAGACAAACCTCTGATCTTATACATATCAGCAACAACAACAACTCTCGATGCTCTCCTAGCTCAGCACAATGAAAAAAAATAGAGAGGGCCATCTACTATATCAGCCAAACCATGGTAGGGCATGAGTTAAATTTTTCATTCATCGAAAAATCATATCTAGCATTTGTTTTTTCCTTAGAAAAGTTTAGACAATACATGTTAGCACATAAAATAAAACTCATCACCAAGATCGACCCACTCAAGTACCTACTTTCCAAAGCAATACTAACAGGAAGGGCAACCAATGGGTCATGATCCTATAAGAATATGACATTGAGTACATGGAATGTAAGGCCATCCAAGGGCAAGCTATTGAAGACCAACTGGCATAAGCACCAATGTATTCAAAGAATCCGCTAATTTCAAAGTTTCTTGATGAATCCATCTTCAACTTGAGCATACTGGAAGTTGTACTTTGATTCTTCCTACACACAACATGGATTGGGAGTTGGGGTCTTTTTAATCACTCCATAGGGAGATTGCATACCAAGATCCTACAAGTTGGCATTTCCCTACACAAACAATACCGTAGAATATGAGGCTCTAACCATAGGACTCAAAATAATAGTGCAGTGGCATATGATGACTCTCAAGGTATATGGGAATTCACAGCTAATAATCA